>JAPZDV010000014.1:6853291-6871714 GCA_029814665.1 Acanthurus lineatus
TCAGGGGCAGCAGGGCGGGGCTTGCGCAATTCCAGTCGATAAAAAAAAAAAAAAAAAATCAAACTGGTTTCCCACGACACGCACTCAGAGTCACACCCAAACATGTCTAACTGATACGATCTAACCAATCATCTATCCCAAAGTTCTCACCGAGGGAAGAAGACTAGCCAATCAGAGGCAGAGTAGGGCGGGGCTTGGTAGAACACCGGCGGATTAAAAAAATATAGCTGTTGGCCTGTTACACGCTGCATCCACATCTCAGATTACAGCAGAGACTCAAGTAAGTGTTGAAGCTCTTTTAACAGAGATTTTACGATTTAATTTACATAAAATTATAATGCTTTTAATCAGAGTGAGTCACTGAAAGTAGTAGTATTTGTAAGTGCTTCAGTTCTCAATTTAATTTAGATCTCTTTAGTGTGATTGACACCTGATAGCCAATTAAACCGTGGCAGTAGTAATACATGGAAAACGATGGTGATTATGATTATTATTTTTTTTTGTGACTTGAAATCGATCACTGCAATCCTCGGAAAAAGTTGCAACATGAAGGCGTGTCGTCTGACGCAGCCACGCGTGTAACTGCTTACGCCAGACTGTCACGTTGAGCTAACATTATCCACATCAAGCATCGGAAGGACAAGCATCACTCGGGTTTCCAGAGGGTATTGCCTTCTATTTACTTTTCTCTGGTACTGTTTGACTTTCCTTTGCGTCTCATCTCTCTTGTTTGAAAGCAATTTTGATAATTTTGTAATAGCTGTAAAACAAAACAAAACAAAACAAAAAACTAACGGCTTGAATATGCTAATGTTAACTGAACGTTTTAGCTAGCTAGTACTACCCAAAGCTAGAGCTAAGCACCTGTGTGGTTAGTGTTGATTTTCAAAGCGTTTACAATACATGAGCGCGAAGAAATCCGCTTTTATTTATGTTATTTATTTACGTATGACCGAATGTTAAATAATATGTTTAACCAGTCACTGACACCGTTTTAAATTAAAAAACTATATTTAAGTTATGTCCCATAATACAGTTTTTTATGATAAAGAATTGGTCAAAAGAGCTGCACAGTTTAAATAGACAGCGTGACACGTGGTGGTATCTCATTCTTTTTGTCTGTATTTAGCTCCTGGCTGTAATGTTGGTAGGTGTGTCATGGAGGCAGCTCCACATCAACCTATCATATCTCAAGAGCAGGTTTATTGGCGACTGACTGACACCGCTGTCCTTCATGTAACCCAGTCCAGATGCTGTTTGTCTGCTCTGTGTATTTAATCAAATTACAAGGTTATTGATTATCACAAGCCAAGCACTCCATATCTCGTGTAAACATTCAGTAATGTAATCATTAATATTAGCGTTATTAAAAACAGTTATTATTGCCTTAAAATTGTGCAAATAATGCATTGCATAAAAAAACTTGTACAAAGACATTATGTAATAGTTAATACCAGGCATCCTGCAGTCTTACCTCCACAGCCAAAAAGAACAAAACAACATGATGAGTCATTGCAAAACTAGTTGGGGCCAGTAGGTAAATGAATAAATGTTTCCTTTCCTGTTACACATACTGTAACACATTAGGTAGTAGTTTACAAAGATAATAAGCAGTAAGAAAGTAGTATATGTTAAATACTTCACAATATAAGTCCTTTTTTATTGAGACCAAAATAGAAAAGTCTGGATCATCACAGTTGAGCTGCTGTGGGATTAGTTTTTGTTGAAACATGGCTACCAAAGGACTTTCCTCTATTGTGGTGACAGTGAAAGAGAAGCATTGTTCAGCAGACCTGTAGAGCCTATGTCCTCTGTGACATGGGTTTTATATGCTGCTCCTGCATGTTTTCCTTCTGCCTAACTATTTTCACAGTTTAAGCTCCTGCATTCATTAATTTTTTTATTCTACCTATTCGTTGATGTATTAACTTTGGCTCAAATTTTCTGTGTTGGATTGTTTCTTTGTCTGAGCCTCAACCTTTGTTATACATAATTTTTTATACCATATATTTTTAGCAGCTGCTTCTAGTAAAACTAAAAATGCTAATTTCTGTTTCAACCTTTACCGGAAAGAGGGGTGTCACAATGTACAAGTATTAATGATAAATGTGATTTTTGATAATGAAATAGTAATGTTGTGTCAGTAGTACACACATTGTAATATCATGGATATATCATTTTGTTGCTTTGTGGTATAGTAGGTGAGGGTCATGCCACTTTCCATAAATTAAAAAAATAATAGTAATCATTGACTAATGCCTTTGGTAACTAACTCTACATTTGCCTTAGACGTACCAACATAAAGCCATGAGAGGAATGATTCTCCAGATCAGCCGCAACCTGAGGCGTGCTGCACCTGTTCTCCATCGCAACATCCACTCTGGTGTGCGTCCAGTCTCCACTGCCGCCTCCAAATTGAAGGTTGACCGCCCTCTCACCTCAGATGAAATCTATGCCCGTGAGGACAAGTACGGAGCACACAACTACCATCCCCTGCCTGTGGCCTTAGAAAGGGGGAAAGGTGAGTTTATTTATCTTAAAATGTCAAAAACACTTAAGAGTAATCAGCAGACACTTTCTTGGATGTTAATTTTCTCCTTTCTTCACAGGCATCTATGTTTGGGATGTAGAAGGCAACAGGTATTATGACTTCCTGAGTGCTTACAGTGCAGTAAACCAGGGCCACTGTCACCCAAAGATCATAGCTGCTCTGAATGCCCAGGCCTCCAAACTCTCCCTAACTTCCAGAGCATTTTACAACGATGTTCTGGGAGCCTATGAGGAGTATGTCACTAGCTTGTTTGGCTATGACAAAGTCTTACCCATGAACACAGGTAATGTTGAAAAAACCTAACACTAGTTGTATGAAACATTTTCAGAGGTTATTACAAGTCTGTTTGTTTACATTTATTTCATTTCTCACATATTAGGTGTTGAAGGGGGTGAGACTGCATGCAAGCTTGCCCGCAAGTGGGCCTACAATGTAAAGGGGGTCCCCAAGAACAAGGCCAAAATCATTTTTGCAGGTAAGTAACAATTTTATGTAAGAAAAGAGTATGTCACAGAAGTGGAGTTTGTCCATTTTGTCACATTTATATTGTGTCTGTGACAGGAAAGTTTGCAGCAAATTCATGGTCATACCCTAACCCTAATAACTCAAAAAACCCCTACAACTCTTGAAATAAATTTACATAGATTTTTGTTTGGACAGAACAATAAGTTCAGACCACAAACTCTTGAGAGATAATAGAACAAGGTAGCCACAGTTTTATATATTATTCCACCTTATGACAATTAAAAATATAATAAATATGCTCTCTCTTTTGCTTTTGTTATTTAGAGGGAAACTTCTGGGGCCGCACCATGGCAGCCATCTCCAGCTCCACGGACCCAAGTAGTTATGAAGGATTCGGTCCCTACATGCCAGGCTTTGAACTTGTCCCATTCAATGACATCCCTTCACTGGAGGTACAGCTTTTGATTTTGACAGATGACAGTATGTGCTTAAATCTTTTTGCTTTAAGTTGCTTAAATTTGGCTTAGTCATTTGAAAGAAAGCACATCGGAATGACGACATTCTTGTTTCATACAACTCCCGCAGTGTGTATGTATGTATATGTGTGTGGAAAGGGTTTTTTTTTGCCTTGGTTCAGTCTGGCTCTTTAAGTCCCATGTAAAATGCCATAATTACAGGAGAAGTTTGTGTTTCAACCACTTCACAAAAGTCTTTGGGCTGTTGTATACAGCAACACACTAACATGTATTAATGCCCCAAGCTTTGTTATTTAATTTGTAGAGAAACATTGATTTCCAGGGCAGCAAAAGTCTTAATATACTTAGATTAGGTATTAACCCAACTTGCCCAACTTCACAATTTGCTGGCAAACTGCAGTGCATTATCATGTTTTTTCCCTGGCAAAGCTAAGACGGAGGCGGAAAAAAACGTACACAGTTATGAAGACTACTGATTTGGAAATTTACTGGCAGTGAAAGCAAAGATTTGTATTTTAACTTGTCTTGTAGTTAAAGACTAATCTTATTTGACAACATTGGCATGTATAATCAGATGTAAAACTTTTTTTTTTTTTCATAAGATCCAACAAAACTAGCTGACCTGACACTCTCACTGTCCACGTGAACATGAGGACACATTGTTCGACTGGAACCACATGTTTGTCCAGACATATTTATCTTTGTAACAGCTGTTAGACTGTGTAAACAAAAAAACTTCACTCAGTAGCATGTATGTATGACAGGGTTATCTTGGACCAAAGATTAAACATCTCAATAGCCTTTTACTCCTCTTTTTTTTTTTTTTTCAGAAAGCCCTTCAAGACCCACATGTTGCAGCTTTTATGGTGGAGCCCATCCAAGGAGAAGCTGGGGTGGTGGTGCCCGATCAGGGCTACCTGACCAAAGTCAGGGAACTTTGCACCAAATACAACGTGAGTCTTTTGTTTTAACTATGTGATATCAAAGTTTTAAACTGAATTACTGTCAAGTTCAAACTAAAAAACACAAGAGTATACTGACTACTAACACTGATAACACTACAATGTCCTGACTCCAAAGCGTGGTGTTGTAACATTACGACATTTTGAAAAATCATCAAGCTCCTTGTATGTATAGCATACATAATGTGATGTTTTTAAGCAGTGCAGAAACATTACTTATAACACAGCAGCCAGTTTTAATAGTGTCTTATGACTGCTTAATTAATTGAGTTAAAACTGCAGTCTGGCCTGATGTTTATGTATAGCCATAAATGTGTATAGACTCACCTAAAATGACTTTGAGAAATAAATTTACCTAATCAGTGATATTAATTGTTATTAATTTATGTCATGTTATCTATGTTATTAGCCACTATTAAAAAGAAAAAAAAAAAACAAGCTGTGGTGTTGACAGCCATAAAACCAATATGTTTGAGGAGCATTAAGTCCTCTGTGCTCTGTCCAGGTGCTGTGGATTGCTGATGAGGTGCAAACAGGCTTGGCAAGGACCGGCCGGCGGCTGGCTGTTGACCACGAGGAAGTCCGTCCAGATTTGCTGATTCTGGGCAAAGCTCTTTCAGGAGGAGTTTACCCTGTAAGCATTTTTGGTGAAGTGAAGTCAAACTTCTTATCACATTATAGATCTGTTTAGCCAGAGCCAAAGACTTGCACTTCGAGGTTTGTCGCACTAAAGTTAAGATCATTGCAGTATCTTTGACCTTTGCTTTAAGTGGTTTTGTGTTTGTTTGTCTCAGGTATCTGCAGTGCTGTGTGACAATGAGATAATGCTGACCATCAAGCCTGGGGAACACGGGTCAACATATGGAGGAAACCCCGTGGCCTGTCAGGTTGCTATTGCTGCACTTCAGGTCAGTGTTAAAGTGCACTTTGCCCTTTTTTTGTGTGTGTTTCAGCCCTTGGACAGTTTATCGCTTTTTCCTGTTTTTGCCTTTGTTCTAATATTTTAAAATGGAGAAAATTTCCACTGAAAAATACCAGAAATTTCAAAAAATGTAAAGAGTTCTGCAGCTGCCTTCAAAGACAGTTTAACATCAGACTGAAATATGTATTTCTGTTTGATTAAGACTATCACAGCCTCCCTTGCTACTTTGACATACTTTTTATGTGCTTTTGGTTTTGATGCACAGGTGATGGAGGAGGAGAAGTTGGCAGAGAATGCTCAAAGGATGGGAGAGCTGCTGAGGGCCGAGCTGCAAAAACTGCCCAAAGACATTGTGACAACAGTCAGAGGGAAAGGCCTCCTAAACGCAGTCGTCATCAAAGAGACCAAGGGTATAGTACAAAGCTATTTCTGAAGCTGCAGTCATTTAGGCTTTCATTTTGTAAATTAGACTATTAATTATTTTAGACGATTGTTTCAGTATCTGCAAATGTGTGGAAATGAATCTGACCTTTACTTAAATAATCCTCCTCAGACTATGATGCTTGGAAGGTTTGCTTGCGCCTTCGTGACAACGGACTGCTGGCCAAGCCCACGCACGGTGACATCATTCGTCTGGCCCCTCCCCTCATCATCAAAGAGGACGAGCTCCGCGAATGTGTGGACATCATCCAGAGAACAATCATATCCTTTTGAACTACCGCTGTTAAGAGATACACAGACGATCTGCAAGCTGCAATCAGCCTTCAACCACATCTCGAAATATTGCATGGCTTGTCAAAATCACTCTAAACATATAGTACTTGTTTTTCATCTTTGAAGATTATTACTGAGTATGCAGTATACTGATATTGTGTGGAGTGTGAAACTACCTTAACAATATTGGATGGAAAGACTGAGGGGAAAAAAAAGGTTCTGTTAGGTTTTTTAGTAAGACTGTAACATGGGGGGGGACTTAAGTTGTTGGTTTTAATATAACAGTGAGGGATTTATAGATAATATGCCAACTCCAATGAGATGTTTAATTTTTTTTAAAAAAAGGGTTGGTTTGACCAGTGAAGCCTGCAGTCTAAAGTTACAAATGCTTTATTTATACAGTAATAGTTAATATTTAAGTAGACTACAGCTAGTCGACTGCTACTACTTCTACAATTAGTACTGCAGCACAAAACTTTGTTACATCTTTGTTATTGTTACAAAGGAAGTCAGCTTGTCTGCGTATTTTTAATCTAAAGGGCAGAGTTTCTACGCATTATTTGAAAGATTGATTTGTATATAAATGGTCACTTGTATGTTTGATTTTAATTTAAGCATAAGTTATGGTGTTTGTTTTACCACTCACTGGCTCTTAACGCTGTATAATTTGATAATTTTTATTTCTAAACACAAAATGCTGTACAAAGTTTAATGAATGTCAGGAGAACTGCTACTAAAGGTTACATATTGGTTCACTGAACTTTCTGTGACAAAAAAATTGTTCAAAATATTGTAAATATTGTCTTTTCAAAGACAATATACTCTTTAAGTTGTTTCATAATCCATTTGTTCTGAAAATAAGTTCGTAAAGTCTTATTTCTTGTCTTGTTTTTTGTGTTAAAAAATAAATTTTGGAACTTGAAACTGAGCAGAGTTCTTTGATAGACTAGAGACCTGTATCAGGAAGTGTGTTCACTGAGTGTGTTTTGCCACCAAATTAGCCCTGATGCTTGAACTGGCTCCGTTCAGGATTCTTGGAGCCTCAGTGATGTCCAGGGAACCAGCCCGGGATTTCATAAGTTCTTAGGAAAAACTGATTTTTCTTGGTTCCAGCTGGAAACAAACTTTCCAGGTTGTGAACCCTGTTTATTTTTGGTTAAAACATCCTGAATGGTTTTAAAGTAGGTGCAAAACAGGACCAGTTCTGTGTTGATGGAAAAGACCTGTCATACAGTTTGCATTGCTCATTGATACCTGGAACCTTTTCATACACTCAACACACACAACATTGGCTAATTGTAAAGATGACAGTGTTTCAGCTTTGACTCGGTAAAAGCAGCAAGAGAAATCATTGATACAGTCGGTTTTGATGTTGGTTTTTACCCTACAAGGAAAACCTTGCATACAGACATTTCCTGTCACATTGTCAAGCACTTACAAGACAAAACACTAGATGGTGCTCTTCCCTTACTGGAATGAAAGAAGAACTGGTGTTTTCATATATAGAAACTCATAATGAGTGGGAGTCAAATTAAGAAACATTCAAAAACAGGAAGAAAAGCAGAAGATACCAAAGTACATAATAATCAATCAAGTCTCAGTCCAACCCACATGGCACAACCTGGAAAACCATCTCTGAGCTTTTCTTATAATTCCTCAGATATTTTACATATTTAATAGTTCTAAGCGGAACTGTAAGAAGAACTGGACCTTGTGGCAACAACCTCAGATTAGCTTAGAGACAATCAAGGGTTAGCCGCAACCTGAGCACTGACCTCTGGGCAGAACAAACCCTGCTGCACACACTGCACCCACTTATATATTCAGTAGTGGTATTAATAATGCAATACAAGTTTGACACATAGTAAAAGTTGAAGATTTTATCACTGAAAAATTGATGTTGGTGTGCAGAAAAAAAAATGCAGAAAATGAATTGAGAGAGTTGGCTGAATAATAAAGAAACTAATTTTCTATGTACAAGTTTGATGTGAATTAAGGACTTGCTGGCAAACACTTATGGAAATGTTGTAGTCTACAAACACAAACATCAATTCTCATTAGTCAGGAGTATTTAACAACCACATGGTCTGCCATTTTCTTATTGGCTGATTATTTAGAAGCAGGAAGACATTTTGCCACAGACAGCTGGCGTTTCATTCTCAAACAGATGTACAAGAAAACATTTTGCATGCTGTTCAGGATCAATAAAATCCTGTCTTAATTAGTTTAATGCTTTGCACTTTTAGTGGCATTAACTTGGCCAACTCCTCTGGAAAGGCTTTGTATTGAGTGCACTTTTTGAAACTTTTAGTCCAAACTTTTTTTTTTAATCTTTTCACAGTTTTTGAAATATTACAGTTTTAATTTCTTGCTGTTTTTGCTCCTCCCCTTTGTATTTTTAATGAATGTGTATGGCTGAATCTTCAGCACTTTAGAGTGAGTGACATCATGGCTAAAGTGTTGAGCAGACTTACATTTTTTTTTAGAAATCTTTCAAAAAAATTGCTCTTTCTCCCTCTAATTTCACTCCACATACTTTGCCCAGCTCTTTAAAGAAATTTATGCTTGTTTTTAACTTGTTTCAACCATTTGTACTAACTTGAAGAGTCATTAAAACAGTTCCTGAAGAAGCTTCTTGGATGAGAAGTGAAACGTCTTCCCAAAAATTCAACACAGTCCAGTTGCCTTGCTTTAATGACTCTTCAAGTTAATCATGACCTGGATGAATGAGAACCTACACAGACAAACCATTTGTACTCTTAAAACTGTACAGCTTTTTCCAATTTTTGTGCCCTTTATTCCTTTATACTCTTATCTGCTTCTCCTTTCACCAATTTTTCTCTAACTTTTAGTCATTTTTAGCCTCTAAAGTTCCATAACTTCCTCATACTTTTTCCTATTGAACCATTTAAATATAGTATATTTGCCTTTAAAGAACATTTATGCTTGTATTTCTCTTTCTACAGCTTTGTTCAACTTTTCACCCTCTTCTACTTTTAAAACTTGTCCTAATTCTTCCTTTTTGTAGTACCTTTATCCCTCTAACTTTCTTCTGCTTCTTCTCTCTTTCATTGTTCTTTGTATTTTTTTGTTGTTGGCTTTTTTCCACGACACACTTTGTGCTACAGATCCATTTTAATATCAGACTGCTCAGCTCTTTATGGAGGCTTGGTTTTTTCTTTTGTTCACCTTTTATACAATTTACACTATTCAGCTTTTTTCAGCTGTTCTGCCTTTTTACACCTTTAAAACTTGACCCTATTCTTCCTCCTCTTGTCATCTTTTGCTTTTCTCTCTTTCTTCGCGCCTCGAGAACTTTTATGCCCTTTCTAGGTTTTTAACTTTTCTAGAAACCACTCAGCTTTTAAGCTTTTTGCACTTCAGCTCTTAGCATTTTCAGCAGGAGTAGCAATTTCCTAGTTATCCACTGAAGCTCCCATAAGATACGCTCCCTGAGTTTTTTGGAGTTTTCAACCACATCTCATAGTCTTCCTCAGTGAATGAAGTTCGGTTTCTTTCATGTGATGCAAGTTGGGTTCATATGTGAAGTCCATTGGCGAAGAAACATCATAAGATGTAATCAAAAGCAACTTTAAAAGCAGACGACCTTAGGTGGATGTTGAAATACAAGTGGAGTTCAGCTGCAGAAGTTTCAGGGGTTTCTCCTCCTCTGAACTGTTCTAAAGAAGAAGTATAAAAAGTAATGTTACATATATATAAATAAATAGCTTTCCCCCCTAAAAAATCCTAACCCTTCTCTACCCTCCAGGCCACCATCTAATGATCCAGTTTTTGTTTTATCACTTGCAATGTCAAAAAAAAAGAGGCCTTGTAGATCAGGGAATAAGTGCACACATGCCCACAGTCGAGGTCGGGTTATCATCTCATATGAAGTGAAGCAGAGAGATGAGCATCCAGAGTTTGCTTGTGAAATATGAGTGGAATTCAACCTGGCAGGAGAAACAAGGGTTATCGCCAGATGACACTGAGAAATGTGTTTGTGTCCTCCTCACGCTTTGATCCTACACTCTGCAGAGACCTGCATTCCACTCAGCCACGATAGGATGGCATACTGTATTCCACAAATGAGCTCCAGTTTTGGCAGGGAAGTGACAGGCCACAAGGCTCTGTAAGGATTTGGGAACAGTGAAGTTCCAGGCTCCGGCAGGGCTTTGACAGCCTCGGCCAAAAAAACCTGAAGATGCTCCTGCAAAGCTACTTGATTTTCCCCCTGCCACACACACACACACTCTCCGTTTCCAACAGTCGGCCTGGTCCATTCAAGCATGTCATGCAGGAGCCGGCTTCAAAGGCTGGTGTGTGTTCAGCTACAATTCCTCACACCGAGAAGGTCAAGAGGGGCTCGTCCGGACCTGAAGGCTGCTCTTGTTCCACTCTTTCAGCTTTTTGTTCTTTGACTCCTCTTTGTCTTTCCTCTTTTCTCTTTAAGTCTCACTGAATCTCTTTAATTTGTTATCTCTCCACGTGCCCCCCTCTCTCCCTCTCTCTCTTATTGCCCTCTTTGTATCTTTCCCAACCAGCCCATTTGTATTCATTCCTTACATAATGGAGAAATCAGATTGTGGTACTTAGCAAGGATGTAATCAACGCAGCGTGCCTCAAATTTAATTCAGGTAAAGTTGCAGTTAGGAAGAGGATAAATTATAAAGCTCTGTATCCATAAAATATGTGGAGAATAAGGTACCGGCTTGAGAATTATGACTGATGCAGTGTTAGAATAGGATAAGCCTTTTTATTTTTTTTCTGTCCCACCTCAGATAAATCAGAGAAAAAACGTTTGGCTCGGCTGCCACCGCTCATATTAATGTGCCTTTTGCATTAAGTTTATGATATCTGAGTGCACTGATAAAATGCCTGTGCATCTTAAAGGGCAAATGACACATAATCCTTAAGGAGTAATGTGCACTGACGATTTTTCTCCTCCTCCATGTGGCTGTTTCAGTTCACACCGGAGGGGATATATATATATATTGATAAAACAAAGCAAGGTCTTCAGAAGGACGTGTCCCTCCCTGCAGATCTGAGGCAATCTTGGCCAGTGACTCTAAGACCAATCGTTTCAGTCGTCACACCCTCACCTGATTCGTTTCTGGGTTCTAGAGATGTCTGCAGTATTTATGAATCCTTAGTAAGCTGAACAGGACATAGTTTTTTAGATGTTTAAGCCTCAAAATGTGCTAAATCTTATTTTTATTTATTTTTTTTATTTTATTTAAAGTTATTCTTTATCTCTAATGCCAGCTTCAAATCAGAGGTTCGATATACAAAAAAAGGGCCACGTGAGCCACTATATGAAATAAATCAAGTGAAATGTACAGATATGTCTCCAATAAGTGCTTGTGTACAGTACACACAAAATAACACAAGAAAATACACACATATCAAAACAGACAATCCATTATGTTAACACATACACAAACTGCACATTAGAGATAATCCATCAAATGGTACAAATGCATAAGAAGATAACTGATAGGTTAATTCAATTTAACTAATTCAATATATGAATCAGAGCATAGGAACACTTAACAATAATAAGAATGCAGCACATTCATTAGAATTAAAATAAATTATAATGTATCAAACTGTTATGTTTGCAAACCTGCACCATTTTTGCTTTGAACCTTTTTTTTTAAATGAAGCTGTTTCAAGCAAATAAAACACTTCAATCCAAATTAAAGTGATTTTCATGAGTTTATTTAAATGTTCCCATAGAAAATTCAAATGCACACTTAATTTACATAGATAGCAAAATGAAACTATCATCATGCTGCAGTGATCAAGCAAGAAGCTGCATAAATCACACCAAGTATCTAATGCATTACATTTCTGTGTGCATCTTTGGCCCCTGTGGTACTGAATGCAAAATGCCTGGCAGTAACTCTGCTATATGCAAGAGGAGAATGACTAATCTACCTGTTGTTCATTTCTCTGGGCATCCTCTTCTCACTATCCATTAGAGAATAAACTCAATTACAAATTCATTTAATTTTATTATCCGCAACCGGGAACATTAGTGTTTGGGTTTTTTGATTGGAAAGACATAATTAGAGTCAATGGACTTCCACCGGTCGAGCTTGGCTTCACTATAATGAATGAAGAAAGATTCACAGTGGAGGTAAGAGAAAACTAAGACCAAGGGCGGTGAGTCTTTTACCAGAGTGGTTCTTCCAACCGTGGCTCAAAAATTCACATAAATCAGCTCTGTTAACGTTTAAAAAATTGAAATAAAAGATGTGCATACAGCTGATATGCCAAGATGCATCAGTAACCAGCAGAGTCAGGGTGGGTCGCAGTAGCCGGCATTAACTCGCTGTTTGGTCAAGATTGAGTTATTTTTTTTATTTAAATCGAACTGTTGGAGTATTATTCCAACAATGACAGTCAGTCAGTGCGGCTGTCGGCTTACAAAGGGGTTCTTCTGCCCCCAAGTGGCCAAAAAAAGAAATAAAATCAATAACTGCAACTTTAATTATGATGTTATTATCTTCAACTTATTTTTCTGTAAAAAAAGATTCATCCCATTCAGTTGTTTCTATCTGGCCCAGTTGATGCAGCACATTGCATATGACTGAGGAATAAATTTCCACTGGTGTCAGCTGGTTTTTAAATGCTGCTACTATTGCAGTAGGAGGTACAAGGCTCACATGTGGCAACCATGACAATAAGACCGCAGCAATATGGGGACACACCACCACTTGTGGCAGTAAAACACGCCTATGGGTATTTAGAGGAAACACAAACCGCAGACAGCAACAGTCACCGTGCCTTTGCCTTTTTTCGCCGCCCTCTCGTCTCCTCAGGTCAACGAAAAGTGAGGCCGTACACAAACTGATGCCCCAGGAGGGCTTGGCTTTACTCTCCAGACTGACCACAACAGCTGCAGACAAAGCCTCAGTGTTTACAGAGTTCATGGTTAGGCTAGAGAAGAGGAGGAGGTGGAGGAGGAGGCAGCAGGAAGGAGGAGGAGGAGGAGTGCAGGAGAGGAAGAGATGTGGGTCTCAGCTTCCACTGCTGGAGGAAAAACATGACCAAGGGAAATTGGACCGTAATAGTGCCCACAGGAATTCAAGTCTCAGGCCTAAAAAACATGGAGCTGTCATTCTGCGCGTCCTGGGAACAGACTCAGACACAGTTTATCTAACAAAGGAGATACTGTATGACACCTGGGGGAAGGAGGGAAGGAAAGAAAAAAGGGAGGTGGGCAGACAAGAAGCATAAATGGCCCCTATACATATGGTTTTCTTGTTCTTTCAATAATTGGACGTGATGCACAAGGCTGTGTGTTGCTCAGATCCAAGTGGCGAATCAAAAGAAACATGTGTTCGAGTGTAAGGAAGCAGACTCAGGAGGACTTCTTCCGAAAGACTGGCAAACCCTAAAGTATCATGCAGAGTCTTGCAGTGACGAGGAGACTACAAGCTTTAGGTTGGGCAAGCTGCCACAGAAGCTCTCAGTGTCATAAAGGATAAATCATGACACTAAGCATCAGCGTTGCACTCTCTGTCTGATGCAGCACTCCTTCACCGTGAACTCGCCGAACACGAAATGTCACTTTTTAACTTCAGCGGTTTCTGTCATGTCTTTCACAGCAGAGGTCGTCAAAAGTACATTAAAGCCGGCGTGTTTAAAGCCGGCACGGAGCAACGCTGTGTAAAAGAGTCTGTGCTTGGCCCAAGGGGCCAAAAGGGCTCTTTGCTCATCATCGAGCTGAGGTGAAATGATTCAACAATGTTATTCCTGTTGGTTGTCTCAGCTAATTGATTAGTAAAGAGGGATGTCATATTTAATTTTTTTAAAATCGGGTCAACTACAGTGAGTGCTGTGGAATTGATGACTTTGGACCGTTTGGTGTTTTCACTGTATTTCAGCCACTTGGACTTTCCTCTGTTTGACCAGAAATATTATTTTTCTCAGCTATAAAAACTGTTTCATTTCAGATGCTCAGTTTTTTGCAGCTGAGACAAGCAGTTTGTGTTTCAATGTTCGGTATGTCATGATAAGTTTTCAAACTAATTGTATCCTTAGTCTGATGGCCTGCATTATGTTGCAAAAGTTTTAATATTTAATGATATCACATATTATGTTTCCACATAACAGCAACAATCCATTCAGGGAAAAGTGAATATAAGAAACATCTTTCAGTATAACTCAATTCTACCACAAATTGCAGCAGGCGAAAAGGCCCAAGTCGAATCAGCGCCTATGAAACAATGTCAGCCAAAATTGGTGATTTGATTTATTAAACTTTATTAAACTATTTCTAGCAAGGTGAACCTAATAATCTGGCACCTGAGTGTACATGGTTTCAGCTTTTTTTTCAACATGGCATAATATATTACATTATTTACCCATCAGATTAGGTGCAATACCGTTGCGATGTTGATATATATTTGAGTTTTCGAGCTGTGTAGGATGTAAAATGAGCAGTGACATTCTGCTGCAGACAGACGCAAAACCAGGCAGTGATGCTTTAATTAAAAGCTATATGCCACTCGCTTAAAAGCGATCCCTCTTGACACACGGTAGGTAGGAAGAAGTAAGAGCTGCTGACATGGAAATGACAACCAAGTCTCCTCCTCGGTTTGTCAAAATATGACAAACTGTGTGACATTCCTCATACATGTGAGCGACTGTGTGGGACTCCAGTTGAGGAAGGCTGAGGAAGATGCCAGTTATTGCAAGACTGGAGCCCATTCACGTCGCATTTTGATTCTCTGTTCCTCTCCTGTATTCAAATGAAAATCCCTCGAGGGGAGACCCTGATGAATGCAATCACACAGTCACTTGCAAATTTCTGTCATTACAGCTTCCTCTGACTTTTAACATTCAATTCTGGCTCATGCACCTCCAGAATTCAAAGACGTTCTGCTGAGCTTTGATCCTTAAGTGTCCCTCCACAATCCTGCTGATGCTGCACATTCAGACCTCACGGTATGTTAGCGGCACACTAGCTTCCTTCCATCGGGAAAATTTAAAGCAGTCCCCTCCGCCTCGTGCTTCTCTGTACCACAGCCACATGCCTGGGGGGCTCTCGGCACGCTGCTTCTGACAGCCTAGCACTAGACCTGTGGATGCTACAACACAATATCCGCCTGTCTTTGCAGCAGCCCGGGGATGGATTACCTACTATGCAGTGTGTTTACTCTTCTGGGTTCATAAAAATCCACCCGTTTTCATTAGAAATTACCCTCTGAGGTGGAATTTAAAGTGTCTCAGTAAGCATTTGTTTAGTCAAAAAACAACTGAGAGTAAAACTGGATTGAATTTGACCAAAAATAAACTGTTACATGTGACCATTACAACCAAAAAATCCCAGGTTTAAATGAGTTTTCCAACATTTTCTTAACATGCAAACCACCAATCAGTGCATGCTGCAGTGCAAAACATTAACACCAACCAAGATTTCTCTCTCAGACTCCTTTAATGCTTCTCTGCTGGAACTGGTTAGAACATGTCTAGCTTGAAATCACTGACCTTTTGTTAACTGCAATTTTATGGGGTGATTAGGTCTACTTTTCTCTATTTTCAAAGTATACATTCATCTTCCTAAAAGTGTTGACAGTGCAATAACCCTGCCTTTCAGCAGTCTCCTCACAATGCCTGTTTGCTCACCAGTAAAGCACCAAACAAACACACCCTTGACATTTTCGTGCACCACCCCATGAAATCCATAAATTCTGTGTATTTATGATTGGGCCGCCTGGTGCTCATTATAAGAGTCGTGAAAGGTTTGCCTGGCAACACTTTGACCTGCTGACCAAAGGAAAACATACAGTAGGTTCTAGTTATTCATGGGGTGATGTCACGACAAGTTTTCGCTCGGATTTTTTTCTTTCCATGTGCGTTGGCCTTATGTAAGTCTCAATGAAAATGTCACTCCAAAAACATAAAACCTTGACAGTACAATGACAGATCTGTGCCGGTTTGTTTTTGGTAGTACTCCTGAGGCAGACACAGCCAGCAGTGATTTGTGGTAGTAGACTTCCCTCCCCAGAAAAAATGACAGCATTGACTGTTCATTTAAAGCTCCCAGAATCAATAGTTTCCAACAATTGATTGAATGTCTACAAGTAATGTCAAAGGGACTCTGCAGTCTTGGTAAACAGGGCCTCTTAGCCTCTGTTAGCTTGATTGTTTTTGGTTTGGTCAACATGACATGACTTTTACAAAATGTCTAAGTTAAGTCAAGTCAAATTTATTTATATAGCACATTTCATATGATTCAATGTGCTTAAAATTTAATGTGTGAAGACCCAACAATTGAAAACAATGTGAAAGTCTGACATTAGCAACAAGCAAATGTCAGACTTTCACATTGTGGAACATTAGGGACTCAATCTGTTACAAACAAACTTCTTTATCTGCATATCTGCAAACCACAAACTTATTAGCTGTGTGCTCAGGATCGGACAGAAGACATAACCATGGCTATCTACTTGATTGCCCTTTTTAAAAAGATAACATACAATAATGTTGCAATTTTTTGGTATTTCTTTACTGGAAGCAAAATACAAAATACAAAATAGCAAATAGGAAATCTTATTTCTTACTAGAAACTTCCAGCTCTCCATCCAACAAGCTGCCATTTAAAATTTTAATTTAAATTTAAAAAGTTAAATGTGGTGGTCGTTCTTTTTGTTTTAACCATTCTTTGCCCAGGATGCAGCTCTTTCAACGGGTCATTTAAAAGGCAATGATAAATCAACCGTTTTGTTTACAGTAAAAGCTGTAGGGACTTTTTTGGGGTGTTAGAGTGCTTAGAGTGGATGTGACACAAATTTGAAAGGTGGCTCATTAACTTGCAAAGTCAACAAAAAAAGATGCAAACAGATGCTATAAACAGGATAAATGGAGGCATCTGTGCAAGCTGAAAATGTTTCAAACTCTGTAAAAACATCACATTTTTTCCCCTGAGTCTGTTTGACAAGAGACAAGAGATAAATGAAGAAAGGTCTGGGGGTAAATAAGAGAAATAACTGCAGGTTTAAATAAATGGAAGATCAGTCAGTGTCAGAGCTGTCACATTAAGTCACTCTACACACACTAGCCACCAGCTTATTTCTGCAATGAGAAAGTCAAGAGAGAAAATCCTGCACTGGTGCATACTGGCCAGTCATCTCTCTGCATTGTGGCCGGTCACCTTTCTGACAGAGTTCAGTGGTTTGTCTCTGCAGACAGTGAGGCTCTGTAATGTTTCATAATCAAGCTCATCCATCCAAGCGTTGAGAGCAGCTGGACTGAGCTGATATTAGTATGCCCCTGGTGTGGCTCGGTGACAGAAGCTCGAGCTCCCTCTCTTTCTCCCTCTCATTGCATGGTGTCAGATGGAGAATTTTATGTGACAGAGGGTGGAATGAAATGTGCGTGGCCCCCTCTCCGGCAAACTTAGACAGGCTTTGTAGCTTTTACTGTTTTGCGATAACTGATGGTCAAAAGCGCACATCAGTTTAAGCTGGGGAATTGTGGCTCAGACAGCTTGTTTGCAGATGCAAATGTGATCTGATTTGTGGGAAGCTGCAACACAAAATTGGAGCAGAGGTTGACTATATAAAAGATGGGCAGAGATTTTCGAATGAAAATGCGGGTGAGGATCCTATATCTTATCCCTGAAAGCAGAGTCTGTAGAAGCATGCGGGCTGCTGGTGTGGAGCCTTGCTGGAATCTGACAGGTTGTGATAAAATCAGGTTTGCCATTTGGATTGCTGTACCTGGAACAGCTTTCACTCCCCTCCACCATGACAGATGCTGCAATTAGTGATAGTGACGACTGCCAACTGCTGACACGGCTTTGTATCACCCCCTCGTCTCCACTCTGTTTGTACCTTTTTTTGGAAGTGAATCATTAGCTTATCTCAACAACCCCCGGTTTCAACAGAGGACAGCCAATCACAGGAGCAGCTCGGGCTCAAACAGGCACTCTCACCTAGTGGGCAACGGCTTGACAGAGTTGAATTTTTGAAACCAGAATCTTTATCCAAGGCTAGTCCTCTTATGATGCAGACTGTAAAAATATTTGTTTGCAATTGGCTCATAGGTGGTTAGCTAAAGCTTCATAAGACAATTCCTCAAACAAAGATCCAGGGAAAAAAATTAACAATTTAACAACAATCCTTTGTCAATGTTTTAAGGTATGTTAAAAGTCAAGTGTGAAGGATTTAGTGACATCTAGTGGCAAAGCTGCAGTTTGCACAGGACTAAATATCCTTCTGTGCAGTCTTCGATTGAAAGCATGCAGGAGAAACTGTGGTGGCTGCTTGAGAAAAAAATGCAAAAAATGCAAAAATTGCACTGCTTTAGAGCCAGTGTTGG
>JAPZDV010000014.1:6871814-6922055 GCA_029814665.1 Acanthurus lineatus
CAACGGCTTGACAGAGTTGAATTTTTGAAACCAGAATATTTATCCAAGGCTATTCCTCATATGATGAATACTGTAAAAATATTTGTTTGCAATTGGCTCATGGTGGTTAGCTAAAACTTCACAAGATGATTCCTCAAACAAAGATCCAGGGAATAATTTAACAACAGTCCTTTGTCAATATTTTAAGGTGCGTTAAAGGTCAAGTGTGAAGGATTTAGTGGCATCTAGTGGCGAAACTGCAGATTGCACAGGACTGGATATCCTTCTGCGCAGTCTTCGATTGAAAGTATGCAGGAGAAACTGTGGTGGCTGCTTAAGAAACTTGCAAAAAATGCAAAAACTGCACTGCTTTAGAGCCAGTGTTGGGGTTTGTCCATTCTTGGCTACTGTAGAAACACGACAATGCAACATGGCGGACTCTGTGGAAATGGACCTGCAGCCTCTGTAGATACAAAATGCTCATTCTAAGCGAATGACAACGCACGTCTTTTTTTGGATGATTATAAACTATTGAATACACACTTGTGAATATTGTATTAAGTTTTTACCATTTCCTACAAATATATGCATCTAACTCCTACACACTTGACCTTTAAGGCTGCTTCACTTCAACTCTTATCTCGTGATAAATCAGACCCAGGTCGACCAGACAGCACACAAACTTTGAAAACTGAATGTTAATCAGAGCATCCGGGACATTTCTGCTTGTTCAGTGGACAAAAACACAGTAATACATTCCACAGTGTCCTGACACAGAGCATAACAGACTTGTAACCACACATTGTTACCACAGCCCATTATTACGCAACTCCAGCGGTCCTAAAAATATCCCATATTGGACCAAATGCCCATTTGTTCAGCAGCAGATTCCCGGAAAAAAAAAAAAGCCAATTTCTCCGAAGGGCTAGCCTACAGAGCAATGGACACTTGCTGTCAGACAAATGGTCTTTCAGTCCAGGACTTTACTGTGTGGCATTCTTCGCCTCCTCGTTGTCTGTTATTTCTGTGTGTTGTTATTAAGATATGAAAATAACAGGTTACAAAACTCAACCCTCCATTACGTTAAATAGCTGTGATTTTATCTGTCCACTAATGCTTTGTTTGGAGGACTCAGTATTAGCTAATAATGAGTCAAAGTGGTGAAAATGAGCAAAGGCAATTACGATAATGTTTGTTTTCAAAATTTTGTTTTTCAGATTTTCATACTCAGATGCCATATTACAAGCCATAATTTTTACTTGGATGGCTTTTATGACAGCAGTTCTGTTGACAATGAATATTTTTCAGTTTAGCATTTGTAATTTTGAGTAAAAGTCAGTGTGTGAAACATAAAAATAAGTAGTATAAAAGAAAAACAAATGACTGCAACAAAAATCTTGTTTTACTAAATGGATTGTGATTGAATTTGCATATAAATCAGCTGCAAGAACAAATCCAGTTGAGGATATCATAATTTGAGGAGCGACACACTTGTCTTTGCAAAACACTGTTTATTAGTTTTTTTCTAATAAGATTAAGTGCTAAGATACAACATCAATCATGGTGAAAAGATGTTACATATCTCAGTATTATCATAATTTAATGAACCAAAGTTTTGTGTTTCCTTTTCAACACAATGCTGAAACAACACTAATAAGATTTTGTGACTAATTCCCACACAATCTGTTCTGAAAAGGCTTTTTTAAAAGAACAGTTTCATGAGAGCGTGTCCTCATAAAGTTGTAGATTCACACCCAAAACAGAAAAGTTAATCACTTTATTTAAAATTCAACAGCAGTTTTACACACAAAACCAAAATATATTATCCACAATTTCCACAGGCTGTTTCCCAACATGGTGTAACAATGTAACAGTGCTTGAATATCAGGGTAAATGTACAGGAAAACTCAACAGAACAAACTTACTATTGTGTCTAACAAAGCTCACTTTCAAGTTGGTATCCTGAACACATTCCAAGAGCTGGGAAAAAAAATCCCACAGGACCAAAATGGCCCCTCAGTGGAAAACCTTTTTTTTCCGCCTCTCCTCTTGTCCATCCATTAATAGTGAATTCATTGGTTGCCAAGTCTGGGTCTGAACTCCAGATAGATAACAGGTAACGTTATCCACTTTGACATTTCCCAGTAAAATGTAATCTCTGGAATTTAAGCTACATTTCTTCACACACAGACTCCCCAGCAATCCTGTTTTTTCCTCCTCTTTTATATCATTTATTTATACAGAGACGAGAGTGGTGTGGACAGAAATCAGGTGGGGGAGACACCATTATAGAAACACGGCTTTCTAAAACATGTTTGCATTGTGTTTGCCTGGGATTTCTGATGGCAGATTGTAAATTGGCTGCTTTTTCAGCGGCTTTCCAACTCTGTTCTACATGATTTTTTTTTGGTGTTGTGTTAGGAAGAGAGAGAGACTGAGTAAAAACGAAAAGGGTCAGTGGATGAGCATAATTGTCTGCTATAATGAGCTGTAGAAATAGATTAACAATGACTGGTGCCGTTGTTATGGACTCTTTTTCAAAAAATCAGACACTCAGGGAGGTTGAAGAATATTTTTCACATCTGCTTTTATATTATTAAGAATTTTAAATATCAAAGCTAATGTGTTGTTTGGTTGTTTTTGCAGTAACTGATGCTTATCTCTTCTTTTTTTTTTCACCTAAAGGTAAAATGAGAATGGAAGAAAATACAATTTCCAAGAGTACAAAGAACTTGTCAAAGTCCGTGGAGGGGGAAAGAGAGAAGGAAACTGCAGAGCTTGTGTGAGCAGCATTAGGGCAACATCCATCCCTGGTGAGGGGGGGGCGGGGACCGTGGAGGACCCCAGCTCTTTGTTAGGATGTGAAAGATGGACAATGGCACCACTGTGTGCTGAGAGCCGGAGCCATGCCACTGCTGGTTCCATAAGACTGCCAGAGCTTGTTACGACTATGCCTTTCTTTTGTTGTGGTCTGCCTTTTTCTATAATCTCTACCTGCCTCCCCCCTCTTTTTTTCCCTCCTATTTGCCCTTTTAAAAGTCTCACCTTTCACAAGGATGATGTCTTTTAACACCTCTTCTGCACCACGGACCTGACATCCTGCTGTAATCGACTGGAGACATCTGCAAACACCCAATCGTTCCACAGTAATTGTCTTTTTTAATGTTGAAAAATGAGACACTGTGCTTCAGAAGCTGATGAAGTGACTGTTAATGTAAAACTGGCCAAATCATTTCTCTGAAAATATGTTTTACCACAGAGGAGCTGCAGATTTAATATGTGTTTTAAAGTCAGACTTCACAACAATGAGAACTTGAGACCTGATGAGATCTTAACCTGCAAGACTTAAGAATTTACTTGAATCTCTGCTAAAGGTCTTGAAACTCGACTTGGATTCGTCTGGAGTCACTTGGAAACTAACATTTACTAACATGTCTAGGTGTGTCTGAAGATTTAACCTAATCATTCTGAATGACTTCTGATTAGATTTGACTTAGACTTGATGTGGCATGAGACTTGACTTGGTACAATTAAACACTGGTTTAGATGAGGAGATTTCAATTGGATTTGTCTAAAGTACTAACTTGGACCTGCTTTAAAAAGTTAATATCTTCTTTGTCTTGACTTACTTGAGATTTGATATATAATAAGATGTGACTTTGCCTTGTCTTGTTTATTCACTTGGTTTAATCTGACAGGATTTAGGACTTAAATGTCATAAATAACTTGAAATTTAACCTGCACTTGTAAATCTCTGTTGACTTGATGTATAAAACCTGCTGCACTAGATTTGACTTTAACTTGTTTCACAAGACTTTGGGCCTGATGTTCCTGACAAATAAAAGGCCAGATTTGTTGTCCTTAATGATATAACACTTAAACTGGACCTGTCTTATATTGCAAAATTAGTCCTGACCTTGTCTTCGACCTGACTTGGACTCAAATAACTTTGGAGTCTCAAAAAATTATAGCTTTGATAAGATTTAACTCAAATTATTTAAGATATGGCTTCAACCAGTGTGTCTCTATAACTTCAGACCTGTCTCCAAAATGCCTCAAATGACCCGTCACTTGACTTCAATTTATCCTAAAATATTCAAACATGATTTGAGATCCAACTTCGACCCAAAAAAACTTAAAAGCAGCCCTGGGCCACAGAGTTCTCGAGTCTAGATGTGGATCAGGTTGTGTATTTATTTACCAAACACAGCTAGAATACTCTGAAAAGTCCTGCAGGAAGGAAAAAAAATGAAACGGCATGTACAGTGTATAACACAAGGTAGCGGCGCTTGTGTTTTTAGATGCACTTGATGTGCTAATGAAAAAAGGAAACATAAAATACTTCACATAAATGTAGAAGCAGCCTGCTGTGGAATATGGCAGCAATTAAAGTGGAGAAGGTATTTTTTATTAAACAAAGCCATGATGGCCGCTGAGGAGAGCGTGTGGCGGCTTCGTTTTTACTTCAAGAAACTTTGGGGAGCAACCCTTGAGTCTCATATTCAGCACACTATAAAATTTTATTAGCTCTCTGCAAAAAGGTACTGAGGGAAGAAAGATGAGAATGGATTGGAGAAAAGCATGTGTGTGTTCGAGTGTGTTTGTGCGAGAGGAAGAGGGTTCACTGTAATAAAGGCGGTGAAGAGACTTGTGTGTCTCTGAAAAATATGGAACATTTAATTGAGTTAGTAAAATGAAATGCCATTGCAATATGCAGCATATTGATTTTATGCTGCTGCTGTATTCAGCCTGAGTGCCTTGTTGGTTTAAAATTAAAAAGACAAAACAAAACAAAAAAAAAAACGGAGGCAAAACCGCTAGGTTCCCTCAGACGGAGCAGATTTGAACAGCGAATGGAGTTGTCTTTGTGAATTTGCTTTGTCATCGCTAAGCATCATTTGAATAGAGCTGCAGGCAAACACTTTGTTTTGATGAGAATGACTAAAGAGGGAAACAAGAGAATGAATGAGAGGCCGAGGAAAAAAAAAAAGACAGAGGGTTTATTGTGAGCGTCAACTGCAGCCTAAGTTCCCTCTGAGTCTTCATTTATGTCCGAGACTATTGACGGACACAGCTGTGTTGCACCAGACATTTGCTCAAAGAGAGTTTGTGGAACTTTTTTTTTTTTCTTAGTCTGCCATGCTAAAAGAATCTGTGTTGCCTTCCAGACGCCTAAGGACATGAATATTACATTTAGTTCAACCCCAAACACTGACATTATTTATGAAGGCAATCACCATCAGCCGTGAAGTGAGAGCCCTGTCTGACTGCACCAAGCAGCTGACCTCCAACGCTCTTTTTTTGTGTTTTGAACTGAAGCTCTTTGTGGGTTACTGCAACAGCGGTTTATTCAAACACACGAATATGTATTTTTTTTTTGTATCTTTCAATTTATGTGATTGCACCTCCTGTGGCGTTTCATTTTTTTTACAAGATGTCCATCATAATGTCCCGTTTCTGCATGGATTCTGCCCCTCGGCGGTTTGATGAAGATCTCACCTCTTCCCAGACTGTCTCCGTGTCTTCATTGTTCAGTTGATGAGGCTGTCAATGAGGCATTGTCTGGCCAAGAGATGAGATGAGACAAGGGCGATGACTTGCCTCAGTCAGTTCCACCTGTAGCCGCTGGCAAAGTCAGAATATATGTGTGTGTGTGTGTGTGTGACTCCTGTGCATGAAAACCTGTATGATGGAAACCTCAGGTACTCGCTATTTTTTTTTAAACCCTGAAAATCCCTGTGGAGAACAATTACTGGGCTTCAGTCAAAGCCACATAATTAGCTGTCAGTGGTACTTAAAATGCAGTCAGTACGTACTTGAACATCCACATTTTTTCATTTATTTTCAGTGTTAAACTAAAAGTTAGGGTTTGCTTCCACCTGCACATTTAAGGTGGTTACATCCATTTCGCATGAAAAGTTTGATCCTGCTTTTTACAGATACAGAGATGCCAAACATATATATTTAAAATATTTAAAAATGATTATTTTATTACCCAAATTTCTTTAATCACCAATTTTAAAGGGATCCTTTTGAAAACAGATTTGTGTGCTAACTTTATATCCTTTATTTATTATTCATAATCAGTAAACAGTATGCAAACAACTGTTTGAAACACATAATGTTATGGCTGTAAGCAGACATTAGGAAAATTTTAGTGTTTATTAAAACACAACATTTTTAATAAAAACAACTCACCTGTGAAGAAAATGTTTTATATATAAATTAGCCAACACCTGAGCTATGTTGCCGTTTATTAAACCAGGTATGGGTGCTTCACAGGAGGCATCCATCGATAAAAGGCGCTGATTTCATTATTACCTGAAAAATGGAGCTCCAATAACACCAAAAGTTATTTCTGGAGGTATAATGATAAGATGCAACATATAGCTGTCTTGGCACAGCAAAGGTCATTACTGCATTTCAAATCCAATGTGCTGGAGCACAAAGTCAAAACAAAAGGAAAACGTGTAAACGTCCAAATTCTAATGGACTGCACTGTTTGTGTAAAGTAGGTCAGGAGAAATGAAAAGCGGAGCTGGGGAGGATGGTTGGTGTGAAGTGATGAACAGAAGAGACTTCAGCTCAGTATGAGTCATCATGGGTGGTGAGGTGGTAGGCAAACAGCCTTCCTGTGTCAATAATGAAGGAGGAGAAGAGGCAGAGCCATCACGAGCCAATTTGAATTATCAAGTCACAGCAGCTCACAAACGAAATGGAAATTTTAAATACGTCCTCGGCTTTAGAGAGGTAGCACACGGACACGGAGGAGTCAAGAAAATCTCAGGTTAATTTCCACGACTTGAAAGCAACGCACAGACACACACTTCACAACAGTACAAAAGCGTCTGACTCAAAACCTCCTTATTGACTTTGGGTCGTTAAGGTGCCAAGCTAGCTTTCACTGTAAATAGCCCACCAGGGTTGAACGCCTTTCCTAATGAGCATCTGCACCGCTGTCAGCACCACAGCACGCGTTTGATGGCAAACACTGTAATGCATTATTCTGTTCAAGCGAGACACAACTACACACGATGTGGGAGGGGGGAAAAAAAAAAAATTGAGTCCAGGACACGCAATCAGGCCTCTGCAACTCCAGAGCATGAATAAAACATTGACAGAGCAGGAAGATTTCGCATTGTGAAGTCTCTCCGTGGACTTTTTACTGTACACAGAGAAACTGTGGCAGGCAGTGGGTGATAATGCACAGTGGGACACTTTATGAGCTGTTCATTCTCGCTCTGCAGGTATTCTGCTATGCATGCACACTCACGACGCAGCTACGCAGAAGTTTGGAGACTTGACTCTAAATATGTAACACTGAGATTTTTGTGACTGCACCGTCGAAGTTTAGCCTCCTGTGGATGTTTTTTATTAAACATTCTTTAAAGGCCCTAAAAAACCAATTTTATCATTTAGCTTCTTACTGTGAATGAAGGGGAACCGTCTTTTTTAATTTTAAAGCATTAATGTTTTAATTATTCATGTGAGAGGGATTTATATATTGTGTTTTTGTCAGTGTTTCTCACTCAGTTGAAGGTTACATTTTGTTGTTGTTAAGCTAATAGCTTGGTTGCTCATGCAGCAATAAATATTTAATGTTATAGAAAACACTTATGATGCTACAACCAGGCTTCAAATCTGACCCTTATACAATGTAATCTTGCTCTCTTGACATCTGTTTTTAGTACAACTTGACCAAAATACTGTGGCAGCACAGTTATTTTGCACTAATACACACAAGGAGGAGGCGAAAGGAACTGAGAAAATAAAGTGGTAAAAATGGAAGGAATTTAATATCATAAAAGTCTCTCTAAAGAAAAAAAACTGGGGATTACAGACAGTTTAATTCCTTAAAAAGTTCATCTGTGCCCACATGACTTTATCCATCCTTCTTTTTCTGCATTTTACAGGGTGCATTATGGCTGGACGGTGCCCAGAATGTATGGAATTTTACCCACAGAGTGCAAACAAAACAAGCAAAGTCAGACTTTAGCGTGCAACCAGATGTGCGCTTTAATGCCCTCTGGCATAATAAACATCATCAAAACCAAAAAAATGACACGATGAAATGTGAGAGTGTAACCGTAGCCCATGGGTGCCCTCCTGACCGTTTAGCTCTGTGAAGGTGCCACAATTCTATCTTGCTATTTTCCTTCAGCCCCGTGAAATCTATGAGAAGTTTGCTTTTCCACTCAGCACGCCTGCACCTTGGTGACAGGCCTACCCAGAGTTTACATCCATGAGAGGCCCACCGTTTTCATATTACAACATCAGAAATTCCTGCGGCCTTTTTTGCACAGTGCCCCGTCTGTTCGAAGCTCCTGCCAAGTCCATAGTAACAGACAGGCCTATATTTAGCCGTGTTTACGGGCTGTTGGAAAACGCTTAAAATAGTTTGGTGGGAGACACTTCTATAATGCTGCCCTACAGGGGTCCATCAGGTTTGGGAGTATTAAAACTGCATAAACACAGCTCTTATTGTACCGTGACTGAATCGTGGCTCTCGAACATGGGCATGATTGTTTACCTGTTCGTCTGTCGCAGCTGTGAAATAGTCCAAAATAACTAAATTAAAAGTTTCTAAAACCTCATTGAATTTTTTACTCTTTAAAAGTTGTCAAGTAGGATTTTTTTCCTGCTTTGCACGAAGAGACGAGGGGGATTTTAGCCCATGGCTATTGGCTCAACTCTTGCCAAAACGCTATGGACTTTAAGCAGCCTTTGCCCTGGTCCTCTTTTCTGAGAGGTTTAGCTCTCCAACCTTGTCCAGAGGGATGTCTGTAGCTTAAAAAAAAAAAAGAAAGAAACCTGCTACCAGGCCAACTCAATACCTACAGGAAGCAATGACTGACAGTCCGTAACATCAAAGGTTTAACCCCGAGTCAGCTTGATGCAAGAGGTTCAGAGACACAAGCAGAGGAACATCAAAACTCCAGAGTCTCTACTCTGCACACAAACACACACACACACACATTCACACACATGCACAGACACATGCAGAGATACACAACTCAGATGGATGTCAACCATCTTTCTGCCTTTTCAATGAGACTTTGCACGGCATAAATAATCAAAGGCTCAAAGAGAATTATAATGGGCTGCACCTTCAACAATGTATGTTAAATTTTTTAAATCTCACATCTACGAATGCTTTGAGAAGTCACCGTCTGCAGCTTTTGCCATCAGAATGAAACACAACCTACAATTGTCTTCATTGCTTTCCTAGATAATTTAAAGTATATATTTACAGCCTGTTGTGAAGTGATCTATCTAATGATACATTACGCAAAAATGTGCAAAAAAAAAAAAAAAGCCCAAAGCGTGTTGGAACTTGCCAGCGAATGAGCAATAAAATCTAAATTAGACAGCGAAGACATTTGCCGTAAGTGTGCGAGGAATCAATAGATTGCTGGAAGCTGAGATAATGATGTGGCATCAGCAGATAAACTGGTGGTATGAGCCAATAACACACTACTGTAAACACAGCAGCACATCAACACTATATTTAGACTAAATTCTATAGAGCATGTTGGATTGTATCAGATCACAGCCAGATCTGCTGTGAATGAGCAGAAAAATGCAATCAATCCATCCATGAGCCTACAATTTTTTATTACAATCCATTCCAGTTCACTGATGCACGCCTAAATAGAAATTCTCTCCAAGAGTAAGCATGGCGTCAAAAAACCGCAGACTAAACCCCGGGCTGCAAAACACCTGCTTCAGACACTCGGCTGTAACCTTTAACCATCTGCAAAACCCATAACTAGTAAACATCGAAATTCAGCCGGAAAATTGTTTTTAAGAGATGGAAATTCAGGCATGCACAGATATTGGGAGCAGTAAGGTGGAATAGTATTTAAGGCGGGCTGTGGGCTCGGAGCGACATGGTGGTCCGGGCTTTCTGACACTTGTGTGTGATGGTGTGATGGTGTTAGGGGGGACTTTTCAGACAGCGCCTAATATCTAGCCAGCTGGAACAAGTTCTCAGAGCATTCTTGGCTTGTTCGCCGTGCTGTCGACAGTGAAGGCAGCACCCCGATGCCTCGCCTCCCTCCCCCCGCCCCCTTCCCTCTCTGTCTCCTTGTACCTCTTTGAACCTGAACAGCTGATCCCGTGAAGCGCCGAGAGATGCTGATTATGCTGAGCAACACGTGCTGGGAGGCACCAATTACCCTGATGTGCCTTTTCATGTTTGCACATTGTTGAGCAGCACATCGGCTGGTGTCCCAGGTGTACGCCGCGGCACACATGTCTGGAGAGGCAACGCCGGTGACAGCAGAGGTGACTTTCTCTGAAAGGATGACAAGGAAAGATGGAGGGCATAGTCACTACTACCACAGGAAACATCATGAATATGAAAACAAGAACTATCCAGTTTTAGAGAATGAAACAGGTTTTAGCAGACTGTTTTGACTCTTTTTACTGAGTCATAATTCAAAGAAAATCAATTAAAACACCTTTCTCTTTCTAAATTTTCCATAATCTATGAATCTGTCTTTTAGTACAGCAGTAAATGATTATTATTATCAGTAGTTGATCTGTCAATTGTTAAGTATATGAATTTTGAAAGCTATCCTAGCTAAAAATGATGATTTTCACAGGTTTATTAGAACATTTCATGGTGACTAAACTTAAATTCATGTACTAAACTGGTAGGGTGCCTCTTTAATCAATGATCAGAACTGTTTTCCATTAATATTCAGTTGATCCTCCGTTTTATCCCTGGGTTAAAAACCTGCCTCAACTACTAAATATCATCTTCACACATTAGCAATAACCCTGCAATTTCTAACTCAACCATCACTGACCCTGCGTGCTTTAGGTTTGATGTGAATGACTGCAATTAAGAGATGACCTCGCGTCAACTCTGTACCTGTGCTGCGACCTTTGAGGTCCTCTCTCCGCTGTAAATAGTCTCGCTGGCACTGAGCTGATGCAGCTTCTCACATTCCTCATAACAGAAAGAGGGAAACAAGCTGCAGCATTTAAATTCAGAGGTGGTAAGCAGTAATTTTTGCAGCTGTATGCTAAGCTGCAGGATAACTGCATTCAATTTATGTGCATTAAATCGTTAAGAATCCATTTCAGAAAAAACAGCTAACTGTAATACTTTTACGTAGCTTTTATATAATGGATAAGTGAAATTACTAGTTGATGCTTACATTAGAATGAATGAAAAAGAATCTCTGTCACACGTTTATCCCTTTTAGTCCTTTAACACCTTAAGCTTCCGCTGACTCACACTGTTCATTTATGCATTTGCTGGAGTAATCATACTCCCATTTGTTAGAATCAACAAAGAGAGCTCTCTCTCTCACACACACACACACACACACACACACTGTGTAAGTCTGAAAGGATTTTCTGTAACAGGTCCAAACCAGTGACGTCACCCTGTTCATATCTGATAACATCTCTGTGGGCAATTTATCTCAAAAATTGATTTGTTATTGCCTCCACAGGTCACAGTTTCAATCAGGTAGTTCAGGCGTTCAGTAGGTGAAGCAGCTCCACAGTGCCAGTTTTACTTTGGGTTATAAAGCCAATGATTTGCTTCTAGGCTTGTTTGAAAAAAAAATATATCAATTTAATTTTTTAGGGGTTGCTGGAGGAGGTAGCAGCCGTGAAGCTCTGTGGTGCTTCCCAGAGGGATCCAGCCCATAATGCCTCCATCTAACCTCCTGGGCTGAAAAACAATCATGTGTGAACTGGAGGTCTCTCCGAGCGTCTGCCTCCAATAATAGCACCTGCCTCTGTCTGCTGGAGGCGTGCGATTGCCAGCCATGTTGGAGGGTTTTGCAGGAACATTTTTTTTTTTTTTTGTCATCACCAGTCATGGCCCAGAAAAGGCTGAAATGCTCGGAAAGAGCCTCAAGCTCAGGCAGTGTTATGAGTGTCTGAGGTTACGAAAAAAGATATGCGGATCATAATCAGTCCGCCTGACGACAATGTATTCAAAAATGTACCGGATGGTAGCAACAACAGACATAAAGCAATAATTTATCCATTAGGATGCTTTGCAGGTTTTGATGTAAATCAGTGTACATTCCCATTAAGTCCTTTTAAAGTGGCTATAATCAAAATTTATGGTTGCTTTCACTGACTAATCCTCGGAGAATTATCACTTGATTCTGCAGTTCCCCTCAGCTCTGTTGAGCTTAAGGCTGCCTTTAACTTTGTTTTGGTTTTCTGGCCCGCAGCCTAACTGTTTTGGTTCAGTCTCTCTGCTCTCAATGGCTTCATTTTTCTGGTCCGGCATGCAGCTGTGTAACGTGAGAACGTTTTAAATAACTTGACAACACAGTACTGGTTAGTTCCTGAGACTAGGTGGTTAATAAAGTGGAGCTTTTAAGCTAGCAAATATAATTTGCTCAAGAATTTGTGGAGACTCTAACAGAGTTAAAAAAGGAGTGATTATTTGACTAACATTTATTAAAAACATAACTGAATTAAATGTAATGTTACTCTGAAGCTGCTGGATGTGTAAATGGGCAACTGGTAACACATTTGCAATGTCGATGCTTCAAAATGTCAATATAAGTAATTTTTTTACCGCGTGTATTTGTGTTAGTTGAGTTAGATGTTTTTTATCAGCTGATACAGTGATGGAGGAGGGGTGATGTGTAACAAAGGCTCCGGTCTGAGCTTGACCTGTGGATGATGCAGTTATGTAAACTCTGCCGTTCACCCCCCAGTGTCCCTGCTGTTGGTAATGTCTGAGCTTTTTGTTGGAGTTGAGACCTGTGATAGTGAGTGGCAGTGCTGCAGGAAAGCTTTGTCTGCAGAGGAAGTAGCAGAGGCAGGAACCACAACATCAGGGTATGCACACTTGAAAAATGTTTCCATAAGCTGAAATGACATTTTTTTCCCCTTTTTTTCAATATGCCTAAAAGTTTTTCCACCTCAGCCAAGCGAAAAACGACTTTTTCTCTCTCCTGTTTTTTTTAAATTTCAGTTTGGATTTTTTTTTTCTTTTTTTTTTTTTATTATTGTTCAAATTAAATATGTGCATTGAAACAAGTCGATGGCAGTGCACCTTCAGTCTTCTGCACCAGCCCTTTTGGAACAGAGAAGCATGCCGGCTAGGTTTCTGTTTACCTGCTGAATATAAATGAAAACTCTTGGGTTTGATTCAGGCACGAATGCAGTAACTTGATGAAACATTTCTCAGCAGGTCACCATTTGAGATTCAATGCCGAAAACCTCTCAAATGAAAAGCCGGGAGTCTCGCTGGGGTCGAGGAGCATCTTCTGGTGTTCATTAAAGGTGAGCGGCAGCGTCTAGAGAGTGTGAAATAAGGGCTTGGGCTATTGACTGAACCTCTCGGCTGCTTCAAGAGAATAAAAAAATACGCGTTAATATGAGCTGCATCATTAATCAAAGGAAATGGTTTGATTAAAGATTTCAGGTTGGGGGTCGGGGTGTGAGGCTGATAGATGATAGCTCTTCGAGGGTCACAGATCAGTATTCCCATGTGTGATATTTAGCTATAAACGGAATAAGCAAACACAAGGGGATTATGCACAATTAGGGATGTGCCTTCATGAATATTCATGAGGTTAAAAGTGTAACAGAATCTGGCTCTTTATCAGCTCCATGCAGATTCCTACCTGGGGCTTTTTGAAGATTTGGATGCCTCTTTTGATCCTTTTTTGATATCTCCCTCAATTTATCTTTTCTCAAACTTTTACTTTGACAGAGATTCCTTTGGCTGATCTTTTTATATAAATCATGTGGGTACTTAACAAACTTAAACCTGCTTAAAGAGCTTGGGTGCCTCAGGTAACGTTATGTATAATCTGCTCTGGACTAGCTGAAGCATTGACTTGTTTTGAACCACGCAGAGAAGTGAGAAATGACAAAATAATACTGGCAGGAAGAGAGCTGTCTGTCTTTATCTATTTCTGTTCCGACATCCTGTGTGTGTTTGTGTGTGTGATAGCTGTAACGGAGCGTTCGGCCTCCTCACAGTTTCACTTTAAAACATGATGAATGTGAACATGTTTGAAACTCTCTGCAGATGTTTTTCCCCAACTAGCTAATTTGATTCATAAATAAGCAAATCTGTCAGTAGTCTCCTCCTTAAACTGCTTTGATTTGTCACATCCGAAAACTTCGGTTTCACAATTGCCCAAGTGTGCTTTCGCCTATGCATCTGCACAACACAACACTGACCTTTTCTAAAATAAATGAGCAGGAAACTCCACGCAGATGTTCTGAGCCCAAAAACTTGGCGAACTAAAGGGGCAATCAGCGCTGACCAGAAAGCAGTTTCCAGTGAATTGTGGCCTTCATACTTTCCACATTAAAGAAACCCAAGCACAGAAAATGTTCAAATTCACATCTTCTTATAGTTGAAATCACATTGACAGACAAGAGTGTGTGCCTCACGGGACCACACGTACGCTTCAGGTGACATTTCCATTAACACACCTTAACAGGCCGCTGCAGCACAGAAAGCGCTGATCGATCAAACGCTGATGTTCTCCATCAAAAGAAAGAAAGCTGCGACGTAGCTGTCGAACAGCGTGTAATCATGTGTGGTTGCTTCACTGGCAGCTTATGCATTTATAAACAAGAGGTTTTCTCTTGTACAATACTCTCCATACTTCATTCTGTCTGAAGTGTCAAAACTTGTTGTGTTGGTGGTCAAGAAAAAGCTTCAGCCCCTGAGAGGAACTGCTACCTTGTTTCAGGGTTTGCGTTTCTGTTTCCATTCCTCATTACTTCCCTTTTCAGATGCACTAAACTAAATTACATTGGAAATATTGTTGAAGGAAATCTGGGCTTATTTAAAAAATTGTTTGCAGTTGTTTGCCCTGAAGAGATCTTCAGGATAAACATGTGACTGTGAAGCGAGAGAGAGGATCCTGCAGTCTGTTTACCTTTGCACATCATGCGCATCGCGACAGACCGCATGCGGGCGGGGGGGGGGGGCAGCCGATGTTCGAGATGCAGTTTGACATGTCTCTCACCAAGTCATGGCAGGAATTTAATGCATTACTCCTCTGCAAAATCCACAGCAATTCAATACCCAAAACAAGGTTAAGAACCCCACCTACGTCACAAGTTTGCCTCTATTTGGCTTCTGCACCCACTCGTCTGTTACACTGTAATGGATAAAAACTCATATTCAGTCAGTTTGACTCATTAGTGAGGATTAAAAAATATCTTTTTAACGCACTCTTTAGGTTTCATTTTATACAGAATGATAAATGCTTGTTCTTCCTCTCTGCAGTCTTTTCTACCTCTTTTATGCAAAATGTGGCATAAAATCACCTGTAAACTGTGACTGTGTCTCTGAAAATGTTGGTTGGAGGTTAATTTGAAGTGCTTCTTGTTTTCTTGTAAACATTAATGAATTATTTTGCAACAGCAGCTGTATGCAACAGAGAGATCAACACAACGGAAAGGAAGTCTTCTGCAGCGTTTAGTGATAAGCAGCAGAAACCAGAGAGGGTCACACCACATGTGAGGCGAGAAAACGTAACAGATGTGGTTTCGGTTTTAACGCGCGATTCATCAGATTTAGTTCGACTGATATCCGTAGTAGAGTAATGACCCAACTTAAAACCACTGAAGTGCTGACATACAGCTTTCATGTGCATATGTACGTAAACCAAACCATTCTAGCATGGAAATTTTGAGGCAGTTGTGTTGGAGTTTGAGCCCCTTTTCTGCTTGTGTTTTGGGACGCAGAGCTGAGCCCACTTTGAACTTTATGCCCCAGTTTCTGACAGTCAGACACAACAGGCATCATCCCACTGTTCCCCCATGAAAGCAGCTCGGACCGACCATTATCCGGCAATAAAGCCTTTGGCTACACTGTATGGTGGCCAAAGCCCAGGGGGGATGAGATAAGACGTGAGTGTGGATTTGTCTCTTAAAGCTGTAAATCTTCTTTACATGCCCTCCTCCCTGCTTGTGATGGAGACTGTTGCTGTCTGAGCTAATTGGTTGAAAGGACTCTCAGCTTAGAGACATGAAAGGAAAATGAGCGACAGAATCTGATTTGCTTTGCCTCCACACACACACACACACACACACAAGAGAGGGGAAAATAACTAATGTATGAAACAAGAACCAGAAGGATTGTGCAACAGAAAATGGATCACGGTATTAAAAGAGGAGTTTAACATTAAAGGAAATATGCTTATTTGCTTGCTTTTCAAACCGTTTTTTCATGCTGAATATGGGCATTAGCTTAGCTTAGCATAAAGACTGGAAGCAGGGGGGAGCAGTGTGCCAGCCTCGGTCAGAAGATGAAAAAGGAGAGACACTGGCTTTAAATCTTAATATGTGAATTTTTTCTTCTGGGTAGTTTGTTTTCTTCAGTCATATGAAAGGTAGGATCAGTTTCACTTGTAAAAGATAATATATTTCAAATTTTACATTAAAAACTACTAAAAAATAGCTAAATTTAAAAAAGATAAAAGATAAAGAAGACAAAGAAATCTGAAAATGTGTACTTTTACACTTCGTTTGTATGCCAACTGTGTCGGAGGTACCAAACCATGAACTGAATTGTGTGTCATGCCAAAATCTTGCTAAAAAAAAAAAGATAGAGAGATAATGGCGAAAAATTTTAATCAGAGCAGGAAGTGTGCAAGAACCTGTGTTTTGGAAACAGCAGCTTGGAGGGGAATAATGACCTTGGACATGTGCCCATGTCGGTTTCAGTCAGCAGACTGTGCGCTGCTGCTGTGAGAGCTGCTGCTACACAACACCTGAATGAGTGTGAAATAGCAAGCCTTCACAATAATGCTCTAAAGAAAAGCGGAGGAGGTTCGTGTGTGTGTGTGTGTGTAGGTATGGGAGCATTGATCGGAAGCTGGCAGTCGTTTCTGAGAAGTAAATTCAGAGAAGTCTTGCTTCTGCATTCTGCATTTCAAGTCTGAGGAAACACGTCAGAATGAAACAAGACGAGTCATTTGCGATGATGAGAGGCCCATGTAACCCCCCCCATGGCGGTTTCTAATTTGAGCTTTTTTTTAATTATCAGCCTCAAGGGGAGTCACATCTGTCAGGTCTCTAGAATAACATCGGCTGTGATTTTTTTTGTATTCTGACCCCAAATAATGGGAACTAACTGACTCAATGTCTGAACATGCAACATTTTTTTAGCACTGCAGTGAGAAAGACCATGACTAATCCAAAGGAAATGAACTTAATTATTGATAAATTAACCATTTAAGACCATAACTACACAAACTTAAATTATTTTTCTTTGAATATGTTTGGGTTTTTAGGTGTTGGTTGAACAAAAAAAGGTGATTTCAAGCCGTCACTTTGTTTCTTGAGGTGGGTATTTTTCCCTTTTTTCTCATATTTTGAAGATTAAGTAAGAAATCAATTCCTGGTAAAATTGTAGGTGATTAGTTATAAATGAAAATGGTTATTTGTTTCAGCCATAATGTTGTTGACTTCTCAGTTTGGTCAGTATTTTCTCGCCTGACCATCATTTTCCCTTTCACAGGTGCAAATGAGGACAATACTTATTTTTGCCATTTTTTTTTGGTGATGAAAACTTTGTGTCCTCTTTCCATTTCCTTTCCCTCTTATTTTTCTTAACTTCTGCTTGATCCTCCCATCCCATATATCCTCCCGGTTGTGAATGAATGGGACTCAGTGTTAATGGAGGATGTGAAGTCACCCCTTTTGGCAGAAGAACACAGGTTGGCACCTGAACGGAGCAGCTGTCTCACTGTTTGTGACTGACAGATTGCAGCTTAGGAACCGGGACAAGCAGCCATACAGCCGGGGCAGACAGCGAGCTGGATACAATCCATTCAATTAATCTCCACCATCAACAGCCTCGTGACCGTTTCGACGCGGCCGCTGCTCTGGGTGCAGAATTTACTCACCTGTGTTCCCACAGCGGAGCCCAGTTTCACAATATTCCCCCTTTTCCATTTCTACGACCTCGGAGAAACGAAGAGGCACTTCCAAATGGTTTGACAGTGCAGCAGGAATGCTGAATTATACGCTGAGCTGTATGTTTCTCTAATTTAATAGATCAACATTTGACAGGCCTCATAACTTAAGTTCAGCGAGATGTCTCTTTACTGTAATTTGATCAACTAATCTGTTGCACAGAGGTTGACTTTGGCCCTTGTATTAAAACAAACGGCTGTATTTTCCTGAATAGTTAGCTTCAAGACTCTTTCATTTAATCTGCCGACTGCTTATAATCTAAAGTTACAGTCCACAGCTCCATAAATGCATTAAAGTCTGTCAGCCTGCTGACCGGGGATACCGTTCATTTGTCTTGGCATGTTTGATTCAAATAAAGATGATGTGATTTTTAGTTTAAGTTGAATTTTATAGGGCCAAAACATTGAATGGATGAAGACAATAAAACCTATAAAACATTTTCTAAATCAATTATTTAAGACATCTATAAATAAGAATGCCAAACATTGGCTTATCTTATGTGATTTGCTAATTTTTTTGATTTTATATAACTATAAAATGAATGTATTTGGGTTTTGTACTGTAAGTTGGACATTGCAAGCAATATAAAGATATCAACTTAACTTCTGAGTGGCATTTTGAAATATTTAACTTAAATAATAACACAATTATTGCTAATGACAATAAAGGTTAATTAAAGCTTAAAATGTCAGGATTATAAGCTCTTTTTTAAGCATTTTTAGTGTGAAGAAAAACATCAGATACATTTATTTTGGTTTAACAAAAGATGATAAATAAAAGTGAACTTTTTCAGTCCGTTAAGAGCCAATGTTCCTTTATAAAGAACCCAAGCTCGTCCAATTTTATGCGCTGCTGCGCACAATAGACTCAGCACCTGCTCTCACTTTACTCATCATTTAGAGATGTAACAGCTCGCTCTGCCTCTTAAGTACACACGGTCCACTGTAATGGAAGTTAACTTCATGCTCAATCTGCATATTACATTTTCCTCCAGAAATGCATGGGCTTTATGACCCTAGGCTCTATTGAAGATCTCTTGCGATCACAGAGCTAAAAAATCTAATTTAGTTTCCTCACACAGGCTGCGAGGCTTAATGAAATGGTTGCTGTTAGCCACTCTGCTTGGGTTTCTCTGCATGTGTTGGTCTAGAGACGTGTCACGCAGCATGTTAACCCATCAGAACCTTGTTAATTTCTCCATGGTAAAAACGTGAGGGCGAGCAGTCATCAAGCTGTAAATTATGCAACGCAACGTGCAAAATCTTTTGCTTTAAACCAATTATCTTTGTTTGATCTGTGACTGGAACACAGAGGAGGTCTTGCGCCTGTGAAATCAGCTTTAATCACACTTGTTTGTATGGAAATGGATATTGATTGACGGGAATAGCCACACAGCTTTGCCACTGCTGCTGTGCCGCCGAACAACATTTCTCATTTCCACCTGTTCCTTTCAGAGGAGACAACAATCACAAGATGAAAACCAGATTTTGAAGCTAAAACTGTACAACAAAGTGTGAGCCTCCGCCGAGCATGAATTCCACCAGCGGGATAGGAGTATGCAAAGGTGAGGATATCAAAACCGGATACGCTATCAAACTGTTTCATATGAAGCAGAGAAAATGTGATTCCCCGTGGTGCACATGCCGAAACATTGTGCACAAGATTTGAAGTGAGCTGAATGAATAATAACGTGCATACACGCTCTGGCACAGAGCAATGCAGTGCAGAATTCACAACTCGGCATCACTTCAAAAGCCTCCATGTGGTCTCCCTCACTTCAAACATAAACATCACAAAAATACTCCTCAAGCTGCATCTGTGGCGACCGAAACCGACGGCACACGGGTTGCTGTCGTCAAACCAGCAACGACGAACCGGTGAGTGAAAAATAATACATATTTGACTGACAGGTTTCCATTACTCTGAAATAATGACTTATTTATTTACGAGACAGTGCCATTTTAAAAAAATCTCATTAAAATCCCCACAAAATGCAAATGCGAATAAATGATGCGTACTTCTGTTTACCTCCAGCCATTTCGTAGCTCATGTCGGTGTCTCCATTGCCATTTGAATTCCTTTGTCGGCTCATTAAAAAACCTTCGGTCCCAAACCAGTGAGGTTTATTTCCTGGCATGTTTGAATTTTTCCTCAGGAAGACGAGAAGTACTAGAGGAAGATTGTCCAATAAAATTCTTTTTAATGTGAATGTATCCTATGAAAACATGTTTCTCTAATACTTCTTGGCCATAACTTTCACAATTGACATTGCCAATACCATTAAAATCTCATCAGCGAAGCCTTGGTGCCAGTTGTTGTAGGATATGATAATCAGCACAATATTTGGTTTTGAAATGTTGTTTGTGGTTGTGTGACATTAAGAGGATACTATGCCTAAGGGCCCCAACTAATGACTGCTCTCTATTGTGCTGAATATAGTATTTATTAACTATTGTGATGAAAATTTGTAGTTTTAAACTATTTGTAACATCCATCTCAGCTTCTGTCAGCCAAACTGGCATTTTCACATTTCTTTTTTTGCTATTTGCAAATGAGAAAAGCAGCGAATCCTGACATTTCAGGGAACCAGAGACAATAAATATTTGATTGTCATTTCTGGTTGTTTTCACAATTAACCTTTCAGTGTATAAAATGCTACAAAATGCAATAATACCTGAGGCCAAAGACAAGAAACAAAGAAAAACAAAGGCAGCACATCTGCACATTTGAGAAAAGACTGAAATACTTAATCTATGTTTATGTTCGTGTGTGTGTGTGCTGTGTGAAAGTGTGTGTATGTGTACTGTTGTGAGAAAAAAGGGTGGTGACCCTGCCTGGTTAGCTGATGTATGACATCCTCTCCAACACTGTAGGATTCGGCTCGATTGGCTTTTTCCAGAGACAAGACTTCTTCAGAAAAAAACAAATAAATTCCCACACGAAGCAGCTACAATCACAAGCAGGCCCCCATAAATCAAATGTGTGTTTCAAGGAGAAAATCGTTCTGGTTCCCATCCTAAAAGTCTTTGTGCCTGGCTTAGTCGACGTGTGATGTGGCTTTATTGATTCCATTGAGTATTGCAACAGATATATTAAATTTTTCCATTAATCCGCTGATGTGAAAAGAGCAGTCTCCTAAGCACGGAGAGGTATGACGAAAACGATGGAGTGTGGCAGCTTCGATCGAAAAAAAAAAAAAAAAACTCCCCGTTTGTTGAAGTGCTGATGCAGCACATTTCCCGCGTGGAGTCAGGTGCTGATGTCTCCCTTTGACTGTTGAGTCAAATATCTTAGAGAGATTACAGCAAATTAACATGCACAATAAATGTCTCCATTTTGATCCGCGCTAAGTAAACACATTAGCTCGAGTCATCTGAACACAGAGGAACCCCTGTGGCCTGAGAACGTGCACTGACGGAGGTAAATTTAGTTTGCTCTGGGAGGCTGTGGGGGAGATTTTGCATAATTTTTCTGGCATTACATTAGTTCGTATCAAACCAGACTTGAAAAAATTATGAGCTCCTTTAAGCTCCCTGTTATGTCAGTGTCTCTTCCACTAAAGCTGAGATAAAGTTCCCCTTGAAGTAAGAGTTTTGTGTCTGTTTGACCTCGTTTGGTTGAGAAAATGCAACAAGAAAAGGCTGCTTATGCAGTATGTTGCTCTATTTTTAACAAATTACATGAAAAAACCAACAACCAAGAAACGTATTGTCTGCTAGAACATGGGGTCCAAAACTTCTTCATGCAAAGGTTCCCCCAAATAACATTAGCTTATAGCTGCATCCCCCTTTGCAATACAAAAAAATCAATACACTAGAACTATAAGATTTCTATCTTCAGTAGGAATGAAGCCGCTCGGGGCTGAAAGCAACAGACAGACTGTGAAAAATCAGACTTAAGAGAGAAGACTGAAACACTGATGGTTTGAATTTTTTTAATAAAAAAAATTGCTGTAGATAAGAAAAAAAACAGAATACTGGCAGACCTTTCTGATCAAAAGATGTGAGGTTAGGTTTTCACTTCATTAGGAAAGTACAAAAATGTGAATTTATTTTTGAAACTATGCTTGTTTTGACCTGTGTCCTTTCAAGTTATGTATTTTTTGGCAGAGCAAGAAGACTCCTTCAGAAATGTGTTGAATGTTTATTAGTTAAAGATGAATAAAGCCAATTTTTCTCCCTTTAAAAAAGGCACTTATGAGTTTTGTACAGCCCTTTTATTGGTGCTGAATATCTTGTGAACTAATGTCATTAGGTTAAGCTTGTAAACACTGCTTGGCCTTGACACACAAACACACTCATACACACACACACAACATGGAATAAAAGAGATGAGTAATGCTCAAGCTGGAAAGAAACACACGGCGGGAGCTGCCTGAGCTCCTGGGAGTAAAAACCAGACTTAGCAACAAACACATCTGAGGACAAAATAAAGACATTTCATCCCCTTTTAAATCGCCAAAAAATACTGGAAACACACGATATTCAATGGAAAGTGTGAATCATTCAAGCATTAGGTCAGCTTCACTTTTCCCCTTTAGAAATCCCCAATATGATTTTATCAGACATCGTTTCCACCCTCTTTCACTAACAGGCATGTGAAAAAGATATTATTTCTAATCTCATCTGACTGTCCTGCTGGGTTTTCTGCTTCGGTTTAAACTCTCCTCATTATGCAGAATGAAAAAAAAAGTTAAAGGAAGTCTGATGGAACCGACAGTGGTAATGCTGCTCATAAAAATCGTCCTTAAGATAAGAACCGTGGGGGGTCTCGCTATGCTCAGAGAACCTTTGCTTAGTGTCTTTCCCATGATTTAAATCAGACTGGATACAGTTTCCTTCTCCAAATCTGAGTGAGATTAAACTAAAAAAAAAAATCACAGTTCCAAGGATGAATGTTACTCTTATGAGCACAAATATATTTATTACTGATACCACAGAATCATTCCTGACTTAGCCACAAAATAAAAGCTTTGAAATTGATTTAGTGTAACTCCAGTTCCAAGGACATATGAGACTGGAGACAACCAAACTTCATAGACTATTTTGCAGTTCTCTGATCAAATTTGGAGGCTTACAAATCCTGTAGTGCAGTGGAAACCTGCCACACTATGAACTGGATTTGCTTTCTGCCAATATTTGTGCAGCAACGACACTAATTTGATAGTTAGAGTCGTGCAAAATGCTTATGATAGAAGAAATAAATGATTGAAAAAAAAAGACTGCCAAATATAAGCACTTTGATCTCTGGCATGCTGTTTTCTGAGAAAGCAATACTCGAATGTGTGTGACGAATTGAGAGATTGAATGCCACGGCCAGACCGAATTACCTCAGGTTCTGGTCCAAATATCTGGCAATTCACTTCAGTGAAAGTTGCTTGAAGGTGAAAAAACTGACACAAAGGTCTCAGGAACAAGCTCAACACACAAGAGCTCGCGTTTCCTCCTGTTTTACTTCCAAGTCTGTCCGATGAAACACATAAAATGAAGACAGCTCGGTCATTTTTCTCAGCTCGAAACACACAGATATAAAAAAAAAAACACAAATACGACCAGTGACTTTTTGACATTTGTTGCCTTTTCAGTTATTTCCATTGGGGTTTTGGTAGAGACAGAGGCTGAGACGGGCTCGTTGCTGAGAGGAGCTGCAGATGTGGGGCACACTGCAGGAAACGTGACTCATATGCTCTGCATGACTTGCTGAGAAGACAACCGGCCATTGCGCAATCATCATCCTCATCATCATCATCATCATCATCATCATCATCATTATCATCGTCACTGTTGTTGCCAGCAGAGGCTTTGAGGATAAATAGTTGCATTACCAGTCCATTAGATTGAGATCATCCTTAAGTGAGATAAACAGAAGGCAGATGAAGAAAAATTCATACTGTGAGAAGATGAAATTCCTGAAAATCTATAACCTCCCTCAGGCCAGTTTTCTTATTGCAATAAACCAAAGGACAACAGGTACTGATGGTAATGCACACTGAGGGCTTTTATAACAAGCATGTGGAAAAAAACAGCAACTGAGGCTTTGATGGCGGCCATTACCATGCTTGAGATGTTGACAATGATGATGATGATTGACTCAGCGACTGCAGCAGCAGCAGCAGCAACAGCAGCAGCAGCAGCAGACCCGTGGTGGCATCGCTGGAACATGATATGACAACATATTTCCCAGCTGAGTGTGCTCTCAGTGAAACCACCTCTGGCTCACTGAATAGCAGCCGCATGCAGCCGCACCGCACCGCGGTCAAGCTTCGATTTATGTTGCTGCCCAGTCGTCTGGTTTCGATGAATCATCACACATATCTCTGAGCTCACATGCTCTCATCTCCCTGTTTGACTCCGTCATGTAAACGTTTTTGGGGGTTTGAAGTGTCTGTCTGTCTGCTGCTGCTGAGACACACATTCTCAATGCGTTGTGAGATTACTGGCCTTTTGCTATCCCTGGTAATTGCGCTGCATTCGGTTATTTTCCTTTGTCTGGGAGGCAAACACCTTGTTATTGTCTATATTTTCTAATATTGAGCTCGGGCAGTTATATTGTGGATGTCACTAACTCACAGTGAGGTTAAAGCAAAGCAAAGCAAAAATCCCCCCCAGGACAAACAAACAGACATAACGTGGCTTCCTACGAATCCTTCTTTGCCTTAATGGTCCGAATAAGCAGCCAGTGTGCAGCAGCTGTCTCGGTGGTCTCTGTCCCCTCCCCCACTGTCACCCCCCACCCCTCTCCTTTCAAACCAACCCCTCTATAGACTCTGAGGAAGAGCACCACAATAATACAATGATGGTCCAATAGGGACAGAGGCAATAATAGTTTTATGGTTCTTTATGTTTATTTAGGTCCTACAGTCTTGTGGTGCGTTTAGGGGTTGACAGTAACCTTAAATAGTCGATAAATCAAGATGTGAAGATAGTTTTGGTTTTTATTTCTTTTGAGGTATCTGTGTGTGAGATTTCAGTTTTTACCAAAGTACAATGAATATAAATGGAACTATTATGGGGATTAAAGCGTTTATAAATAAAATCAAAGGAAAAGGAAGGCATTACATCTCTGATTTTGCAGTGTTAAAAACAAACTGTCTGTGATCTGTACATCCTCATCACGAACCGGTAGACTTCGAGGTGACATTCACAGACAAGCCGGGGAATATAAGTACTGAGAGACAAAACAACACACTACTGGTGTTTGTGGGATTTAAGGACAATAGGAAATTATAGTAACACGTTTTTTAGATTATAAGAAAACGTATATATAGCACTTGACTTAAAATTGAGGAACTTGTCTGTCCAGAAACGCTATGGTTGCTCTTAATCATTGTTCGTAAACACTTTTCATGGGGTTAGAGCTTTCTGTTGCTTATGTATTTAAGCAAAAGTAATTTCTACCTTTCTACCTGCTATCTTTTTATACATGGGGGCTGGTAGAAGGTGATACTGTATCATCTTGCTGCAAGTATACAGTGAGTGTGTTTAAAGGATGCTGTAAAAACAATAAAAATTTGATCAGGTACTTTCTACTAATGGAATAGTCTAGTAGGAATACTTTTTTAATTAGAGGGAGATGGATATGACATGCTACTAAAGGTCCCGGGCAGGAATCCAGACGAGAAAGCTGGCTGCTCTGTGGCATGTGCCCCCGCCATGCTGCGACGTCTCCTGAATTTTTTCTTGGGAAGGTAATTTTTCAATAAGCCTGCTTTGAGTGCCATAACTGAATTCCATTTACCGGCACCTTCATTGTATTTGGATGGAGAAATCTGAGACTGATCTCTAAAAAACCTGAGTAAATAAAACCTATAAAGCTATTTGCATGACTGAAGTTTATATTATGGCGGGCGAGAAATCGTTTCTGTGTGAACTGAACCTTTAAATGAGCATTTTATGATGTTTATTCCTATTAAATACTCGCAGAGGTAGTTTTTTTTCCTGTTTTGTTTTGAGATTATAGTCTTTTCTTTTATGGAGGGACCCTTGATCCCTCCCCCCTTCACCCCTCACCCTCACCAACCCACCATTAGAAAGAGAGAGAGAGAGAGAGAGGGAGAGAGAGAGAGAGGAAGAGAGAGAGAGAGAGTCTGACTCCCACCGTTCAAACCGAGGAGCTTGAGAGAGAGAAGCGGAGGAGAAAGAGAGGCTGTCACAGCGCAGAGAGTCCACAACTTGTTCACATGTAACCGGCAGCGGAGTGAAGAGTGGGCGAACCACAAAAAAAAAAAAAATAATAATAATACGCGGACTTACAAATGCCATTAATCCCGTGACCGGTGACCGGAATGGAAATACACGAGCCGGCAATGAGAAGTTGTGTGATCCGGGTGGTCGTGTGAGCAGCAGTAAAAGGCTCCAAGAAGAAACTCATGGTAGGTTTAATTTCACACGGTTGGTTATTTTTACACGCCGTTTTTTTTTGTTTTTTTTTCCGCCCGTGCGCATTTTGATGTCTGTCTGCGCGTTAATTTCATTTCCTCTTTGTTGTTTTTGTTGTTTTTTGTTGCTGTGAAATCTGTTTTGGTCTCAATCCGTGTTGAAGTTCATGCCCTCGGTTTTTAGATTTTTTTTTCTGTGTTTAAAGCAAGTGATTCCTAAAATGGAAAAGTTTTTTTTGGGTGATCTGACTCTGTGTGTGTGTGTGTGTGTGTGTGCCATGTATATAACCGGAGACATCGCCAATATAACGGGCTCCTTTCAGCGGAGGCGCCCGCTGCCCGTAGAGAATGAATGGGTCACTATGTATTCTAATCTAACTCCAGAGTTGACTCAGTTTATTTCGGATTTAAGAGGCAGAAAAGGGCAGCTCCCCCGGAGAGTTAACAGCGTGTCTTGGAATAATATCTTATGGATTAAAATCAATCATTTGCCATAAATGGGAATAATTATAACCACATCGCCTGTATTGTTGCTTGCTTTTATTCCAAACTGTCCAGAATCAGATAGTTTGTCACATTTTTTTTGTCTTTGTGTTAGTGAGGGGGATATTTGGCTTCCATTCATGAGATGCGTTGCTACGCTCTTCAACCGTGAGAGCCAAAACAAAAGGATTTCCTGCTGACCAATGAGAGCAGGGGAAGCCTCAGGAGGGACGGAGTGGTCCTCTCTTCTCTTTGTCTTATACCTGAGACACCAAACAGACCACAGGCTGCTGCCAGGATAATATGGGACTGCTTGACAAATGGGTCACCAATAAATAACAGAGAGAAATGTTTGCCTTTGATTGATTTTTTTTTAAAGTAGTTTTATGTGAAAGCCTGCCTGGTTGCACACAAACAAACACATAGATGCACCTTGGTTTCTATTCAGATCATTAGATGTAATGAAGATTAGTGTGTTCAGGAGATGAAGAGCAATGAAAGTATCTATTTATTAAGCTTATAAGAGTGCAAACAACAGCATCCTTTTATTAAACAGTTAGCAAATCAGGGCTTCCTCTTTCCTTTGCTGCATTTAAATACAGCTTAAGTCAGACATCCAGTGTGTTGTTGCAATATGGATTCATGCGAGGGCTGATAAGTTTCGGTTAATGGTTGAGACAAGCCCCCTCAGGGTGCATCACATCAGTTTAACCTCCTCCTTCTTCCCCTCATTACTGTACTTTCAAGTTGAATAAGTTAATGTGCAGAGTAACTCAAGGGTTTTTAATTACTGTTCTTGAGCTTTCAATTAAGCACATGGTAGCTGTTTGCCAGCACGTAAGAGTTTTTTTTTTAACAGAAAGTGAAGTAAATCTGCGGAAAAACAGGCAAATGGGATGAAAATGCAGAAGTGTTGTTGAAAGATCTAGTGTTGGAGCCAAGTGATGCAAAAAATAATGCTAAATATTCTCAGGTTGCAGCCTCTTGAATGTGAGGATTTGCTGCTTTTCTTTTGTCCTTCTGAATACCGGGAAGTTTTGGATTGTTAACAAGACAAAACAAGCAACCTGAAGAATTTCTCAGCTATGGGAACCTTGAAATGTGCATTTGTCTTCGTATCTTTGTCATTCCATAGACCAAAGTCATAATTAAATAATCCACAAACAATGAAAATAATAATTACTCGCAGACCTCAAAAGCACTTATATATTTTTTTTTTGAAGCACTCATTTCATAATGACACACTTACTGTATAATGTTTGCACGATGGCACAGACATACTGAGTGTGTGTGTGTGTGTGTGTGTGTGAGCACGACATGTCAGGAGCAGCAGCTGTGTGCTTACAAGTTGACACAGGGTCTGTGTGGGAAGCGGAGACGTAGGCGTCGTAAATGTGGGGATTCTCTTTCTCGCTGCAATATATTATTATACAGCGAGTGGGATGGATGATTAGAATGATTTAAATGCCACGACAGGGTGTAGTGCGCGTGGCCTCTAGCAGGCTTTTTGTTTTGTTGGAGCTCATTTCATTCTCATCCCACCAAAGATTCCTGTGGACTTACTGAAGCACTTTGATGAATTACTCTGTCCGGTATAAGTTGAGCTATAATATTTCTGTCTGATCGTCTCTGATTTAGATGGCGGCCTTAACTTCGCCCTTTGTAGTAGGTTGATGAAGTATTCATTTAAGGGAACTAAAAGTAAATAAACGATGAATCACGCTGCCACACGTTGTCTAATCTGCATGGGAAATCAGGAGCAGGACTTTGTGCTGGGAGAGACAGCAGCGTGTGAATGAACAATATTTATGTCACAACTTATCAATTATGAAAAATCAAGATGTGAGGGTGTTTCAACCAGACTTTGATTACATGTAAATGTGATCACAGCAGGAAGTGCAGCTTTCCCATCACTGCTTTCATTAGTGATTCCAGTGATAATTCTTCTTTCAGTAATAGACCAGCTGTAGGCTTAATTATTGCAATACAAACAAAGAGGGAATGCCTTTGTTATTGAAATTTTTGTCGGAGATATCACAAGGGAAACGAGTTCAATGAAATGGCAGAGGGAATGTTGGGTAGCTCGATTGAAATGGCCTTTTTAAGTCCACTTCATCATTAAAATCGGGGAGAATTTGGCAGCAACATGGCACAGGATTCATCGATTTGAGGTCATTACACGCTGACAGTGATAAAACATATCCTCATGTTTGCAGGAATGTAGAACCACAGGCTGGATTAGAACGTTTCTGAAGATGAAACAAGTGTTTCTTCAAAGCATTTCTTTTTTTTTAAACCATGTTGTTACAGCATTGACTGTGTGTAATGTGCACAACATGCTTAGTGATTTGTGCGCAGTGGAGCAGCTTCAGTCAACTGAGTCCAAATAAAGACTTTCATGTGAATTTTTCTACATTTAATATCACATAGAGTTAAAACCCTGCTTTTGTTTGTTTACACAGTTTTAATTTTCCAAAAGGAAAACGTCATCTTTATTGCCGCTCATAAATCTGAGGAAAAGTACATTTGAAAATAGATGCGTACTTCGTCAAGGCCCTGGCTCTGTTATGATTAATCAAAATGAACTACAAAAATCAGAGGCAATGATAATTGTGCTGCATAGCCTGAAGTGCTGCCAACTTCCTTTTGCTCCACTTTGTCTTTTGTGAGAACACAAGCTTGTCTGGGACATTTTGCACCACACGGGGCAACTGACTGTCACAGAGCCTCAGTGTCTCATCCCAAAAAAACCCTCCGACCAGTCCTTTGGATACCCAGTGGTCCATCATTTTTTTTTTCCCATTGACTCACACATTCTGTCTCTGCTCTGATAAACCTGACACCTTTTTCTACGCTTCTCTGGGATGCATCTCCGTTCTCAGCCTGAAAAGCCTGAAGCAGCACTCTGTGTTTCTTCAATGAAGCATTTGACCTCTCTTTTAAGGGTCTTTTATTTCAGTCAGTGCTGCAGAAAGCTTAGTGTCAGTGTGCACCAGGGGCTGCTGTTTGCGGGCCGATATGGCTCCTCTGGGCCACAGGGGCGCAAATACTGTCCCTATGGACCCTCAAATCAAGTGTGGATGCAAAAAACATGATTGGTCAGAACTGGTCTTTACAAATACTTTTTCTTACTTACTTTCCTTTTCTTGTGGTTTAAAACATGCATTCATATTTAGTACCGGACTACATTTAGACCTTATTGGATCAGAAAGTCTCCATAGGGCTTCAGGCCTTAGAGTTTAATGGTTTTATGTTTAAAAAATTGCTTTATAAACTTAATTGGCAACGTTTTGGTAACCAATCATTGTAGCCAACTTCTCCAGTTGATGCCAACTCAATCACCAGGAATTACTGCTGGCATCGTATGTTTCTGCAAATCACAAATATTAGAACATTTCAGTGGTTTTGGTCTGGTTAGGTTTCTGATCAGGCACATTTATCTCTATTAGGTTTAGGAAAAACTTGTTTTTTCATTAAAAATGGATATGTTGCTAGAAACATGGCTGATGAATGTCCCCACTCCTCTTACTTAAAACACCTCGTTAGGGTCACCAGAAAAACATCTGGAAAATCTGTAGAAGTCTTTTTAAAAACACCTAGTTTTTTTATACAAGAAGCTTGATTAGAAAATTTCTAATCATCTAATGTTAAAAAACACAATTCAGGCAGCAAAAAAAAAAAAATGCATTCAAGCGTTCTAACGTGCTTAAATGACCTGCCCTCATCTGTCAACACTGATCTGGTCACGAACATAAATGTGCTGCGTAGCAGTCGCCTCACCTAAGTGTTGCAGTTGCACCTTTCCCACCAATCTACTGGTCAGACAGTCATAAAACAACAAATAAGCTAGGCTAATAAACTGTAAACATCTTTTGTAATGACCAGGATTGATATGTATAACTATAAATTGAACATATTGGGTTTTAGACAGTTGACAAACAAGCAATTTGAAGGAGTCACCTTGGGCTTTAGAAAAAATTGTGATGAGCATTTCTCATTATTTTTTAGAGACTCAGCGATTAATAGAAAGAAAACAACCGTTGACAGACTAATCCATAATACAAATAATAGTTTTTTGCTGCCCTATTATTCCAGGTTTTTTCTATTGATGCTTAACAAAATAAACCCGGCGCATCTTGGAACTGTCATAGCGGATGCATACATCTACTTTATCAGTATGCAGATAGAGTTTAAGCATCAACATAAACAAACCAACTGTCAGATGCTGTTTTGTTCACTGTGTCTATTTAAAAGTAAACGCCTTAGACCATTCAGCAGCCTATCAAAACATGTCAAGTTTTAAAGATGCCATCTTTAGCTTCACGCCTGTCGCCACTAAACCTTTGTTGCATAAATGTTTCATAGACAGACTGCTGTTTTTTGTTTTTTGGTTTTTTTTGGAGCTTGCATCCAAGTGACAGCAGACTCCAGTTTTAGACTGAATGATCTGTACTAGAGACAGTATCCGGCTGCTTTCCAGCTGCGCACGAGTGCAGGAGTCGGACTCTGAAAATAATGGTGCATGCAGGAGTCCAATGATGGATGGATCCTCTGATGAAGTTATGTTATGTATTCCTGATGAGAGCAGTGGATCAGCGGACAGGATTTATGTGACTGTGAAGGAGCAACCACTCTGGAAGATGCTGTCTGTCTGAAGCAGCTGTCCGAGGCCATTTGTCATTGTGATTGATGGTCTCCCTGTGATTAAGCTAACATGCTGACAGACATTAATCTGCTTTATCTCTTAAATGACTTGCAAGGAGGCTTTTTTTTTTCTCCAGTGTTATTGGCTCTGGTAAACAAAGGGAACCGTGGCGGCATCTTGCATGCATCATTCTCGTTCAGGCTGTGGTCAATCTAGTCTCAGTCTGGAAAGTCTGAACTCTTTTAAGAGACTTTTAACTGGCCTTACTCTCATTACAAGCAGAGTGTGACACATTTATAAGTCAGATATTTAAAAAAAAAAAGTCACATAAAAATCTGCCCGTAAATTTAAACCTCCTATTTGGTCTTGACATGTTGGTTTTCAGATACGAGTGTGTTATATTTTTAACTCACAAAAACAACACTCTGTCTATATAAATTTACAATTAAACATGTAAAAAACTTTTCTCTAAGGACAAAATTTGTTTTGCCAAGTAAAAAAATGAAGAAAAACATTGAAAAACATGTTTTGACTGCTCTTTAGGCAATAATTCAACATGTGATGTGAGAACATGGAAACAACAGCTTGCTCAGGTTTTCAAAAAGCGCACGACTTTTCACATTTTATATAACATCTTTTTTTTTGCATATTTGTAGGGCAATTTTCTGCTATAATGCCAAACACTGTGCGTAATGCGGACATCATGCAGGGACTTTGAGGTGCTGAGTAAGAAGGTAAATCTGGCATCTGAGAGATGCCGTGAGATGCTGCCAAGTTGGGGGTCATTGCTTGTATTAATGATGCATGGGAAACTAAACTGGCTTTTATTCCCCTCACCATCTGCACCCAGTTGTGGTGTATGGATGGAGTCTGGCAAATGAGAACAGCCTGCTTTTGTAGCTGGTAGTTTGATTTATGGGACTGTGGGGTTTGAGTATAACATTACTTATGCAGGAAAAAATTGTGTGTTTACAATTATGTAAATATCCCTGTTTAATAAAAACATCACTGGACTTATCCCGTCATTATAAGGATTAAAATAGTTGAAAAAATACAATGTATAGTTGAGGCTCAAGGCTGTTTTTGGCTTTCACTGCTTTTTTTCCCCAGCTATTTGAAGTGAAAAGGCAATTAAGGTACTTTCAAACACTTTCTGCCAGATTGCTGCAATTTGCATTAAAATTCAAAGGGCTTATCAGAGTTACAACTCCGTCAAATTTAACGCGCAGACATACAGCATAAGTCGCAGTTTTAGACTCAATCTGACTTTGAGAATGTCATTTTCTCTGATGCTCACTGGACAAGATCCATAAGTAAGACTAGAAATCACATAAAAATAAAAAAAAAAACTCTACAGAACTTTTACCTAAGAATCATCATCTTATCAGAATTATTACATGATATTTTTGTTCATTCTTGGGTGCTTTGCATTCTTTTGATTGAACCTATTTGTCAAAATCTTAACAAAAATAGCCAAAACAAAACAAAAAACACCCAATTATTAATAATGGGAGAGACGAATTAGGGCTGATTGGTTTGAAGCTCTGCTCATAAAACTGACATTAAAATTCTGCATCAAAATTTTATTGCACAGACTATTGTGTGTATGGCAGGGCTTTAACTGTTGTCTTAGTGGCACGGGCGGAGTGGAGGGATGGAGGGACGGATGCCAACAGCTGCTGCTGATGATTGCACCTTTGAGAGAGTCGTGTGCAGACCGGAGTCTCCGTAGGAATAAACACCTGGTGTCACACTGGATTCTGCTTTGATCCGGAGCCATTTACCGGCAGAAGGGGAGCATTTGTAATCCCCTTTCGGTATTAAAAACAGGATTTATCTTGACTTCAAACTTCAAATTATCCAGTGGTCAAACTTTTTGGAGGGGTTGGGAGGATGATGATATCAAAAAATATGACAACGGACCTTTGAAGTGTCGTTTGAAAAACTTTGATAGAAACTTCAAATGTCAAAACATTTTCGTATAGCACAGCTATTGACAAAACACATTATCTATTACAGCTGGAACCCTAAAATGGCCCCACGACGCAATAAATTTATTTACGCTACAACACAACGATATTGTGATTTAAAAAATTTTGCGATCTTCTAAGAATTGCCGAAACATTAGCAACGAAATACAATTTATTATTATTAATAGTTTCATCTAATTAAGATAACTTGTTAATAATTGATTACTTCATATTTTATTGCACAAAAATGAGTTAGTTGAGCAGACTGACTGACCAAGAGTGCCATAAAAAACCTACAAATCTCAGTGACCATGACCTCTGTTTCGACCTTGCCAGATTAGAATTAGCACCATCTAGTGGACTAAAAAAATCTCTTTTTTTATTCTAGTACAAAAGATTTTAATTTGCATTTGCAATAATTATAATTTCAAAATAAAACACATAGATCAATACGTTGCATCTGTGTATTGGTGCAATAAAACGCAGAATTCTCCTAAAATCTGTCAGTTGTTTGATATTAGAGCAAATACGTGGGTTGGGGGACTCTTTTGTCTCCGTTTTGTCTTATGGGGTGCACAGTGTCAGACCATAAAAACCCTACTTAGAAGCTGATATTCTCCCTATGCGAGAGACGTAGATGTAGCTAGCATTCTCCTACCGACAATCATCATTAGATACCCTTCACCTTGATCTAACCTCAACCAAGCAGTTTTAATTGATGGCAGGTGAGGAAAGGCTCATTAATTTTGTAACAATGTGCTTAGGCGTGAGCACATTAGTAAATGAAGGTTAGCAGGGAGGAAAACAGCGAAAGAACAAAAATCAAGCTTTTGTCTACACACCAACCTCTTAGGTTTTCATCAAAAGAAAAAATTAAAATGAAAAGAGTTAGAGCAAAGAGATTTTTTACGATTTCTTTTCATCAAATTCTCATACATACATTTTGTATTTTAAGTAAATACATTTCCACAGAGAAACCAAAACTGTGAAACAAAAACAAATATATATATTTATTCATGACTCTGTTTATACACACGAGTTTAAAATCTATATTTAGACAGCCCCTGGGTCATGGATGCTTTCATGTGTTGCCATGGAATCCCTCAGGTTAGTTGAAAGACTGAGTATTAGTGGTTGTGTGAGTGTGTGTGCATGTAATAGTGTGTGTTTGTGTGTGTATAGACAGTATCTGTCTTCCAGATGTCACTCTAATGGGCCTCAACACGGACCTGCAGGGACCTCGGCGATGTACAGCGCTGGGGAGAGGTGTGTTCATTTTCCAATTACCTCTGGCTACTCCTTTTATATGAGCAACTGTGAAGCCTTTCAATACCAAAGCCATTTCTCACTGCGCTGTGTTTTTCCCCCTAATTTCTGTTTCCTCCGTCTTCCAAGTAATGTGGCCAAATGTATGGTTTAGGCGGCCATTACGAGTGCAAGCAGCAGTGGTCGAGGGACTCGTTAAAATAAAGCAAGAGGTGGCGCTGAAACTAACTTAGACTGGTAAACAAAAAAAAAACTGGCATGCACTTGCAACCTCACTGCACTACTATTTAAGTTCAGAGGTCAACATCCAGTTCTGTTTACCACACAGCCTCGAAATGTCCAGTGAACGCGTCATGTGCACCTGCAGGGCTGTTTGCATTTTTTTCAGGCATTTTGGCGGTAAAGAGACACACTCCATCCTGACCTGGGTCACAAGGAATTTCTACAAATGTTATTCTCATAGCTACAGCTATCATTCTGTGGGATTATCCCTGCCAAGCTAATTTGGAGCTGGAGTTTCATATCTGTGGAGGCAGTATGAACCTTGGCGAACCGGAGACATTTTTTACACTCTGCGAGAAAGATGAGCTGTTGTAGTTAAAACGTCTCTCCTTCCCTCCCTCCATTTATCAGGATGTGGCAAAGCAGGTAGAGTTGTGATTTTTTCTAATGCAACAATCTACTTTGAGAGCACACTGAGCGGGGCAAATGTATTATTCTGATATATGCTAAACCTCACTCCCTAAATTACAGTGCAAGTGATCCTTCTGTAAGAGAGGTGAAGCATATTTGCCACCCCTTAAAATAAAGACACCATGCAATTAATCATCCGTATTAAACTGAGACCTCTTTATGCTCACCTTTAATTTGGAGAATTAACCCGCCTGCCTGTATGCTAAGCCTCAAGAATTTGTTCAACCCCTCATTATTGTGGAGTCACATGCATAATGTAGCAGGGAGAAGAAAAAGCACAGTATCTTATAGGTTGAAAATCCACATCCCGAGTTAATATTATGGATCCACAGGGATGCCCTTGAATGGCTTCCTTTAAACTGTTTGCATCAGGCCCACTCCTGAGCGGCTGAGCGGTAAGCCAGCCTTCTCAGCAATAGCCTACGTTTTGTTAATTCACACGTTGTCTTGGCACTCATAGGCTAACACTCGATCCATGCACATATCTGGCGAGAGGCTCAGTGCAGCCAGAGATGAAACTCTGACTGTTAACTAGGTGTGAAAACTCTACAGCACAGGATTACTATATGTCTCCTGAAGAACCTCAAAAAAAAAAAAAAAAAGGCAGGGAATTAAAGACGAAACAGGGAGCTACTCTGTAAAACATCACAGCCCGTGGTGCTTCTCCTCGTCATCGTGCATGTACAGATGGAAAGCTGTAGTCTTTAATAACTTGGCTGACTTTTACAGTTCACCGAGAGGAGATGTTGCCCCGCTGAGTGTCAACAGCATTCAAGTTGCATCTGCAGAGCAAAGCTGAATTTTTCAGATTGTTGCCGAGTTACTCCTTAAATCCTCACAACCGCAGGATTTGACAAAGCTGGTGGTACATTTTTTGGGCCATGTTCAAGTTTTCCTCCAGCTTTAACTACAGTCCAAAGCAAAAAGCAAACAAGTTAGTGTGAGGAAAAATTTGAGGAAAAGCTCAACTGGAAAGAGAGTTTCTCTAAAGCCTCGTGTTTAAACAGTGACTTATGTGAGTTTAGAGAACCATTACCATCATCATCATCATCATCATTATCATCACTCTTACCTAATATCTGCCAGGTAACAACTGAAGGGAAAAAATAGATGCACCCACTGAGAACAATGATGAACATAATAAAACATCCCACGTGTCCTTTTCATTCTCTACACATTTAAAATTCATCACACAAGCATCACACAGCCGTTAAGTGCTAACCTCAAGTGTTACAGGTAGTACTGACATGTAATTTGGGAATTTTATTTAATCACATTGTTGACTGCCAACAAGCTGTAAAGTGTGTGCTAATTATATTTAAGTGTAATGAATTTAAAACAATTAAGTTATGATTGATTTAATTGAAAACCCGAAACTGGAGCCACTGAAAAATAAGTCAGCATGAGGAATAATGTCAACACTGCTGAGCGAAAACCTGCATTTTCCACTTTTTGATGAATTTCATTTGATTCTTTTGTTCATGTGATTTGATTCTGTTCTTCATTTCACTATGTCACATGAGCTTGTTAAAAAATTCTGTTTGTCTTAAGATTGACAGAAATGAAATGAAAATGATATAATGGGAAGCCATTAGTTTCAAGCTCTGCTACTTTGGCATTTAATTGGAATATATAAAGATTTTCTCATGTTTTTTTTTCAAATTATTGGCTCTTCTGATTGGTCTTAAGGACAACCTGTCGTTTTACCTGTCGTATTAGCAAAAAACGGTGATGGATAAATCAGACAACTCTTAAGAGAAGCAATATGGACAGAAATAGAAGTGGAAAAAGTTACACTCTCTGTAAACAAGTTATAGGTTTATTTTTTGTGTTTTTGTGTGAATCGCTTGGTAACTTTGCCTAGTAATAAAAAAAAAATGTCTGGGAGGGAATATAACCGCTCAGTGAAGAAACTGGTGACAACCAGTAATGATAGGTTACAAGTAAATAGCTTTGTTTTAAGTGATTACAAGGCAAAAAACCTTCTGAATCATTGTCCTGAAAAGATAAAGTTTTACAGATGCAAGATTTTCTTTTGTAAGCAAATTTTTCATTGTAGTTGTGTCTATCTTGACTTACAGTCAGGATTAGTCATACACTTTTGTCGCATGCTTTCGCCCCCGAAACCCTCAAGTTCATTGTTAACACCTGTTAACGGGCGCTTTGTTGGGAGCTCACATCCTGAGCGCTCAGATCCATGTCTTAAGTTTTACAGCTTTATTGCCTCTTATAAAAGTCCCATTGAGTGTTCAGCTAAATACATACTGTATTTATATATTACACAGATGTGCCATAAAGACACATTTTAGAAGCAGCAGCTTACCAATTCAAAGTCCAGCGTGATGCCAGAGCATGAAAGTGTTTACAGATGTGTCCTACAGATGTTAAGGGTGTCACTGGGCAGAAACATGGTTGGAAAAAAAAATACCCTCCAACAGAAATACTGTTTTAAATGGAAATATGGTCTTAAAAGTCTGAACCACAACATTTTTATCTTCTTTTTTTTTTTTCAATACAAGTGTTACGGGTTTCCCCTAAACTTTCTGTGTGCCAGTTTTATCCTGAGCCTTTTATGCTGCACTGTGGGTTCAGAGGCATTTCGCTGGAAACAGTAAACATTCCCATTGGATTAATTACCGACTGCTTTTCCCCAAGGTCTGTCTGCTTCTTGTGTAAAAGGAAGATTAACAGTAGATTGAACTTTGGTCCACATGTAGGGAGCCTGGCCGTCAGCTCTCATGAAGAGAGAGAGAGGAGGAGAGCAGGAGCAGAAGCTGGCAGACTGTTGAATAAATAAAAAGTTGTTGTCTTAAAGGAGGAGGTCAGATTAGGTAAAAGGCCGAATTCGAGCATCTGCGACTGTTGCACAGGAAGTTTCTCTCTTATTTATCTGTTAAAAAAAAGCATTAATAAAATCCAAAGATTGACATTTTTGGTGATTAGTTGGACTGTCAGTGGGGAAGCTTCATTGTTTATCCACCTTTTAGGAAAAAGCAGCTCTGATGCAGAGTTGCTGATGGTATAAATGTTACAGGCTGCACTTGCCACCCACATTACTGGCGATTTAAAAAAAAACACAAGAAATGGACCTTAAGGGGGATGAGAAACCGATTGGCACATATTTTATAAATCCCAAAAAAAAAACATGTAGTCCTCCTACTCATGCACCGAGCGTGATATTTCACTGCCTCTCATTCTCTTTGCTTTTCTTTTTTTTTTCCCTCCCAACAACTTACTTACAAAAAGTTTCCCCTGTCAGTCAGAATGCTTTAGCTCAGCCTCGACTATGTCTTTCATTGCAACCTAGATCTCAAAAACTGTCAGGAAGACGGATTAATATTTCACAAGCGAAGAATATGATCAACACTGAGAGAAAAAAAAAAAAAACATCTGACCACTGACAGACAAACTACACAAAAGATAAAACAGAGAGGCAGAGTTAAACTGACTGAAAGATCACTGTTAGAAAGATCTTATATAAGAAATCTTCTACATCAGCAGGGGAAAAAATATGGAAATACACAAAAAAGATGTCTCTAGAATTATCTGAATTCATAAGGGTATAAATTTTCTAAAGTTAGATAATAAGTAACAGACACATCACATCTAAGTTCATCTTGATAAATTATTCATCGGAAGCTGCTGTGCGAACACAGCGCTGTTTTGCATATGCCCCTCAAACTTGGAGCTTCTTTTCATTCACAAAAGAAATCCTTGATTGTTTATTGTGTCAAAGATGCAGCTCTTCAAATAAAATCAGCATTGTTTATTCATAATTTGATGTAAAGCAGGCTCCCTTCCCAGATAACACGCAAGACCTTTAACCTTGTCTGTTATTATGAAACACCATTTTCAGTCCTAATTTAGCCTCATTGTACATGTTTTTGCAGAGACCAGAGCACCCCATGTTCTTCACAACATATCCATTACCGCAATCAATGATTTAAATGGCAGGCATTGTTTTTCTGCACTTTTTAATTACACCATCAAAAGCACTTATCCACCTCAGAAGCAGCGCTGGCTGTGGGGAGGCTGCCAGTGAAAATTAAAATAATGAATAAAAGATAAGACAGAAGAAAAACGCTGAATTGGGACTCTGCATGAGATCCCAGCTGAGCAGCACTTATGAATCCGGGGCAGAGGCCACGTTTCCACGCCGCCCTCCGCAGCAGTGAAAGTGTCCGAAAGGCTGCGTTGATAATCTGAGCGGGCGTCTCTTTGGTCGGGTCACGCTTAGGTCCTCTGGTCCCCTGCTGCCTGACTTCCTGCAGATTAGATTCTGATCTCTGGTCCACAGTGTGTGTGTGCGTGTGCGTGTGTGTGTGTGTGTGTGTGTGTGTGTGTGTGATCCAGGGGAATGTGACGGATGACTTCTCCCAGGGGCAATATGAGCCTCTGAGCCCCCGGTTAATACTGATCTTCTGGTTTTAGCTTGTGTTACATGGTTGTGATTTACATGATTAGAATGTGCCGCAGCCTCTGGGGGTGGGGGTGGGGGGGTAATTGACGAAGGAGGTGACATATTTCATAGGTCAAAGGGTTTCTGCTTGTTCCATTATCAGGGGGCTTAGCCTTTGTGTTACACTGTAGTGATGCAGTCTGATGCAATCCAATTTCCAGATGTTTCTCTTGTACTGTGAAACTATGGTAAAGATTAATTTCATGCATCAGCAGCTTGATTTGGATCTTGCCTCATTTACTCTAACAATTTCTATTTTCCCAATTGATTGCATTTTTTAATAAATACTCTATATTTAAGGTTGATATTTTTTTATTTTCAAAGTGTACTTATCTAAAGCATTTACCTTGATGGTGAAAATGGGATTTAAAGTGTAAATAATGAATATAAGTGGGCGAACATTAGGTTTTATAAATAACATTTGCTGTGAAAACGCACCAGAGTTGAACCATTTCCTGCATTTAGAAGGGTCCTGCTGCATAATAAACTGCTTATCATGATCCGTTTTTCATATTTTTCTTTACTTTCAATCACTTGAAGCATTTTTCTGTAAATTCCCTCATTACAAAAGCAGGGTTTTCCACCAGTACATACAACGTTCAGTGAACTGAATTCCAATTTAAGCTAAGCAAATATTTTTCCATCATTTCATATAAACTGACCAACATATTTCCTGAAAAGGAAGCTCTAAGTTTGGCATAGGCTCCTCTGTGAGATGATAAAACAATTAAGTTGTTAATACACTCAGTAAGAGGGATACAGCAGCTCTGCAGCTCTACATCAGCACTGGAATTGGAAGACACTGTTATTGTCTTTCTCCTATGATTTTTTATTGGTGTGGTAACTGTATATCAAATTAATAAGAGCACACAAGGCCATATTGTCACCATAAAACTGACTGCTGACATGCAATGTAGCATTTAAAAGGCTGTTTTAAAACAGGAGTCCTATGCAGCGATCGCTTTGCATGAAAACCACCGGAGCCACATCACTGCATCACTTCCAGCAAACTTCACAGAGAACAATGAGGGCGAAACAGCACTTACCGACCCGAGTGTTTTCATGCTCAGCTAAAAACACCAAAACACCAAACCTGTCAGCATAATGATGTGCTGTTCAGTACTAAGTCTGTCTTTAACCAATACTGACAATGTTGTCTTCTCTTCACCAGTCTCTCTGCTGATCCACTCTGTGTTTTAAGAGGCTCTCTTAAGCCCCACCCACTGTAAAACCAGAGGACAGAGGATATTAACCATCAAGTGAAATTTTAGCTCCAAATTATAGCTTTCCGATGGTAGCTTCCTCTTTTTGAATCCATGAGAGAGAAAAAAAGAGACACGACCAAGAAACACCTGCTCTTGTAACCTGGATGCAGTTGTGAAGATGACTGGTTTTACATACGAAGAGCTGGAAACACTGGCTAAGGAACAGCATGCCTGGAGAGTCTTTGTTTGAGGCCTAAGCCCAAAGCGGGGCCACAGGCATAAGTCAATTAGCACTAAAAAAATTTTTTTTGCAGCTCATTATTCTGAAGCAACAGTGATTTTTGCTCTTAAAAATGAAAAAAAATGAATAATTAGGGTATTTTCTGCTAAAAATATGTAAATATGACATCTATTCACAGTTAATAGAGAGAGCTCTTGTACCTTTAAGACCCCCTTGGCAAATTAAAATAGACTTTAAACTGGAGGAGGCAGAGTCAGTGTCATCAGCAGCTATTTATCACCATCCTTCTCCCACCAATCACAAGGTGACACTAATGGCTGTACCACCCTTGCGGCGGCCTTGTGCTGAACTTTAATTATTGTAAGTGGCTTGGAAAAATATTGAGTAACATTTTTTCTTCAGCTGACACAACACTGACACATCTTTTGTTCTCCCTTCATACTGCCTCTGTCACGCATATGCCCCAGCAGTACTTCCTGTGTTTTTGGTGGACTTGGACCAAAATCCACTTCCTGTCTGATGGAAATGTCAATAGGTCACAGCAGTGAGGGTGAGCCGACGGTTTCTCAGAGGAGAACATACATTTAAATGTGTGTTTACAACCCTTCTGCTGGGATTGACTTATACTCTCAGCTCATCAGCTGTTTGTATACGAGGAGCCATAACGAGAAACGTCCTGGTTCTGCAGGCAGCACCGACATTCAGCTTACTGTCTGAAGTCTTAGTCTGTTTACTCTATTCTTCAGTTTTTTTTTTTTGCTTATTTCCTTTGGAGGATCTGTAAGTAGTTCTAAAGGGGAAATGGCTTGATAATGCTATGTAGACAGGCTTGGTCCTGAATGACAAACTGTTCCACCGGCACGACGGTGGATGGTTGAATTCAGTCTGTGAGAGTAAGTCAGACAGAGCACTCCTGGACAGCTGCACACAAGGACTCTGTGGAGAGAATGTGCTGTTCTATTCTCAAGGTCTTCCAAGTGTCTTCATCACAGTGTTTTCATTCCACTTCGTCATTTCGTGCTCGGATTTTTTTATATTCCTCCACACCCTGAATGCAGGAAAAGTAGCGAGCTTGCTCGCTTTGTCTCTTCTCTCCGACTCTGTAGTTGTGAAGGCAACAGCAGCAGCAGCGGCAGATTATTGTTTATGCTATGCACATTTGACTTGTGGTAATCTGTTTATTTTTTTCTTTACCACTGTATCACACAGAGCCTATAAGAAAATTCTATGTTTGTGTTTGTTTTGGGAGGGAGCGATACCGAAGTAGCGGTGTGTGTATTACTTTACACCCCCTGCACAATGAATCAGGGATAATCACTTGTTTACATTTTGTTCTCTTGTTTGTCAGTCGGCGTTGCATAACCTACTCCACGCCTCGCACTGTCTTTAGTGTTTGTGATGCATTCGGTGTGTCTAGAGATTATGAATATGCTCACTGTCTTTATCCAATGAAGTCTTAATTTCCTCCTTCATCAACCACGTCTCTGATTTTAACTCATGATTATAGATTGAGCATCCAGAAATTAATTTGTTTTTGAAGATTTAACCGTTTTTCATCAGCACTTCAAGGTGGATCAGGCTTCGCTTGAGCTTATCGATTCTATTGCGTCCCGCTTTCCAACACATCCTCTAATCTGCCTGTTGCTCCCGCTGATAAGTGAAGTTTAAGCTGTCATGCAGCACTGAATAATAAAAGATACTCTTACATTTGAGTGCTTACATACAAATATGCTGAGGCAAATTTTGTCTTTGAGAGTTTCCAGCACCAGTTTTCAAAGAGAAAACAAGCCGGAAACTTTCGAGTTCCACTGCAGACGGGTTGCTGTTATGCCCAATAGAAAAAAAAAGGTCTTTTAATCTTGTCCAGCAGTGGAAGATGGAGACAACAACACAGGTCTGTGGAGGTCTCTGAGGCTATTTTAAAAATTTTCTGTGTTATGGAGCAGTGGGTTCTCTGTTAAAAGAGAGCTGGCAGTTTGCTTTGAATCAAAACAAAAAGGCCATTTCAGAGGCCCATCAGCGGGCCATGCAATTAATTTCCTCCATTTGAAATACCAGAGAGCTAAGGAAGTGGGACAGCGTGCTCTCCGATGCACAGACTGCTTCTCCAGTCAGGTATAATGATCATTCATTGGTGTGGTTCGAGGAACGAATGATTACAGGGCTGTGGGGTGTTTTTGTCATTCCTATTGTCTGAGAGCATTTCCCTATGGAATATGACCACAATTCACGGACAGTTTGGAAAAAACTGAACAATATTCCTACCCTGCAAAGTAGAGCTCTTTCTAGTATGTTTGTGTCACCCAATTTTGTCCTCCAGTCAAAGCCAAGGAAAGCAAATCATCACATTCACAGCATAAGAAAAGCTGTAATATGAGCAGTTGGAAATTGTATTTGCTACAACTGATGGCTCTATGGTGGTTAACATCAATAGATTTCGATCTGTGCTTTCATGAAGCACAAAAAAAAAGATAATCTCTCCATCCACACTGCAGCATTTCAGACAAATAATCAATCATCCAGTATTGACAACGATAAACACAGAGGAAGGAATTGTTGAGCAAAGAAGAAAAGGTACACAAGGGGACAGCAATTAGCTGCCAGGACGTGTGATTGGTTGGTTTTCCCCCAGAGCAGGCGTGGACGGCTAGGAGCGGAGACGGCAGACTTTAAACAAATCTGCCTGATTGCTTGTTTCACTGATCTGTCTCTGAATGACAGTGCAGACGGTATGGAGAGGTCTCCCTCTGATGAGTTATTAAGGCCAAGGCTATTTCATTTGCACCACACAGGGAGGGAGCCATCAGCACAGCATGCAGGCCATTACCACCGATGCCAGTGTCTTTGAAGCTGATTACAATCATTATGAATTTGACTTATCTGTGCCGTTAATGGGTTTAATCTTTTCAGTCAGATGTCACAGCCACTCAGAAGTTTTTGATTTGCAGATTCCCTAAGTGAGTGCATTGCCTTGCATACTTAAAAAAAGGTTTGTAATTTCTGATAAAATTGAACCACAGTTGGTCATTTTACCATATAAAAGGCAAAAGTCAGCTTAGCCGTCTGTTGAGAAAGATGCCTGCAAGTTTCATGCAAGTATTTTTATCTCATGATGGCTTTTTTTGTTTATCTGTTGACCTATCTTTTCTCCAAAATCCCAAAACAATCCCACACGACTCATTATTCCCTAAAGGGATTTAAATTTCCTCTCTGTCTTTTTCTTGGCTGTGTGGCATGGTGAAACAGATGTGCCATGATGATCGATGTTTTCACTTCCCATCGATGATACTGGATTATTGAGCAGTAAATCAATAAACCCATACAGATAACGCAACCTTGTTTGCAATGATATTATTAAGAACAGGTGTTTATTTCCCTTATGGCCAGTGGTCAGAGACACAAAATCTTGTCGTAGGTGCAGAAAAACTTGTGATAAACATCAATTTCCTGTGCGGAAAATGTTCAAATTCTCACTTTTTTACTACTATTTGAAGGTTTGTCAGCTGAAAAGGTAGATGATGCAACCTCTTGTCCTCTTTGTCGACTGCCCTTGAGCCATATTTCTCTTTGAGTTAAGCTATTTCATCATGTTTGATGGACAGCAGCAAGGTATTTGCTTTATGAATAGAGCATATCTGTCAGGCTGCCAGTCGCCCACTGCTACAGTTAGCTGACTGATTGATTTAGATGCGAGTTCCCTTGAGAGTGACGTTCGCTTGTCAATGACACATTCCCTTTTTTCTATTCTCTCTCTCTTCATCTTTCCACTCTCTCTTTTTTTTACCACTCCCTCTCCCCATATTTAACCCTCATGCCCTCTTCTTACTTTTAGCGAGTCTAAATAGCCTTGAGCATGAGCAAACTGTTGACTTCAACCTTGATGAAGGGAGCAGACAGTCAATAAGTGCTAATGGCATGGCGACTACAGATGAGCGTGTATGCTCATCAATAGCAAACAGAGGTTTTGTACCAAGTTTGCCTTTGAAAATGCCGTCGTACTTTAGCCCTTTAATGACACGATGTTTTATCCTTCTCTGTGATAGAGGAACATCTGACCTGCAGTAGTTACATTTCTGTCAAAGCAAACCATTTAATTTTTTTTTTAAGCTGTCGTTATTTCAGAAAACTTGTTAAAAATAGTTCCCACGTGAATTCAGACTTTTTTCTATTAAGAAGTACATGAATACTTCTTGTTCTGGTGAACTATTATGCAAGACAAGCACTGATACACCATCTGTGATGTGTGGGCAAACTTTAATTGAAATAGCTATCATAATTTCAAATCCATTATTCTCACTCTTACTCCTTTTTTGGGGGGGGGTGCGATAAAAATAATCCAGGCACAAAAGATAGGTTCAGTTTCTGGCTAAAAGTGAAAACATCAATATCCGACTGTGGTTTCGGCTGCTTGCAGTGAATCCTTTATTCTTCAGTGCTCTTCTTTTTTTCCTTTTTTTTTTTTTTTGTTGGCTGAAGTTGCAGTCAGAAAACTTCTTGAGGGCTGGAAATCGGTCTTTTCCTGAGCGGAGCTTGTTATTCCTCCACCTGTCTCCCGGAGAAACTGTTGCTGTGGCGTAATGCTAAGGGCCCAGCTGGGGATAAATGACATTGCTCGAGCAGGTAGGCAGGCGCTCTCCAGCCACACACTCTTATCAGCTCTGCAAGCTCAACGAATACAGAAATTGTGCAAAAGGGTGTGGGCGAAAGGGTGGCGGTGGTGGCGGTGCAGACAATATCGGCGGCCGTGAGGGGGGAGCGATGACTCACTTCCATGGTGTCCCTTATCTTATGATGCATGCAAGCAGGAGCAGGTATAACATACGTCAACCTCATGGCTGCATTCATGGCAGTTTCAAGTGTGAAGGTGTGAAACATAACCAGAGGGCTTCGGCATGATTTCTAAACATCCCACTCACTCTTTAAAAAGTGTCCGCGACCCCTCGGCTCTGTTGGCTCTTTGTCATTATACTGTATTGTATTCACTACAATCATGCTGGCTTTGCTCCAGACACAATGAAAGCCTCAAGGATAAAACTAGACATTGCTGCTGCAGGAGCATTATCATTAAAGATCCCCAATTCTTTCACCCTTTAGACATCGGCCCTCCTTTTATCTGTGGGCGACTGTTGATCCATGTGACTTCACAGTGAGGAATACCATTTTCTGATAATATAATCCCTTCTCCAGTCCAGGCCGGGTATCTCTTATATTCCTGTCTCTCCCCAGGAGAGTCTGACACACAGCCTCATAGTTTCTAGGCTGAATGCATCCCTCGTCCTTATCACTCCCTCCATATTGTGACTCCGATGCACAAGGGGGATGGGAGGATGGACTGTGACGGCGTTGCTGTGCTGTCTGATTAAAACAGGAAGTGAGAGAGGAAGCCAGTGAAATTAGCTCACCCCCGTATAACATGATCTTTGCCCAGTTAATTAGTCACAACAAAAATGACGCCAGATATCCTGAGTAATTGTGACATTTTCAAGTGAAGTGACATTTTCGGATGACTTGTTAGGTCTTAGTAAGATTCCATGTAACTCGTCAAAATTTAAAGCAGACTCTTTTTTTTCCCCACTTTTCTCTCTTTTGTTCAGCCTGAGGTTATATTGCTGCAACTGCAGGTTTAATCATTTGCCTGCTCTCACAAAGCAGCATTATTTTGTCACCGGTACAGACTAAGAGATGAGGTGATGTTCCCTTGATGTAAAAAAATGTATATTGAAACTAAAATGGAAAGAACTTCAATCAGCTCCCGGCTCTGAAAGCAGTCTGGGTCCAAAATGAAGCAGATAGAAAAAAAATACAAGTCAGCAATTCAACAGGATGTAATGTGACACGGGAAGCCTGAGCCACACAGAAAAGCGTAGGTGGTACCGAAGATGATTTCAACTTTTTCTAGGGTTTTCGAACTTGCTGCATCAGCTCGGGGATAAAAAGTAAAAGTCAGTGCCACAGCTGGTCATCTTTTTTTTTTTTTTCTTTTCTCACTAGGCAGATGTCAGTGGATCATGAGGGCTGTTCTCCACAACTCATCATGGATATCGACTGCCGTCCATTCCCCCACCCCGAACCCTCTTTTCTGGCTGCCTCCTGCTCCATAACACCTCCCTGTGTCTGATCTGCAAAACCTCGGACTCACAGGCCGTTAACACCATGACGCAGATGGACTACAAATACAGCCTGCTGGGCTCCACAGTGGATGACTATCGCAAAAGGCCCTTGCTCCTGCAGGTGGATGACACGCCCATGAACCTGTTCGCAGTCCTGGAGGTGAAACGGGAGCTGCCGAGGCGCTGGAGCACCCTGAGCTGCTTCCGCAAGATCCGACTCTACAGCTTTTTGTTCGGCCTGGCCGTCACGTTCCTCATCATGGCGTCCTACATTCTGACAGGAGACAAGAAGGGCCTCCTCCTCACACCTTCGCCCTACCACTTCAGCAGCCTGGTCAGCCCGGGACCTTTTGCCTTCAACCTCTCCTCAGTCAAGGACTACGCACACATCAAGGTGGTGGTCAAGTCCATCACGTCCAAGGTGGAGTTTCGCAGCAGCCGACAGCTCCCAGAGCTCAAGGCGCTGGTGAACAGTGAGCCACATGTGAGTACGGCCAAAACATACACCTGCTTATATGTCATTTATGATTTTTGATTTATTTTATCAGGTCGATTGCTATAATGAACACCTTTGAGGATTATGGCATAAATGTTAGCTTTCTGTGTTAATCATAACACAAACTAAGCTCAGCATGATATTGATCTCTCTTTTAATTGACAATCACAGTTGTGACTTGAAGCATAATTAAATGCTACGTGAAAAGGTGATCCGAATCAGTATTCCTGCCTATGTGCGGTCTGCACAGGGTTCAATACTGCTACTCTGATGCAATTCCCCACTGGTTGCAATTCCTAATTTAATTTATAAAGAGATAAAACTGCTGAGAAAACCTTGTATAACACTTCATGTCACACCAGATAATTGCATATGTCTCCACCAATTTTTTTTTTCCAGAAGAGATTTAAAGCTCAAAGTCATCCCACTGTCGCAGTCGTGGCTTCCTCGCCGTGTCAGTCTCACCTCAAAGCCTGGTTCAATTAATTGTTAATCCTAATGATAATGGCTTGTGCTGGGGCTATTTGCAACATAACTAATTTCTTATTGAACCAGCTAATGAATAGGAGAGTGTGGCTGCGGGACAATCAATACCACATCTTGGGATGGATCCGGCATTAATTGTCCTTAAAGTAGCTGTGACTCACAGGAAGTGAGTGAGTCATAGTGACATGGACTTTTTTTGTGTTAAAAAACATTAAAAGGACACAAACGCTTTCATTTATGTACTTGTATGTTTGAGTTTAGCACACTGGACTTTTAGGACCACGAACGAGGACATAGATCCAATTATGAGGTTTTTTTTAAATAGCCAAAAGGTGGAATGTTCTTGATTGGTCAAGTGGAAAATGAGGAAACAGTAACAAATGGCTGCAGCCACCAACAGTGAAAATACCAAGGGTTTCTGCTGAGCTTTGTTGGAATGCAGCCTTCAGACTTCTCATTGATCAGCATGGATTTGATACCAAATACTAAAAAAGCATGACTTTCACATTTTATCACAAGATGACTTATTCTTAAATCATCACTCTCTGTTTTCCGTGTACAAAAACAGCTACAACTCCCACACTGTTCATCCAATATGGATGCACACAACCTCAAATAAAAACTCACAGAACACAAAACAGAACATTTCCATTTTTAAATACTGTCTGACTGTATCTGCATTGGCTTGTCTCACTGTATCTATGCAACTAAAGCCAATTTACTGCAAGTCTGCCTCCCTAGAGTCTGTATCCTTCTGCACATATTTGTCGACAATGTGCAGTTGGATCACAGATGGTGTTTTCCCTTACAAAATATATTTTTTTAAATTGTTAAACAAACCTCTTGCTTTAATACGTCTGTTAAAATGACTAGCATGCATTCACCTTCCATTGTGCAGCCTTGGCAGTGATGATTTCAAAGGTTTAAAGGAAGCTTTGTCTGAAATATTTTTGTATATGTGGCAAATCCAGTGACTCAGCAGTGTAAAATTAATCCCTCTGTCTTTGCCTTTGCAGATGTTTTCTGTTGTCCCTCGCAAATTCCTGCCGGGTGTGAAAAACCCCTGCTGGTATGAGGAATACACTGGGAATATCACTTCGGACCCCTACAGGACAAACTTGTACGCACGCTACTCGAGGCGCTTCAGGACTGTGTTTCAGCACTTGAGGAACACTTTCCGAGAACATTTGTTTCACCGCGACGGGAAACTCTACCGCATGCGGTGCCTTCCTTATTTCTATATCATTGGCCAACCAAAGTGTGGCACGACGGACCTGTATGACAGACTGAGGCTGCACCCTCACGTCAAGTTCACCACTTTTAAAGAGCCACACTGGTGGACCCGCAAGAGGTTTGGTGAGTAGAAATAAAAAGAATTAAAGCTGCAAGCAGCGTTGGTAGAGCCCTCGCACTCTGGCCCGTCGAGTTACGTATCCTTCGCATTAAAGTGTAGACAATTTATCCATTTTTTCCATTTTTAAAGCTATTTTGGGTCAATTTTGGGAAAAAAGGAGCTTTTATTTTGAAAGAGTTTGGGGCTATTATTTTGAAAGGTAGAGGAAGTCCTTGGGATCTAGTCAAGGTGTGATGTACATGAGTACTGGCATTAATTTGTAGAAAATGAATTCATTTTTAAGGTATTTTGGATCATTTTTGGAAAAAATAAGAGCTTTTATTTTGAAAGAGTTTGGTGCTTTTATTTTGAAAGGTAGAGGAAGTCCTTGCGATCAGGTCAAGGTGTGATGGGCATGAGTACTGGCATCTGTGTGGGGATCAGACATAAATGCAGGCAGACAGAAAAATCCACATTCAAATCAATGGAGAAATCCATCAAACCCACACCTGTTTGAGCCATGACCGGTCGAACATAGTTTGAGCTACAGACTTTATT
>JAPZDV010000014.1:6930768-7044194 GCA_029814665.1 Acanthurus lineatus
AAATTTTTCGCCAGACCTGGTGTGCGTGCCAAATTTGGTGAGTTTTTGAGCGTGTTCAGGGGGTCAAATTAAGGGTTTTGTGTACGTAATAATAATAATAAGAAGAAAGAAACGAACGAAAAACAATAGAGCCCTTCCCCGGTAGGGCTCGGGCTCTAATAATTGGCCATGTTTGAGACCTTCAGGCTGGTACACAATAATGAGAGCCCAAGACCATTAAAAGTATGAAATGTGACTCTCTTTAGTATATTATTTTGGCAGAGGTTCACCTCATGGGGCTTTAGAGAGGCGCTAAGTGACAAGCATTTCGAGGCATCTCAGACTTAAAAGCAGTCCTGTGTGTTTCATGAGCATAATTAAATTTATCTCCTATATTCTTACTGTCATCATATTGTTAAGATGAGTTGATTGTGGTAACTAAACTACATAATGTCCAAAGAATTTTAGTAGTTTATTAGGGCTAAAGTTCTTGGATTGATATTACTAACAACTTCACTTAATGTCAAACTGACTATTTATCTCGTTAAATACACCAAAAACTGTAGCATCAGTTTTTTTTTAAATGTGGAAACTAGCTGGATATGCTGTGGATGTGACATAAATTAAATATCTCTGATCCAAGCAGAACACTCTCCCAGCGCAATTAACCGAGAAATGAATATTCAAGACCCTTCTTGTGCTGTGAATGAGAATAAACCTGAACAATTTTTTTTTTTTTTTTTTTACCTGAGAGTTGTTAGCTCCACATTTACAGCTCTAATGGTGTTTCTAAGATCTTTACTGCTTTAACATTTTAAACACTTCTTCCTCTTGTTCTCTTCCTGCTCCTGTATGCTTTCACACCATCAGCAGCCTCTTACCTGAGCACCTTTCCCATCTTTAAACGCTGACGGTTGAGATCATGCGGTGACGGTGCTCATTAACAGCTCAAGAAGCTTCTAGACCAAAAGCAACTTCACTATCAGCTGTGACATAAATTTGAAACCACTTGAAAAGCACATGTGAAAAACACAGCGTCTGAGTGTATGTCTGTGCTTTGAACCTTCATGTGTGGGTGCGCTGTTTCCTGTAGCTAAATGTTCAGCAAATGTTTGTGTCGCGAACGTTCCTAAAGACACGTCCCACCACCACAAACTCTGTGTGTCATCCAGCTCCTTGTTGTTCATGCTGCTTCCTCTTTTACACACCTGGGATTTTACACTCTCGTTTAAAAGAGTAACAGAGCAATTATACATTTATTTAATTAGAAAGCAAATCATTTCATTTTATGAAGCAGCCTGTTGCATATTTTACAAGCTCTTTGAGTCATATTTTTGGATGTTATTTCTTCCTAGATGTCAAGAATATTTGCCAGTTTAGCTGGTGGAGGGATTATCATACAAACACTGGCTATTTTCAGTCAAGACTTTTTAGACACACACACACACACAAATGGCCCACGCTGCTGGTTGTCATGGAGTTTGAACAGGTGGTGATATGTCATACTCAAACAAAGAGATAAAAACCTAAGAGCTGCTTCACAGCAGACACCTGGTCGTATGGCGGCTCTGTCATCTTAATGTGTGGATGCCATCATGTGATTCTCTCCGCCATGTGCATCTGTGATGTTAATAGAAGCGCCACACCATCACAGATGGGATTAAAAGCCAATGTGCAATCTGGGAGCGAGACTGTAACCGTCTGTATTAAACAAATCAAACCCTCACTTCGCTAAGATGTTTTTTGCCGCATTGCACACTTTGTTTGATTTGCTGGCTGTTTTCTGAAATGCATCTTTACTCTTTTTTTTTCCTCTTAGATCTCAAACAGTCAAATTCATGAATGATAATTAGCATCCAGGCTAGCAGTTACAGTTTTAAAGAAGCTACTGTTCTAAATTCGTCTCGTGTTTTTCGCTCCCAAAAGAATGCAAGTCGTCATTCTCAGTATCTACATGCTTTTTGTTTTCTTTATAACTGAAACCGCCATTAAGACTCATGAATAATGGAGAATCTTCAGCAGCTCAAGAGGCAGGCATCAAGAGTGTGAGTCAGAGTGTGTGAGTGTGCGTGTCATAAATGGCGGTCTGCATTTGTGAGGAAAATAGTGGTGTCAGGAAAGTGAATGTGGAGAGCAGCAGTTTAACTGTAGGGCACCAATCTGTTTAAAGTCAGCAGTGATTATGAAAATCGAAAAGCAGATTAGATAATGACTTTTTTTTTTTTTACTGAGTTTAAAGATCCTTATGTACAGTGTGTGGATTATCTTGTAATTCTCCTTTAAGTGCAAAAGCTGTATTACTATCTCATTAGCCCAGCATGAGGACTCCATTTTTTAAATAGTGTTCCATGTTCTGGATGAGCGCTATTCTTCTGCTCGGCAACGACTGATACATTTAGTTTTGCCTGGAGCCATGTATCTAAAAATTACTTTACGATTTTAATCACTTCAGCTGGGGTTTTGGCACATGGTACTTCAGGGAGCAAGATATGTTATTGGCCACAATTTTCCAAAAAAAAATTTCATCCAAATTCTCACCACAAATATCAAAGGAGGCTTAACTGTCGCAGCCAAAGCGATCCTTTTGAAGTTCATCCAGTTGCTGACTATGCCCCTAATCCCTGTAAGACTCACAAAACCTAACTGGTGGATTGATCAGTCAGCCTGCAATACTTTTCTTTTTTTGTTTTTTTTTTTAATGTGTTGTGTTCAGTTTGGGTTGATAATTATTTGAACCTCGTAAAGCTGTGGGATGTGGATGGGGTTGTTTGCCTTAATTTATCTGCCTCATGCTTGTGTTTTGCTGCAGCCTGGGATGTTGCGTAGCAGCAAATGCTGCTGTCTCCCAAGGACATTGGTACCTCTCAGTTATTGTCCCCCCCCCACCACCTCCTTCTCTTCCCATCCTTTCATCATTGCTGCCACTTTCTTTCACTCTCCATCCCTTCTAGTGTTGCACTTAGAGCTATGCTCCGGTAATCAGCACTTTTCTCCTAGGACATTCTTTGAGAACGCTCTGAATTCAAATGGTCTTGTTTTGTATTTATTCATTTCTTTCCCCTTAAGGCACCTCCCCCCTCCCAACTTCATCCGATGCCGTGAATAGGTGATTTGATGTGATCGCGCCACATAACTTTCTTAGAGAAGCGCTTTGAATCTTAATCAGATGTGTCTGCCGTATACAGTAACCCATTAAGAAACACGGACAATTTGAAAAAAAATGTGCGACGCTTCATTCATATCAAAAAGCAAAGGGGATGAAAAAAAAAAAGAAAAAAGCCCCTGCAGTGAGACACACTAGCATCATCACACCTCATACTAGTGCAACAGTTCTGGATTAATGATGCATGCTGGGTGTTTGTGAGAATTTACCAGGGTTTTCTAATCATGTTTTTCCTCCTAACTAGAGGAAGGTGTTTTATTGCGACATCATCAAAGCATCACTGAAAGTTACAGACGCCTGAGTTACCTCATTATCCTCATGCTGCTCGGGTACCCCTTAAGTCCTACACTTAATTTCATCAGTTGCCTTGTAAACTGTAATTTTTACCACAAACCACAAGTAGCTCGGATGGAAAACGCATCAGCTTGTCCTGCATTTAAAAGCATTTACTTGACACTGGCCCTGAACTGGAACGCTGGAAACTGAGCAGGGACAGTATTTCCCCCACTGTATTTAGACTGGATTTGAATTTTGGATTTTATTAGGTCACCCTGCAGTCAGGGCAACACGGGAGCCCTAATGACCTCCTTTTTGAGTAATCACAGAAACACATGGAGAGGAAAAGGCAGGCAGGAATCAAAACATGCTAGATGAGAGCACACCCATGTCAGTGCTCCAGATCCCCACCCCAACCACGTCTAATCTCAAAATTTGTAGCCTCATAAAGAGAAACATATGAAACTGTCTAAAGTCTCAGCAAACAGAGGATGAGATATCTTGCAAATAAAAGAAAACATACACCAGAGACGTAAATGTGCCCAGTGAAGTGAATCCGCCATTCTCGTCTTCTCTCTCCACCAGGTATCATCCGTCTGAGCGAGGGCTTTCATGATCGATACCCTGTGGAGGACTACCTGGATTTATTTGATCAGGCTGCGTACCAGATCCAGGGCAACCTCACAGTGAATTCCAGTGGAAATCCCAGTCATCCTAACATCATCATAGGTGAGTGAAACGACAGTCAAGTCACACTGGCTTCCCTCAACCGACTCCTGATACAATTTAACCACATATTGCCGAATCCAACCTGCACAAACGTCAGCCACACTTATGTTGCACACAATGAAGTATCAACCTGTACTCAATACTGCAGTTTACTTTATGACTTCTGAAGAACCAAGTGCATGTTATGTTATTATTGTAAGTTCATAGTGAAGCCTACATCTATGACACAGAAACTGCATCACCAAAATGAAGTAATATGCACACTCACACTCACTCAAATCATCTTAACACACTCTAACTGATGAAAGTGAACCCTTTGTATAACAAGTTCAAGTGCCATAAAGTCTGAATGGCTACAATAAAAGGGAGCCCCAATGTCCAAAAACAAAACTCATACAACACTAGTAAGTGATGCAAGAATGCTGAAGTGTAAGAACACAGATTTCTTTTGGAAGTTAAAAATTTATTGCTGGCTACACCCATAACGCTGGGCTGCGGTACTAGCTTTCATTTAAGAGATAGAAAACCTACAAAAATTAGAATGACTGTGCCGCATTACACCAATAAACACTCCCATTGTTGAATGATTTACTTTGAGTTGGGTGGTGGTTAGTTTTGGCTTTCTTGTATTTCCTTTTAGTTGAGAAATTTCCAATGCAGGAAGAGAATCTTGCTTCATATTTGACCTTTGCTAGAAAATAATCTCAGTGCAGGCAACATGGAGGGAAGGTCGTCCAACCCTGAGTCAAAGTTTTAATATCTATTTGTATTATTAACTCTAGTTTTAACTTTAACTCAGACATGAAACATTAACCTTCTCACGCTTAGCCAGCAAAGCACATTGTGAAACTCTATAACAGGAAGTCGCTAATCAGAGTATCTATTACGACAAAGCACCACTAATCTAATACACGAGATCTAAATCTGAAGAATTACATGTCAGAGGGAAGCTGAGAGAGCAACGTACAAATGATGATTGCCATCTTGCTAATCAGATCTCCACGCAGTTAAGTTGCACAAACATTTCCTGTATTGTGAAATCTCAGCCTTCCTGTTTTGTCAGTGTCGCATCATCTTCCTCGCTCTGCCGTATCATATTAGTTACTCAGGTCATGCATCAGCGCTGTTATCAGTGTGTGCTGAATGCTGACTGACGGTACTCTGTGCCCCCGTCAGGCTACAAGCCAATAGCGTTTGGCTCATATGACCTGACACTTGCCTAGAACTTCATTCGTAATCTCGCCTCCGATATTGCAAAGCTGCTATCAACGCAGCAGGTAGTGAGGCTGAAGCACCGAGGCTGCTCCGAGGCAGCCACTCTCACTCCGCAGAGTGTCTGTGATTCTGAGGAGAGCCGGTGACTCAGCCCTAAAGAGAGTCCCTAACAGCTTAATAATACTGGACTTCCCTCTGCTTCACTTAGCCACTTCACTGAAGTGCCGTAGAAAGGGATCGTTGTTCTTTTTTGTGTCAGGACAGCAAGAATATCCGCAGTGGGGGTGGAGAAGTCTTTCAGACCTCCGTCCTCTATCTGCATATCCTGCTCCCAGTGCCTCTGCTTCCATCTGTCTGTCTTTTCCTGTCGTCCAAACACACATCTCAAAGAAAGTGCTCAGCTGCAAAGAAAAACTGATTTAAGTTTTCAACAATGGTCTTTTCACACTGGACTGAGTTGCTGCATTGAGCGCAGCTTAGCATGCTGCCCTGTTTTGTTTCCCTCTTTAAATAAATAATCCTTGTAAGAGGGGGGGGGGGAGAGTGTGCCAAAGCCACGCTCAGTATTCACACCATGCCCTGGGAGAGCCCAGCAAGGTGCAGGCCTGTGGCCAGGATCTTGGGCCTCTGACTCTCTTCAGCAGCCAGCCAACACCAGAGGCACGCCGGTCTGGCTCTGCCATTTGTTTGCCCTATTACAGCCTCTCCCCATGGAGCAAAAAACACACTTTTAATGGACACCGAGTCCCCTTATAAATAGACTTGCTCACCGTGTGTATCATTTCGGGCATGACAGCATTAGCGGCGATAGTGTTTCACTCTCACTGCTGTCATCACACAAAATAGGTCCTGGCCATCATCCCTTTCTCAGAGGAAGGGAGGCAGATAAGACCCGTGTTGTGTTCCCTCCAAACACATCACAGCTTCCCTTTCACAGATAAGAGGATAATCAAGGCACAGACTGCCTAATGAATCCTGAATATCATTTCTCAGTGCAGCATGATAAAGTTTCTGCCCGCAAATTGTTTGAGAAACGACGGCCTTGGACTCTTCATAAGCACCAGCGCCGTCATTATGTTCGTTGCAGTCAAAGCATAATTTTGCTCACAGCTGGAGATGTAATTACTCCAGTTTATGTTGTTTTTTTTTTGCACTTGCTTTAGAATCTTTCATTTCATTGACTTGTTGCATGTGGGTTGGAAACATGCTGTGTCTGATAGTTCAAGTCTCAATTTAGAGACAATTTTAAGAAGAAGCTGAAACAAACATCTTTGTATTTATGGATTATCATCATTTCCAGAAGAAACAGATTGAGCAATATGTATATTCCTTTAATTATTTAATTTTTACACATTTAACCTTTTTTTCAGTTGAAAGTAAACTACTATTAAGGTTCTTTTTGAAGCAGAGATAAGTTTTCAATGTATGACATAAAATGCAGGTTAAACTAGAGCTGCCGTTAATTTGCTGGTTACTTTCCTTACTGACTGATTTATCAGTTCAGTAGTTTATGAAATATTACAACATAGTAAAAATGTCTATTTAAATTAACCAAGCATAAGATTATGTCTTCAAATAGCTGTTGTCTTGGACCAAAAGTCCAAAACCCAGAAATAATCTATTTACATTAACAGAATTAAGCAGAGTAAAGCTGCAAATCTTTACACTAAGAAGCTGCAACCATGAAATATTTGGCATTTTTTTGTTTGAATAAAACCTTGTTTTTCTTTCACTCAGTCTCTGTTTTACTGCATATTTGTAAGTGTGTGCTGGTCTGTGTGCATGTTTTTAGTTAAAACCACTGTGGGTGTGTTTTTGCAGGAGAAGCCAGCGCGTCCACCATGTGGGATAACAATGCCTGGGTGTATTTCTATGACAACACCACAGAGGGAGAGCCTCCTTTTCTCATCCAGGACTTTGTCCACGCCCTGCAGCCTGACGCCCGCTTCATCGTCATGCTCAGGGACCCGGTGGAAAGGTAGGAGTAAGCTCTGTTTTAATGCCTCCTACCACATATACCTGCAAGGATCCAGATTCAGTTACACACACTGGCATCTTTGTGCCTCTTATATAGATGTTTACACTGCAAACACAGACAGATACTTCCTTGTTTACAGGAAACAAAACATGTGTTGTCACAGAAGATGTTGCCCATTACTCGGTCTGGCTGATGTAATTTCCATTATGTCACTTTTATCAGCAGGCAGCTTTCTGCTGGATGTCTGCAAGACATCTTGTTTCAACTTGATTGACTTTATGCTGCAAAATTTTTAACTTGGAGAATGTTTATATGTTCATATTTGCTTTACTGAAATGTACAACTGAAGCACATTTTTGATATCACACCCTCCATATGCACATTCTTGTTAAATTATTCTAAAGTTTATTGCAGCAATCTGTTAAAAGTGTCAGAGATCAAACTTCTTACAGCTACTTTTTCTCTCAGTTACACATAAATCCTTTTTTTTCCCACATCGATACTGTTCAAATTAGGATTACAGCTCCTTTATATCAAAGTTCTCTCACCATTTTTGCTTTAGTCCCCCCCAGCAGTCAGTTCAGCCTCATCCACTCTTTGCAGTGTTTGCTTGTATTTTGTTTTGCTGTTTTAAGGATGCCTGCCTGTCTGGCTATAAGAGTTTTTTTTCAGAGAGATGTTTATTTAGGAACGCTGCAGTCCCCCACAGCTTTCTGGCCTGCTTCAGTACTCTAGTTCGAATTTTCAGTTCACAAAGCTGATTAAAAGAAGTTTTACTGTCTTTCCGAGGAAGCGTACGGCAAACTGAGATGACACAGATTTGTTTAAGGTTTGCATTTGAAGTAGCTCTCGCGTATGTTTGGTTTCAAGTCAGCTTACAATCAAATCATCCATGCAAGAATATTGCTCCAGATTGTTAAGCTCGTTGCTCCAGATCTGCAGTTTTTTGTTCCCCTCCTTGTTGAGAGTTTATATCCTTCCTCCAATGGTCCAAGCAGTTCAGTTTGGTAGTAAGCCACCATACTTAGCTCCTCTGACAAGAAGTTCAGAGATTTTATGATCTTCTCCAGTATGGTTTTTCTCTCTTTGTTAGTGTTTTGGATGCGGCTGTTCAATATGAAGATTCAGCTACACTTGTCACAGCAATTCAGGCAACTTAAACATCTTAAAACCAAAAACTTCATGGAACAAGCCCGGATGCTTCCACACTACAAACAAAACAAATCTCATGACACACTCCTTTGTTTCTGAAGTTTCTTGCAAAGTGAAGATAAAAATTTCTCCCGACATTTGTTTTCATTTTGTACTTTTAAAAGCATTTTCTAATCTGTCAACACTGCAGTCACGCTTTTACTAGAAACTACACCACACTGTGTTCACTATAAGCAGTGATCAGTGCTTGTGTTGCTGCAGGAACAAAGCTTTTGGACGTATAAAACGGGTGAAAACCTGATTATCTGTAAAATTAGTCATATGTCCTCTTTGACAAGGTTACATTTCACTCCTCTGACATTCAAATTTTGTTCACATATCACGTCTGTTGTCTTGCAGGCTCTACTCTGACTACCTTTACTTCGGTATTGCCAACAAATCTGCAGAGGACTTCCATGAGAAGGTGTCAGAGTCGCTGCAGTTATTTGAGGGGTGCCTTACAGAGTACACAATGCGCTCTTGTGTGTACAACACTACTGTCAACAATGCCATGCCAGTAAGTTTACCCTTCCTCCCCCTTTTTCTTTCGCAGCCCGACAAAACGCCAGACTTGAGCGACCAGTGTATTAGCTGGTGGGAAGAAAGAGACAGGAAAAAAAAGGAGAGAAAAGACAGATGGAGTGAAACCCACACTTCATTAGCACATGCTAAAGCTCGCAGGACGGACTTTGTGAAAGGGATTGGCAATGGTGTTGAACCGCCGAGCAGGGCAACGTCCAGAGCCTCTCTTTGTGCTCCAAAATCTAGTTTACCAGCGGTGCGAACCTCCTTGTTACTCACAAAACAGATCAAGTCTTAGTGTCAACCAGTGCAGGGCCCCACTGTCGGGCCCCAGTCCAGCTTATCCCACAGTGCCCTGGGGCAGACTGGCTGGCAGGGGGGAGGAGGAGACTGGCCCATCCTCTTTTGGCTCCCCCCTCCAGGCTGCCTTACATTCAGAGGTCCTCCTCCTCCTCCTCCTCCTCCTCCTCCTCAACTGCTGTCGACGAGCTTTACGGCCCTCTGGGAGCATGCTCTCTCTGTGCCGCTGGCCTAATTGTCCACCGACTAATATCTCCTCAGAGTTATTAGACCATGTGAAAAGCATTACAGCTGTCCTTACAGTGGTCCCTCATGTCTGTGACTCCCCAGTAAAAGTTTTAGAGCTCAGATTAGAGTCTGGGGAGAAAAGATGAACAAACACCAGCACGAGAACACGAGTGTTGCTCAAAAATTGATTTGACGACAGAAGAGTTGTCGGTCTGGCTTGTGATCGTTTATTCTGAATGGCCCTTCAGTTTTTCCTAAAGACGCAAAAGGACACGGAGATAATGCCTTGTCTAATAATTAGGTGTTTTGTTTATGTCTGCTGCAATGAGCTGTCACCTGAGAATCTAAAAATCCATTTCAGGAACAATTAGGCAACCTTGAACTGCTCTCGTTAAACCTTACAAAAAGATCAATGGCTAATTTATTTTTCCTCTATTGTTAATAAAATTTTTATACGTTCAATCTACAAAATGTCAAGATAGTGAAATGCCCATCAACTGCACAGAGCCAAAGCTGACATTTTTAAACCGTCCAAAACCCAAAGATATTGAACTCATAGTGGTGTGAAAACAGAGAGAAGGAACACATCCTCGCACCTATTGATCATATTAATGGGTTGAGACAAAGTAACAGCATTGTGCAGGGGTGTAAAGTGAGTATCTGGTCCGCTGAGAGGTGTTAATGAGGGTTTCTAATTCTAGAGGAAACTCCATCTTTCCCACATCGCTCCACTCACATGATACCAGCACATGCTCACATGCCCCCATGGTGCCTTGCATTACCCAGCTGAATGCATGGGCAAGATGAAAGAGAGAGCCAGTGGTATTTCCTCCTTCATCTGCCCCCCGTCTCCTACTGTTCTCAGCCTTAAAGAACCACGTATGCACTACAGTTTACCCCCACTAAGGAGGGCATTTCTTGGACAGAGCTCTGCTAACCGGCACTGACTCTCCTGTTTTGTGTCCTCGCTCAGGTCAGATTGCAAGTTGGCCTGTACATCGTGTACTTAATGGACTGGCTGACCGTCTTCAGCAGGGAACAGATTCTGGTCCTGAGGTTGGAAGACCACGCCTCTAATAGAAAATACACAATGCACAAAGTCTTTGATTTTCTTAACCTGGGTGAGTAAGCACCACATACTAACATACGACCTTGCCTGTAATCATTCCCTCTGGGGACTCTGATCAATACAATCCAAAACAGATCACTAAAGACAATTAGGGTTGTGCAAGTGTTAAAAGCATGTCACTGATTGTGATTATAAGCAGCAGGAATGACCAATTTGAAAGGGGGTACGATTAAATAAATTCAGTATAAGCTGTTGTCATTTTAAACACAATCATATACAGAATACTAGTGTATGAAAAGCTCAACTTATGGTTAAAAACTGATGAGCAGTCCCACACAGTTTCATTTTGAAAAAGTAGATCAGCATGTGGTATCAGCCAAAAAACTTTGTTTGCCAAAAATTGTCAACCACCTTTCTATGACCTATTTAAAAGAAGAAGAAGAAGAAAAAAAAACAAGCTGGGTGAGGCTTGGTGCACAGTTTTGCTTTACAGAGCTCAGTTATGCGGTTTTTGCCTTTTTGAAAAAGGGTACATACATGTGGTTCGAGACAGAGATACACTGTGCAAAAAAGCTGATGTAGCAAACATTTAACTAACACAACTGATCAGCAATACCTGCTGTAGAAAACTTCCTGACTCCTCTCTTCAAATTTCTCTCAAATATGTCCAGCGACTGATTTTGTTCTCTCTTCTTCTTCTCTTTCTTTAAACTTGTTTTGTTCCCTGATTGCAACCTCAACTCCTTTAACTTCCAATGTGAATTATAGGCATTGATGGCAAAGCAATGCAAATTATTCACATTTTCTTATTATGACATTTCACAAATTAGCTTCAAATTAGATGGAAGCACCACTTGAGGTGCAGTCTGCGGTGCATTTCAGTCACAAATGTCTGCATGTAGAGTTTAAAGTCCTTGAGGGAGTTAATGAGGGTTTTCAGCCACTGTCTGTCTATGATGTTAAAAAAGAGGATTTAATTAGCAAATTCTGTTAATGATAATAATTATGTTTGAAGTTGTTAATTCATGTACAGGCTGCCAGCTGAGAAAAGAAAATTACATTTCCTTTAGGATACAGTTTTGAACTTTCTTACACCTTTCATACTTCCATGTTTCATTATTTCATTTTAAAAAGGTGCTAACTTTTCCTTCTTATATAAAGTAGATTGCTATTGGTAACAGAGCAGTGTTAGAATAAAATCTTACTGGGTCATCACACAATTTAACTGTTTTGAAGCTTGGACCTTACTCTTTAAAGAGATGCCAACATCAGCCAAAGTGCGATAACCTCCCACAGTGTTATAATCATCTGCTAAAAGCATTGCTGACACTTCAGAATCCTTCTTTTGTACTTTGTTTGATTTGTTTAGTGTTTTAGCAAATTCAGAAGAGACCCTGAGAGACAGGATGTGAAAGAAGTGTTTGTGTGTGTTTTACAGGGCCTCTGACGAAAGAAATAGAGTCAGAGATCACTAGAAGTCCGGCGTCAAACACCAGGAGGCCGGCGGACAAAAACCTAGGACCCATGCTGCCCATCACTAAAGAGATCCTGCGGGATTTCTACACGCCGTTCAACGAGAAGCTGGCCAAAGTGCTGCGCAATGACTCCTTCCTCTGGGAGAACAACTCCAAACTCTGAACAACACACTTCCCCTTCACTTTAGTGAAAAAGAAAAAAAACAAACCACTGATGTGACAGCCGCCCCCTTCGTCTGAATTTCATCTCTCTCAAGTGCCCATGAAAATCAATGTTTTTTTTTTATTTAAATTATTTTTTAAGTTATAAAAAGCAGAGATGAATCAAAGAAAATAGCACAAGAGAGCGTGGTGATTTTGTGGTACGTGTGTGTGTGAGTGAGTGAATACAAGAGAGAAAGAGATGTTGGCAGGTCCTGATTTTCTTTTTTTTTGGTGACCAGATGTACAATATTAAATAGTGAATTCAAAGATACTAAAGGAGAGTCTTGTGTTGTCTTTTTAAGTTTAACTGGATTAATTAAAAAATAGTCTGTCTCACAGAACTGAAAAGATAAGACCCACTTTAATAGTTTTTGTCCTTTTTGAACAACACAGCTGAAATTTTTCCATACGGATGAAAGAATTACATTAAGTCTTGATCATATTGTGGAGTCTGGAAAAAGCAAGTCTATGGTGTCTGTGATCTGACCACCTGGATTTTGTGAAACAATTCCTCCATCTACTGGACACATCATGTAACTGCAATCCTAAAATCCAATACAATTGCCGATACCAGCAGCAGTGAACCAAAGGCCTTAAAAAGAGCCATTAAATGCTGTTTAAAAAAGGCAAACTTAATACAGTGAAGTTCTGTAATATGAACATTAAACTAATTTAAATAAGATTACACTTTTCACTATCTTTTTTTCTGACTTAAGTTGAATAGGTTAGTCATCTTAAAAGGCAGCCACGTACAGTAATTACCCTGATGAAGTTTTCATTACAATATCCTCTCCTTCTGTTTAAAGGTCGTCACAAACAGTGAATAATTACTAATCAGAAATAAGCTGAATTAAAATACTTTTGATTAGATCTAAGGTTTTTAAAACTGGTAAAATTAATTTAGCAAATGAAAGTTTCTGTACACATTAGACAGGAGCTACCAGGGGCAAAAGATTACACTGAAAGCAATTACACGAGTTTAAGACTATGAGAGCTATGAGACATTTCATGTGCTGGAGTTGGAATATACCCTTTTTCTACACCAGAGGGCAGACAACACTTAACAATATACATATGCAATTTTGACTTCAGGCACTTTGTAAACTACAGCATCAGAAAAATTTGATTTTTTTTTAGTAGTTTCAACCACAGCCACATCATTTATTGTGGTTTAAACACAAAAAAGTGCCTCTATTTCTTAACAAGAAATAGAATTACAAATTACAAGAACCTGTCAGTTGTAGTAGCTCTCTTTTTGGCAGCTTCCATGACTTCCTCCCCAGCCTTCACATCACATACTGACCCAAATACCAGTGGAAAACCTCTCTTCGTAATTAAGAGGAAACCTGCAGTCCAACTGATTTATTGAAAATGAGATCCCGTTTTTCTTGTTGAGGTTTTTCAAATGGAATGCAGCTCTCAATGTTCACCTAAATGCTGGCAGCTGTAACTACTTCATTCTTACTGAAATCGAGACAATCTGACTGGGAGAAAGAGTTTCTAAAAATTATTTGCATATTTTGTTTGGAGTTTGATGGTCCATTTGGCTGACCAGAGCTTATTTTGTCCTAGTCTGTGCTGTATTAAAACTCAGTCACTGACAAGAAACTGGACAACTACTGCTGCTGAGAAACCTCCAGAATGCAATATTCTCTTTGTCTGTTTGACAAAAGAAATCATTCAGTCGACCAACTCACATGGAACAGATTTATAATGGTAATAAATAGTTGATATTCAGCTGCTTAGTGCAAGGATACAGCAGCTAAGCACAAGGATACACAAAGCTCAACACAGCAGAGCTCGGCAGAGATTATGAAATGCTACAGTATATGAACAGCCAAAGCAGCAGAATAGAGAAAAGAGCATTTCAGACCTCAGACAATGAGAAAAGTGTACAACCTTGTGAGCACCTTCAATGTGCAAGCTGGGCATCTAACTGTTCCTCATAAAAAACCCTCCAACCATTGCAGGAAATATGCTATATAGTGAACTGTGCAACTTTAAACCCAGTAATCCACCTCATATTTAGCTACATGTGATGTCTGCAGCAGATATTTTTTTCTTATTTAAATGAGATGACCGTAAGTGCATGGAAACTAAGCTGAGGTTGGTGCTACATGTTGCTTGGTATAGCAGCACTATAAACCATAAAACAGGAGCCCAGCAGATGAAATTATGATATGAAATTAAAGCAAACTGTCACCTAGAGCCATTGTGTTGAGGTTTTAACATCTCTAATGCTTCTGAAGTGAGTGCAGATAATGGCACTGTTAACTACATGCAACATATTAAGCCCAAAACATGCTTAAACTGTTAAATCAACACAAACCAACAGCATAAAAACATCTCAATGCATCTCCAAAAAAACCCAACCAAAACAAATCAAGCTATTAAACACATGTTAAATAATTCATCCTTAAAATCCATCACAGAAATGTGGCAGCAACACAACACAACAAACAGCACACAGCAAACAAAAGAAAGTGATTATTAAACAGCCATCAGTGTTGTTAGCAACCTTGCAACCTTGCTAACTAACACTGCTAGCCAAACACAAAAACACAGGAATAAAGTGTAAACTTACCCTGCTGAAGTGAAGAAAAGATTCTCCAGTGTTTTCCCCTTTAAATCCTTTAAAATCAAAGTTTTTCATGTTCTCCAGACAGAGAAAAAACATCCTGGTAAAAGTGGAGTTTTGGGCAGAAAGCTAATGTTAGCTTAATAGCATCTGATAGCATCAACACCTGTCAAGGTATTCCAGATTAGTGGCAGGAAGCACCAATCTGTTCTTTCCTTTCTCAAAGCCACCTTGAGGGGACAGTATCTCGACTGTTAGCATGCTGATCAGCTTATGAATGCTATGAGAGCATACAAACTAATGTAGCAGACTAGTTTAGACCTTTGTTGCTCTCCAAAAAACAATTAGCAAGGCATGACTGAGCCAAAGTGTTTCTCTGTCCAACATATTCCTTCTTTACAATTAATATGGACTTCTCAGATTACCTTGAATCCTTCCAGCACACATTTTGTACAAATGTTTATCAAAATAGCACACAACAGCTGCCCTTTTTACACCTGTTTGAATAGTTTTATATATATGTGTGTGATCCATTTTTTAAGTTCTGCATGCCCAGTAGGAATTTATGGACTTCGGGCTGACAATAACTGACAGGCTTGGGAAGTTGGGAAGGTTTTAAAAGATTAATCTTTTTTTTTGTTTTTGTTTTTTAATTAAAGATTTAAGGGTTAATAGTGGCACAGTACATGAAGTCTATGATGAGGCTCTGAGAAGCTCTGAGGGGTCTCAGGATTTCCCTGTGGAAAGAGCTGCAATTCAATTTTCACTGTTGCAATGTCAAAAAAGATTTATTAGGTGCTGCTGGGTTAAAATCATATAAAACAAGAGTTATTGATCCGACAGCATCAGTGATAAGAGAATTAGAAGTCTTGTTGCTGTATGGATTCACCTTCCTTGAAAGAAAACGCTGGTAGCTTGACAGCGGAGCTCCTGGATCTGTAACATGGCGGTCGGCATTTCAGGTCCCATTGATGGGATTTACAAAAGGGATGTTGGATGTGGCTGGGGAAAACTCTGTCCCAAGATCCAGTCTCCTCTGTCAGTTGGAATAAACTTTAAAGTGAAGCTTCAGCAGAGAGGCAACTCTCTCCAACATCTTTCCAACCAGTTTTCATCCCTCATCAACTCTCTGTTAACTCCTCTGATATTTGGTCTCATCATACTTCTGAACTTTGTGAGATTAAACTTAAACGAAATTCCACCGAGGTGTGAGATTTCTTAATGCAAAGGACATTTGACTGGTTTTATATCCTCAAGTTTAGGAACTTTGATCATCACAGTCGTGGTAGAAAATGCTGTCAAGAGCACGAACAAAGTGACAGTCACTGCATCGCCTCTTCATGACTGAAAATTAAAAATCCTCCCTTTGATCGCAGCTCTGTGTCTCTTTTTTTTGTCAATGATTAATGAAACAATTCTTGTGATAACAAGAGTGAAAGATTTAGACAAACAAGTTTATGCAACAAGCATTTGCAATCCATCATGCTGATTAAGTGCTCTGATAGCCTGCCAGTTTTATGTGAAGAGGCTGTGTGAGGCTCAGTCATGCCCACTGATGATGAGTGAGCGAGGAATGCGGGAAACAAACAGATCTTTATGAAAACTGTAATCTCCATGGGGGGATATTTGTTAGAAAAGATGAGAAATACAGTGATTATTTTCTTTTATATTACAAACAGTAATCCAAACGTAAGCTGAGGATATTAAACGGAAGAGTCCTGCAAGTCCTGTTCAGTTCTCTCTCCTAACATTTGTGAGATATTAAAGGTTGAGGCCAAAACATCTGTTTGTGATATACACTGCTATGCAGTTTTATCTCTTTTGGACACATATTGTAGAAATAGAAATGGTCCCTGGCAATGGGAGCGATTACTGATTGCCCTGTTTTTCCTCACAGACCTCTAAGCTGGGTTAAGACACTATTGTGATTTTCCATCCTCTTGTAAAGAAAAACTGCCCAGGCTTTTTTGAAATTTCTATGACCTTTTTCATCGGTTGTACCTGCAAAGTCAAGAGAAAATGGCATCTTTAGAAACATCTTAAACATCAAGAAATCCTTTCGTGAATGTTTAAATGCTAATTACTTGCTTCTATTTAGCTTTGGCAAGTCTACATGAGGCCGAATTAATCGATTCAGATATTTATATCAGACAAAATCTTAAACAATGAAGGATGTGCTTAACCAGATGTTTGTTTTTATTCTGTCATCCCACTCCTCTCGTGTCCTTGCAGTTGTGTCATTATCCAACAAGGTTCAATGAATCCGGGGTTGTTGCTCTGAATTAGCTCTCATCTCAGACCTCAGCCAAGCATTTCCCAACAGGGACGGTTCAGAATTCTAATGTGGTTACATCTTTGAATGAGTAGGCCGTCGCCTCGCTGCAGCTAAACTACCACTTGTCCTTCAGGGTGCCCGTAGAACATCTGATATTGTTTTATCATCAATATTATGAACACAACCACATAATCACATCCCTGGTGATGTATTGAAGACTTCCTTGTTGTTTTAGAGATAGATAACTCTTTCATTTTGTCATTAGCGAGCCTACAAAGTCCTGGGTAACGATGTCTACTTCTCTTAGAAAATGTTAGAGAGGCTTAATATTGGATTTCCTTTTATTACATTTGATTTTGCCAGTATGACAAATACATGATTCCATCAAGATTTTCTTGCCACATAAATAAAAATACTGTCACTTTTATTAGATGCAAACATCTGGCCTGTTTTCGGTCACATCCAGCTGGAACGTGTCCCGGCCGCAGCGAAATGTGGCCAAAGAATTAGAAACACAGGTGTTCAGGAAGGGAGCGTTTTCAGGGAGGAAACTGAAGGCGGCTGTGCTGAAATGCATCAGAATCCAGGCCACCGAGTAGCAAAGCTGACGTTGTCACTGAGCAGCTTGAGGTCAAAGTTTGTGATGAATAGATAAAGAGCTTTTTCATCACCCAAGGGTCTCCAAAAGGGAAACATTCTCAGCAGCCCCTCCAAATCCACAAGCAACAATAAATTGTACCAAAATTGTAGGACAATGACAAATGGAATAGTTTCTGCAGGGATCATAAAATACAGAAAGCAGAGAGTAGAAAACCATGAAAGTAGGTTATGGGCAGTGTAAAAGACAGATGTTTAAACTACTTTTGTCTCAATTTGTCCAGAATAAACAGTTTATTGTGCAATTTGACAAGCTTTTATTCACATACCAATGAATATTTCACTTTGTTAAATAAGTAAACATGATTTTTTTATGGATTATTGACTTGAAATAGTTTATCTGTAGACTCAAAACATGCAGATTTTTGTCCATTAGGGGGCATCAGAAATATGCTGTGAGCACAGTTTACTCTCCAGCTGCTATATGCCCCACTGTGCTCACTTGATTATTGCTAACTTTGTCTGCTATTTGGTGCATGTTAGCATACAATGGCTTTTTAGACATTTTTATAAAAAAAAACCAGCTGCATACTGCATCTGGTGACAGCAGTGTGAGCTTGGTTGTGTTAGAAAGTTATCGTTTACGCTTTTACAATATTTACATCTCCATCTTTAAAACAGTGATGAGCCTCTGGGCTGCCCTTACATTTATCACGGTTGAAGTCCTTCTAGATTCTGATTGGTTAGTTCAGTCACATGCGAGTCGGATCATGGAAGTGTTGTTGTTGTGAAGAAGATTTGTGTCACGATCAGACAGCAAACACTTTTCTGTTACCTTGATGGCAACATTATGAGGTCAAAGAGAGATGTGAAGGAGAACTGATAAGGACCAGCGATGAAAAAAAGGGGCCTGCATCTTTCACTCGACTGACATAACAGGTTGGGAACGCCGAGTTCCAAGAAGAATACTAGGAAAACATAAGTGTACACAGACCTGAGGACTCAAAGCATACTGCTCTGCATGTGTGCCGGTCGAGCAAATTGACCATCGCCATGTTCACACAGTTTCCATGGACACAGGAGATTTAACACCATCCTTTTACCTTCTTCTCTCCAATCATGCAAAACTGTTCACAGTTTCAACAGAGCCAAGTTTGAATGTGTTCACAACCAGAACCATGCTGAAATAGATGTACTATTTAATGTTTTTTTTTAAAAAACGTAAAATTGCAAATAAAAGTGATGTGACATGCGTTTAATAAAAAATTTAAGTTGATCTATGCGAGTGGCTCTAATGTAGCCCTCTTATTCTTTTTCCATGACATTCAGATTTACTTACATAGCTCCATGTTTAAGTCAAACATTGACAGCACTAATGAGATTCGGTACATGTTTGTCTTTCTGTTTAAGATGAACCAAGATTGAGTTCGCAGGTTTAGTCTGTGTGCCCGCTGGAGGACACGAGATTCATCCATAATGAAATACACACGCTTTAAAGTAGTAAATTTAATGTTGTAATACGTCACGTTTTGGATCCATAAATATGTCATTACATAAACATACACAGACACGAAAAATAAATTCAAAGAGACAAGGCCGGTGTCCCTGTCAACCTGCTCGTCCTCGATGAACTGGTCACATTAGAATTCACTCGAAATGCTGGCCGAGAGCCACTGTGACGCTCTGAAGGTTGTATTTGATAGATGGTCACAAAAACGTGTGTGCCTGCGTACATTTTTTTTCTTTGTGTGTGCATGTGTATACAGAATGTGTGAGATTGCACACTTTAATCAGATTGTGCTCTCATGCGAAAAGCAAAGAACTCCACATTTTGAAGCCAATTTGAATCCATTTAGCTCATGATGTTTGAAAAGAATAGTCGAGTCGGTGTGCGATTTTGCATTTGCTTTTTTATGTCTCATTTGTAGTCCCAGTTGTCACTAACTACATGTTGTTTGTCAGGGTAAATGTAGCCTTGCCTTATCCTGCTGAACAGTACAATAGCATTATCCATTATTCTTTCCACCCTCGGATTTTCCTATCTGAAGCCAGTCTCCTTTTTTTCATCAATAACAAGGTGCCAAAGCAGCGGCAGGAAGGTATTTGCCACCGAGCCTCTAACCTGTCACTCTGGGCACTGATGTCCAATTAATGAGAATTCAACCCCCCTTAAGAGATTATGGAGAAACCCAGGAGCCATCACTCTTCCACATTGGGTGTTCTTCACTTAGAAAGACGACTTTTCTCACAACATCCCCGCCTGGAGCCGCTTTGCTCCACAGCATCAGGAGACCATTTGATCTGCCTGTTTGAGACCATGGCAGGTATTTTAATATACACACATTGGATGTTTTTTTTAAGAGGGCAAGTTTAGGAAATAATTTCATGCTTTTCTAGATGCTGACTGTGTTTAAGGAACCTCTAAGCTACAGCACATTTCTGTGAAAGCCATGTGTGCAGTGGCCTGGATCACTCTGGCAGCAGAAACTAAATATGATCCCTGTTTTTCTTCGCGACAAACATATTTGTGTTGTAGTTGATTATGAAATATGCACAACATTAACAACAACAGCTGCAATAATAATTTATTTATGGAGCATTTTCTAAAAACTATTTTTCAAAGCAAATAGCAAGGAGAACATGAGAATACAAAATATAAGCAATGGAAGGAACATTTTTTTTTATAAAAGGGAGCTTGTGAAAAATCAGTTTGGAAAACTAAATATGACAAAAATAAGCAAAAGAGTTTGAGCAAAGGCTTAAAAGAGGACACAGAACAGGTTGTTCCAAACCATCTGAGCTCTGAGGTACAATCACCTTTTGTCCTCAGCATGGTTTGTTTGTTCGAAAACTTGGACATGTTTATGTTTTCCTGACAAACAGCTTCTGTGGCAATAAAACCATGGACTGTCCTCTCTCAGAGGAGGAAGAATGTCACAGTATGAAACCTCAAGAGGTGGGTGTTTTATTTGACTCTGGTCTCCTACTTAGTGTAACTGGCATCTCCTGTGCAATTACGGCACAGGTATCATTGTGTTAGGTTACTTAAGCATTTAAGGTCCAGGAAGGATTGCGGTTAAGGTCAATCAAAAGCCAAAAATGTTAGTTACAGGTCTTTAATGAGATGCAGATTTTGGGTTTCTGCATTAAGGCAAATGTGTAACATTTTCATCCCTCATAACCTCCACAATGCAGGAATTAGTCCACCTCACTAAACAAATGGCACAGTACTTCCTGCAGTGTCACAGAAAGTTTGTATTGGATGTAAATTCTAATTAGGGAGATCACAAGGGATGATTTTTCCCCTTACTAACCTTAATGAAGGGTTTTTAGTTGCAGAAACTATACTGAATTTTAACCACAGGGGCAACAAATCAGGTAGCATCAACAATAAATCCTGTTTTAAATGGTCACATTGATCATTTTGGAAGGCAGTAAGAAATAACAAAAAGGCTTGTTGGAACTAACAGAAGGAGTGAAGGAAAAGCTTAAATCTTTAAACTGGGGGAAGCAAAGAAATTTAAGACAAAGAGCAAAAAGAATCTGAGTTACAGCAGTCTGAACAGGAAGCAATTAATGCTCGGATGCCTAATCCTTTGAGATCTATAAAAAAAAAAGTAATGGAGAGTCTTTTTTAATGGTGAAACTTAATTGGACAAAAGAACTTAGCAGAAAAATAAAAGTTAAGATCCTTGCCAAACAGCAGTTGTTAAAAAATGGAACTACGCGACATTGTTACTTTCATGGCCAAATCTGTTACAATACCATCTTTAAACGGTGAACAGACAGTCAGAATGATGCTCATGTTCATGCGATCTTTTACAAATGCTGTAAAGTAACCTCCCCTGTAGTACAGCCTGCTCTCCAGAGCTGCAGTGTAGTCATGCATTCAGAGAAACCTGACACTAACGCTTGTTTTTGAGGTGTGCAGGGAGGGAGGATATTTCATGTCTCAAAGCCTTTGAGGTAAAACGCTTGAGCTCTCTTGGCTGCTTCTCTTCCCTCCTTCCGTTTCCTCCCTCCATCTTCCTCCCAGACACATTAGGATGGGTGTAGTCTAGATGAGGAGTGGGCGAGCGAGCAGCGAATGCCTGCCTGCCTGCCTGCCTGGCTGGCTGGCGTAAAGACCGAGCCAGCCGAGCGTGGAGTCTTCCAGCGCCGAGCTGTCCACCCACTCCAGATCGTGTTCTTCTGTGTTTAGCCTGCAGCCTCAGCCTCCTTCAGCTACCATTCAGAAGCTCTCTTAATCTCAGGTGTAAAGTTTAAGCTCCACATAACCTTTATCTGGACTTTTCTGTATGCAGTGACTTCCCACACGTCCATTATGTTTAATGAACCTGTGCATTTAAACTGGGCAGCATCCAGGCGGAGCAGCATCTTGTTAAGGGATTATTATCTTTGATTTAGTTCGTCTTGCCTCAGGTTAATGAAATGTCAGAAGCTGTACTTCTTAGACGTGTGGATGGTTCCATGAAATCCTGCCTCTCCTTATGACTGCATCTTTTGGGCCCAGGGCTAGACATTTCTAACACTGCTTACACACTGCGATCCCTTTTTTCACAAATTACCTTCAGAATTAATCTTAGTAGCTGACAAATTCTGCTTTTAATCAGGAGTTTTTTTTCAGTTTACTGGCTTTTGGATTTGTAAATGTCTTCTTGTGAGAGTGAGACTCCATCGGCAGCTGCAGTCGTGTGTGTGTGTGTGCATTAGAGAGAAAAAAAGAGAGAGAAAGAGCTTCATGAGGAACAGATAGCTCTGATGTGATGAGCTGTGACACACAGGGCATCGCTCCATCCCTGCGTTGGAACATGCCTCGACGCTCCACAGAGACTTCATTCTGTTAAATATCAGCCGCTTGTTAACGTGTAAATTACTGCAGGGGTCCAAACAGGTTTTTCGGCCCTGAACAAAAACAGCCTCAGCAAATGAAGCAGCTTGAAGAGCAGCAATGAGTTAATTATCTTTCCTGATCAAGGGATATCATGTGGTGTTAGCTGACACCGAACAACAAGAAGAAGCACTTTAACAAACAGCTGTACAGCTATTGCTGTGTGTTTGGGAATGCATATCATGTGCCAGTTTGGATTTTAAACACACCCCTACATGGATCAGGAAACACGCCTCTGCTTCTCCTGTGGACACAGAATTGCAAACTGGTTAAGAGTTGTTTGAGTACCCGAGCTGGTTCCCCCGCAGCAGGCAAGAACAAATTTTCCTCTGGTTAAAGCTGCGCCTGCCCCAGACAGACAGAGTGGGAGGAGATGGAGATGAAAGGAGATCCTGAATGTGTCAGTGTAGAAAGATTCCTATCCCTATTTCTAATAAAATCACCCTGCATTGTGTAAACAACTCGGACTGGTTTGAATCTGAGGGAGAGAAAGAAAAACAGTGTCTTTTTTAAGTCACCTGCCAGCATCTAAAGGAGAGACAGCACCGTCTGTCTTCCTCCCTCTGCCCTCTTCTCTCCCTCATCTCCTGCTCTCTGTGTTTCTCCCTCCCTCACTGCATTTTTCCCAGGCTGAGGCGTCCATGGACCCTCTGGCTCCGCTGCTTTCGTCAGTGACTTGGAGCGCTCTGAGAACTTTGTGAACTCCCCGTGTTAGAGTGGGAAGGGAGAGGAAGGGGAGCAGTTGATGGGACGCGGCCCGGCAGCAGCAGCAGGCTCCTCTGGAGACAGCATCGGGACTCTCAGCTGGAGATAATCCCCCGGGTCATGACAAGACAGCGCCTTAGCCTCCTGACCCCCCTGGCTCTGCTGGGACTCCTCGTGGGGCTTGCAGACCTCAGCCATGGCCTTGCCAGTGAGGATGAGGATTACTACATGCAGGAGCTGCTGACGAGAAATCAGTACAATCAGGTCCAAATGCTGGAGAAGCCTGTGGCCTCGATACCTGACATGAGGCAGGAGATCCCAAGCCAAAACCCTGCAAAGAAGGTGCCTAAGGGAAAGGCAGACAACGGCAGACAGACGGATAAAACAACAGATGATACAAAATCAGGTAAAAAACCACTGGCATTTTTTTGAGAAGGACAAGTTGCATTTCTTGCAGTTTCAGATTTTTTGTGGATTAAGTCATAAAACCTCTGTTCTTGCTATAGAAATCTCTCAAAAAATGTATTGCATTTCAAGTAATTAGCAGTAATGATTTAAAAAATATAACAGCAGAGTTTGTTTGGCTGCAATATGAAAGCTAAAGAACCAAAGTTGTGCTGAAACTTAAGAAGTGCCTCATGAGTCAGTGTTGCCACACTGTAGGCTAATCATTTGAGTTTCTTTAAGACAAGTTTTGATTGAGAAAAGAGAGAATAAACTTTGGAAATAAACAATAAAACAACAGCTTTTTTGCATTGAGAGATGCTTTTTAAGTGTAATTCATGCAAAATATAAACCTTAAAGTTCAAAGTTGCACAATAGTTTTTAAAAAGTTACTGGTGAATGACTTTTTCAGACAGCTTAAGTGCCCCACACACTCATTCTGCTTAAAATGAGATCAAACAGAAAATTTATAGGGCGTCAGAGAAACAGCTGAATTCAATTCTCATGATGATGGATGTGCAGAAAGAAACAACAACAACAACAACAACAACAATGACCTCCACAGGTAGTCCTCCTCCTCCTCCTCCTCCTCCTCCTCCTCCTTCCCCCAAACTCATAGATCAGAGCTGTTTTCTGTGTTTCTGTTTGGCTTCTGCACGATAGCAGGATTAACAGCCTGAAGCACGGCAGAGGTCAGGACTGGCTTTACATGCTGGAGGCCAGCACACGTGGAATCCACGTTTCCCCAAAAGCACTGAGATGCAGTGCTGTGCTGTAATAGAGAAATGTACAGCTCCCAGCTCTCTGAATGGGATTCTCAGCACATGCAGTAGCAGGTTTGTAGGTATGTTTGAGATCCTGCCAGGTGATTGGTGGACAGTAACGGGTGTGAGGGCTTCTGTTGGTGGCTGATAATTCAGAGCAGCTGTGTCGACAGTGACCTCATGTTTTAGGCATCGGCTTCACGTGTCTCAGCAGGGATACCTGCTGCAGGTGGGACTGGAGGAAGAATAACAGCGAAATGTGAAAAAGTCGTGCAGAGTTGTTTGTTTTGTCTCCATCAAACTGCATCAAGCTAACAAAACAAACATGTTGTTTTCTTAGGTTCATTGATGAAGACCGCAAAGACTTTTAAGTAAAGTTATTCACTGGGAAAACTTTTAATCAGAGGCAGAAAGTAGTTGATTAATTGGGGTATTGTATTCAAATCTGCAGTAATCAATATTTTCATATTAGCAAAGCATCAAATGACTATTTGTACAGTCAAAATAGTCAATAAACAAACCAACGAAAAATTACCCTCCAGGTCTCATTAGCTTTGCTGAGTATTTAATCACTTTTAAGCTAATTGTTTTGGTTTGGCAGAAAACCAATGACAAAACTGTTTTTTGAGCAAGTGTCTCTGATGATCTCGGGGTTTGGTGCCTGTTCAACACCAACACAGCTGACAAACAAAGACGGTAACTAGATGGCGGAACACTTTGCGACTCAAAGCTATCTGTTTCAAAATATTTCCCTCATGAGTTGACGGAGACCAAAACAGAGCTATAAATAGTAATTGTTAGATATACATTTGCCAGATGACCATAAACGTCTGACCTAAAACATCTGCTCACAGCTCCTCCTGTTGCCTTCAAGTGACAAAAAAGATACAAAAAACCAAATCCAAAAAAAAATAAGGCAGCCTTTAAAAGAGTTTAAGTTCTGCTTCTTGAGTATTTCTGCTTTGGAGATATTTACATTTCAAAAGTTTGTAATAAAATCTTTCATCACAGCTTTGTTTTGGCTTCATGACATAATTGATTTCTGACTTTATCTTAATTGTAAGGGAAAAAGTTGGAGAGTCTTTTGTAAACCCATGGAGAAGCATGCAGATCTTAAAATGATCTGAAAGCAGGAAATGATTCAATGCTTGAAATGGCGAAGTACAATATGAAAAACCTTCAGTCTTTATTTAGCTGATTTTTCATTAATTCACTCCAAATCTTAATTTTCCTTTTGTTTTATGGTGATAAATAACTTTTTGCTGTAGATTTTCCCTCATTCTAGAGTGAGTATGTAGAGTAAATAGTGAGTGAACACTGCATCTGTTGATATTTGAATTTTACTGCTTAAATGTGTTTTTCCAAGTAGAATTTTTGTGTTAATATCCCTTTAAAAAATATCTGAAATGGAATAAGTTTTGCCTCACCAGTCTTTCAGTGATCATATCTCAGTGTCTTCTCTATCTGTAACGTTGAGCCATATATGCAGCTCGGAGCGTTGCCGAGGATTTTAACCTGTCCCCAGAATGAGACGAGGATAAAGACTTTCAGATGTGAGAGGGATTGTTATCACGTGGGGGCCTGTCCCGACCTGACACTCTGTCAAATAAAAAAGCACTCGCTTCTCCTCCATCTTCAGTTCTGCTGCAATGTGACTCCCTGCCCCCCATCCTGCCTCTGTATATGACCGATTTGAACCTTTGGGCATTTATCTTATATATGGTGTCACTGTATTAGGCTAAAGAAATGAGAGTGCAAATTAAAACAAAGCAGTGGTTCAGTTACAGTGAGGGATACTGTAATTGAATATGAGGAGCAGGAGAGTTAAAAGTTTTCCAAATCTGTGCCCAGAGTTTGTCTCTTGCTTCACTCCCCGATCTTGAATCTATCCATATGTGTAGGATTAAATCCAGCCAAAGCTTATTGCATTTCCATCTTCATGTTGACAACCATGAGTCAGCTTTTTTTGTTTTTTTTTTTTAAAAAAAGGCAATTTGACCTGCCGGAGCCCCTTTTTAAAAATGCAAAGGTTTTATTTTCTGCTCCTGTATTAATGACATTTCCTTCCATAGTGAAAACGGCCAACAAAAAGACTGAGAAGAACAAGAAGAGCCTGAAAACCCCAAACAGCATCTCAGAAGGAGAAGGACAATACAGCTCGATAAAAGAGGGTGAGTGAGGAATCGATGTCGCTCTCATCTGCTATGGGAAATTCATGATCTCATAAAATATTAATCTTCCCTCCGATGTTAGGGGATCATTCTCTGTGTTTTCACGGAGCAGTTAGGATGAGGAGAGAAAAAAAAAAGGAAACAAACTCTCTGAGAGATGACAAATATTTTGGACGGAGGGGGACGGTTATCAGAAAGCATATTTTCCCTCGGAGGAAAGGCTGTCAATACAAGATGGTGCTCTGAAGCGGAGTCAAGCCACAGAGGCACTGATGGCTTTCTTGTCTATGAGGCATTGTGTCTAGTTTCCATGGATCACAGCATATTTGTTAAACTGAAGCCATGATGCCCCAGTAGGTTTCCTGTCACGACCATGACAGATTAAACTCGCGTAATTCGGGGCAAAACACATGTGCTTTGACCTCAGACTTTCCACAGCTCTGAATGTGCTGATACTGCCCTTATTAGACTTATTTACACAGTGTCAGTCATTAAGACAAGCTGTATTTAATAATCCTGTGAGGTTAAGAGTAGCTGCAGTGGCCAACTGTGAATTTATGTGTTTATGTTGAGGCTATTGTAAGGAACCTACAGAGACAGACAGAGAGGCTGCCATTTTTAATTTGGCATCTGGGAAAGGGGAGCAGAAAGTTGTATATTCTCGCATGTTGGAAAATGGGAACTCCATGCCGAATCGCCTGGCATAGAAACTCCCACGCAGTTAAAATCTGGAAGGCAAAAGGCTCCCAAAATCATGTTTTCACGGCTGAAAACTGTGACTCAACAGCAATCTGTTTTCCAAATTCGTCTCAGCGTCTCCTGGTAGCGGCTGAATTTTCCGGGTCACACTTTTACTGCTTCTACAATGTAAACATTATACACTTATTTCAAGGTGCTTGTCATGTAGATTTTTAAATTGTTTCACTTCCAAATTTTTAAATCATACAGCCATTGTTGAAGGTATAGCAGAACCTCAGTGTGTGCCACATCAACACATGGCAAAACCATGAAGCATTTAAAACTGCATCTCTTAGATCAGCGGTTTGATTCAGCAGATGTTTCAACAGCTCATTCATTGTTCCCATCAGACATAAAAACAGAAATGTGTTGAACCAAGATGTTTCCGCTCAGACATCCTGGATCGTGCGCTCAGTCATCCTGCAGAGGCCGGAGCCTGATGACATGCTTTTAAGTTTTTGAGAGATTAAGCTCTTGAAAAGTAAAAATTGTATTGCAGATTGATGTGCAGCTGATGATGTGCAACGATTCAGAGGACGGAGTCTGCCACGTTGTGTCAAAAATTGATTTTTCATTTTTTAAAGTAAGACTATGTCATTTCTGGAGGATGAAATAACAGACTTTTTCTTCCAAAAGCTGAAGTAATAGTCAATAAAATTTCACTGTCGCTCACTTAAACACAATGAGGGGATTTTTACTTTTATAGCCCTAATTAGTCTGAAACAAACAGTGGCTTATGGTTGCTTTTTGAAACTCTCATTAAATATCTGCATGTGATAATACAAAGTTAGTTTTCGGGCTTTTAGAATCTTTTCTACTTGAACAACTCTTCTAGTACCATATTTCTTCAAATAGTAACATACACACGGCAGCAGGCCTTTATAAGAGGCAGGCTTTAATTTCAAATTAAGTCTGATAATTATAATTTCAGCAACATTTTAGTATGAAATCTTTTTGTGTCCTAATTTCTTCATTTAAACATGCTTGGAGATGTGATGTTACAAAGCTGTTTCTGGTGGAATCGCAGAGTTAAGATCAGTAAATTCAGAATAATAAAGAGTTGAAAACAGAATCTTTATATTGTTTATATAATAAAAAAGATTTCATGTGACAAAACATGCATAAAATGCTTTCCTAGCATGCACATAAGCAACAGGAGTTTGTTCACCCTCATTCTTTTCCCCTCTTGTTATTATTTGGGACCAGGCCTTAATTTGAGGAAATATTTTAGTGGTATATCATAAAAAAATCGTGGATTTATTCTAAGAAACCAATTTAACATTTCCTGCTTGTGATCACTTTTCCATGGTAGAAACCAGGTTACCCAAATAAAATTTGCTCATTGTAGAAGACTAAACATTCAATATTCGGCTTCCTGCAATGTCTATTGGTGGCCACAGGGGTCACTGTTCAGCAAAAGTTACCTAGTATTGCTTTAATATTTTAAATTTATAGGACGTCACTTCAATTTAGATTGCTGCACTGTGTGCAGTTAAAAGGGTCAAAAAGCTCTTTGTTTGAAATTTAACAGTTCATAAACATTCACTTTATATAAATCACACACTTAAAATAGCTGAGTACTTTACCACCAGATGTGAAATAAGAATTTGTGATATACGTAGCCTGACCGAGCTTTGATTCCAGAAATGCTTTTGGGCTTTAGCAGTAACATGGCAAGTGGCCTAGATAGCAACAAACGAGGCTTTGACTGTCTGTTATTTCATTCCTATGACACATTATTGTTGAAGCCAGATGCTGTGTTCCTGTGTGGGTCCTCTTGTGAAGGATTGCATGCAGATGGTGATAATGATTTAGGGCTTTGCAACATGGCAGACACCCATCCATTTTTTTTTTTTTTCGTCCTGCTAACCTTGATCCTATGGGATGCTTTTAGGGCTCAGTTGCCCCTAATATGTTGTGATCGTTCCATTCAGAACGCCTGTGGACTTACAGTATGAGTCTGGTACCAAGTGTATTTTAAACATAGACATACATGGTCACAAGTAGATGAACACACACGTTTTACTGCCGTATAGAGTTACTGTGAATACAACACCGACTGGTCTTACCAATGGCTTTGCCTCTGACTTGTTAAATAACTTTTACACTTCAGTTTTACAGCAGGAATTAATTTGATCTCAAGCTATGTTTTCCTTTTTGCACCAAACATAAATTGAGTCACGCATGTGTGGATTTTAAATGCAGATCATCTTTTTTCCTGGCTTTTCTAGGAATCCTGGAGCATGCGATTGATGGTTTTCAGTGTCTGACACACAGGCCCATCAGGCTGCTGGATTATACACTGCAAAGCCAGCTTCCTTTATGGATTAAATATACTTTAGTGCAGTAACTATATGTCCAACGTCACATGCTGTAAAAGAAAACATCCAAATCCACAGAAAGAAAATTCCTTTGTGTTCTTTGTGCCGGTTTCACTCCTGGGTGTTCACTTTTTGTGAAGGCAGTCCTGGCTGTATGACAGCGACATGTGCTGCACACGCTGCATGTACAAACAGACCGATGCCCAATCGGAAATTCTTGCTCTGAAATTCCATCGCTGTGATCCTTGGAAGTCTGCGAACAGCTTGATCTGACCCAAAGAGCCTTTGGGCACAGGGGATTTCACACGTCAACCTTGATTTGCCCATGTGGCCCTCACTGGGCGATATGCATTGTGGTGTAAAAGATGAGCCAATCTCACACAAAGACTTCTTTTTTAGTGAACACTATCTCAGTTCCTGCAATTACTTAAAGAAAAGGCATTTGTTCAAATGAATTGCAAACTACCTCCAGCAGCAAATGAGGACATTTTTAAGCAAAATGCAGCTCTCCTTTTTTTTTGAACACTGTGTTTTTCCAAAGTAAAGTCTGTGAGCAGGGTTTCATACCTGCCAAACCATTGCTGTGACAGCAGTGGGTGTTAATGGATAATTGGCATGCTCAAGCAGTTAATTACGAGATGATTATTCATATTGATGACTGCTAATTTCCATCTTTAGTGCTGCCAGTAAAGATATGAACTATAAGACTCGGATTACTCATGTCCTTTGTTTTGGACTGGAAGTGCACCTGCACAGTGAAGTATAGTATCATCATCTTCAAAAATGAATATGTGATTTAAAGTGCAGTTTTAAAACATGTAAATAAAGTAGGAAAAATAAATTTAAAAAATATTTATAATTTAACAATTTTTACCTTTAAAAGACAATTTTATTTATTTGAGATTTAAAAATGCAGAAGGCAAATCAGCCCACTTTAGGTAAAGAAAACATCCACATACATGAAACAAATTCATTAGCATTGGAACAGAAGCTGATATTGATTTCATGTCTCTGGAAAAAATCTTTCAAACAGACTCCAGCAAAGCAGGACTCAAAAAAAAATGTAATGTAACAGCAGATTCTAAGTTAGTATGAGCATTGTTTACATTGCAGCATTTCTGCATGACTAAACATGGAGCCATGCAGCAGAGCACGCCTGCAGCCAGACATCAAGGTCACACACTGCACAACTGCCCTGCATCACTTACAGTGCAGCAATGTGCCTCAAAGCTGTGTCTCCACTTTAACCGTTGCAGTCAGTGTACAAGTCACAGGGAGTTCGATTCAGCCACTAAACAAGTCTGAGGAATTAACCCATGTGAGGTCATCGTGATGTCATCAGGGTTATTTCAGAGTCTGAGGCTTTTAAAAACTGTCAGAAACAAATAAAAAAGCACTGGAAGTGTTTTAGGAGTTAAACTCACACTTCAGACAAAAAGACAGCATATAGCAGCCTCTTCTGAATGCATAATGTTTTTCATCTCTGTCCGATATTCTCATGAAACTACATTTAAAAAAATCGTGGCAGGGCTTAAAAAGGTCACACAAAAAGGTTGCATAAAAAGGTTTTTGGAAAGATCACAAAACTTTTTAATTAATGTCGATCCATTTATCACCTTGTCTTTTTATAGGAGTGAAACCAAAACCCTTTCAGTCCAGAGAGCATACTGGTGTTTCAGCAAATGGTGGGGATGCATTAAGCAAATGAAGGGTGTTTTTTTTTTTTTTACACAAAACAAATATCACTGTTTTGATTTATTTTCATAAATCAATGTTTTTGCACTCTAGGAAATATCAGTTGAACAGTTGTTGATTTTTATTTATAAAAATGACTCTTTGTCTGTTTTTTTTTGCAAATGAAAGCCTGGTTTGCAGTTGATAAGCAGTCTTAGAATTTTTCTAAACCTGTCTTAATACGTTTTAAGTCTAAAACCTGTAGATTCATAACCCCTGAAGATAAAAATCTTATCATCAGTGAACAGCTCCAAAAAAACCTCTCTGACACAGAAAGATGTTCTTTTGATCATACTAATACCTGCTTGACATGCAAACATACTTGACAGGTTTAAAGCTGCAGCTGCTGTAATTTCACATTTTCTCCCTTTCATGATATCGCTCTTGTCATTTCAGTGATTTAATCATGTTTTTAGGATGCAATGAGACGGCTGTGATAAGTGTCCAAGAATCACAAAAGAGCTGTCGTAGTATGAAGTCATCAATCAACTATGAGGACTGACACAGATTGAGATTCATAGCAGTTTAGACATCAAAGCCTCCATCTCTCTCATTTCATTACCATCAGCATTTGAAGTTTGCTTTTTGAAAATCTTAACTGTTTGCACATAGAAATGTTATGTTTGACACATAAATTTATTTGTCACCTTTGAAGCTTAAAGTGTGCAGGTCAATGCATTTTCTGCAAAAGAGACTCACTTGGTGAAAGAGTTTCTATCTTGAGTCAAAGAGGAACTCCAGTATTTTTAAACCTGGGCCCTTTTAAATGTAACAGCTTAAATTACAAATGGAAGTTACCAAAAGTCTTCTAATTGTTGCTCCAACCAAAAGGTCTCTCTGTATTGGTCTGTTAGGTAATTTTGTCAGACACTTTGAAAAAGAACTGCAGCTTGTAAGAGGAGAAAAAGCAGTTTGAGTCAAGACAGTTGTATTTGCCCCTATGGATTACACTGCAGCCTTTGTAGCCATGTTGCAGCCCCCCCGAAGCAATCTATATGAATAGTTACAAAATAGCACCCAAGTTTAGCTACAATCTCCTTAAATATTGTTTTTGCTTGGGAGGCAAAATGAAGAAACATCAACTCTAATATAGGCCTTTATCATATCGATCATATCCTGCTTTGTTATGAGAATTTCTTATTATTAGAGGGAAATTTTCATTGTGTTCTTTGTGTTGACTGCATTAGGTTTTTCTGTATAGAGCTCCTATTATTAGATCTTCTCAGAAATGAGTACAGTGTTGCTGTCTTGTTTGCTTCACACATTTATGCTCACTGTGCATTGCAACACATGATAAATAACATAACCAGCACAAGCCGATTTATCATTCTCTTTACCTAGAATGCCCTCCCATGGGACTGGAGACATTAAAGATTGATGATTTCCAGCTTCACGCTTCAACTACGAAACGCTACGGCCTCGGTGCACATAGAGGTCGTCTCAACATTCAGGTAAGATGTGAAATGCAAAGTGTTGGCGTAGCTCACCAGAAGTGTTGGGGCTTGCATCATTCCCTGGGCAAGCTCACCTTGCTTTGGAAACTTTCATATTTTATAGAGTAATTTTTCCACAAAGTAGTAGCACAAAAAAACACTGAGAGAGAGTTTTTGTTAATGTCAGAATCAGTTGAAGTCCATACAGAAATATGTGGGCTGTTGCAAACTGGCCTTTGCTTTATTTCGATGTGAATGACATTATCACTGTGTCTCGGCTCACAGTTTCATTTTAATACTCCAAAGCCAACTCAACTGTCAAAGTTATAGTGTTGCCATCGAACCAGGGGCACATCCCCAAACCTAATAAAAAGGATTGGCATCTGGGAGAAGAGGTATTTCCTGTTAGTGCAGGCTGTGCTATGAGGGTGTTAGCCTGCACACAGTCTGCAGCGAGCCTCATCCTCTGCAGGCTGCACTGCACTGCTCCCAATACTGCTGCACAATTAATGACACACACACACACAGACACACACATGCTCTTAATTCACTCAGGGCATCATGTTTCAGGAAAAATCAACAAAACAAAGGACTTGTTGTTTGGTTTGTGTGTGCCCCTCGGTGTGTGTGCGCCTGTCAGAGACCATTCTGGTGAACAATTATCTGTAAATCAGGAGAAACACATAGAAAGCAGATGCTGCCTGTTGAATCAGGCCTGTGGCCAGTGCACTTGGTTTATTGCCACTTTTGAAGCTGTTACAGTTTGTTTAGATTCCAAACACCAACAGTTCTGCGATGAATTTAACTTTCTCTGGATACTTGAAGACGCCGACTGAATTTTTATAGACACTCAAATGACACATGCCCTCTGTGTTTGTAACAAACATAATAAAAATGTTTGGAAAGTTCAATGCTCCATCCTTGTCCTGCAGCAAAATACATACAGTAATTTATGGTATACATGTGCCAGATTTTTTTTATTCATGTAAGCAGTTCATGAAGGTCTCGGATCTGCACCTGGATCTGTTTTGGCACCAAGAATAAATCACTTGTTCACTTGCCAAATCTCTTTTTCATATTCTATTGTAATATATATATAAAAAGATTCATTTAGTTATTCTGCTAACAGGCAGACAACAGGACATAAAACAGATCCTCCTTGGCAGAGCCATATGCAGAGTTCACATATCATTCAACATTCAAAAAGACATGCTTTTCAGATTTAGGAATTTGTTTCAAGGAAACCAAACACCTGCCTCTTAAGGCTGAAACATGCTCCTCTCAGCTGGGAGTAAATGGAAGCACAGATATACGGTTTAGAGACATTTCTTTTGCACGCATGTGAACATATTTTTTATTTAGTTTGAAACACATATCCTACAACCTGAAAAGACATTGAATCAACCAATCAGCTTGTTTCAGGCACAGATGCATCTTGGGAGATGGGTGTGTTGGCCCCTCTTTTCTGCACAAAAAGCCAGAGAGACATTTAAGTGCAAACTTGAATTAGTATTAATCCAATTAAAGAGAAATCTTCCAATCTTTTTAACTAGTCTTTAATAAACACCTTATTTTAACTTCTACAAGAACAAGCAGGTCATGATATATAAAATCTATTTAGAAAAACACACTGTAACTCTGATGTTAAACAGTGGTGCTGATCATAAACTAAATTAATCGCACAAATATGTCAGATCATCACTTTGTTACCGCAATTGACTTACAGATATTTGACAATAATTTCATCTAAATTGCAATCTTAATTAACACCCTTTAACAATCCCTATCACATTAGATTTAATTAGACTATTAAGGCAGAACCAGTGAATTAGAAACTGTTCATCAGTCATTTGCAGGACATGCATGGTCTTGGTCTCTTTTGAAAGTCAAAAGTCTGAATATCTTTTCATCAACAGTCAGAGTAACTGTAAGTGCTACTGGCATTATGATAGAAGTCTAAACACACTAAAAACCTATTGTAAAAAAATCTGAAATGCTGACAAATGGAAAGAAATTGTAAGCTGTGTTTTTTACAAGCTGCTCTGTCTCACAGACTTGTTCTGCATTCATTCAACCTGCTTTGCTTTTTGGTTGTTCGATCAGTTTAAGGATAAGCAGTGTTTTTTTAAATAATGAGCAGGCAATCGTCTTTATCATGTTGGAAGATATTCATCTTATTTAACCGATTTCTATCTTAACAGTATAATTTTCATCATCAGAGGGTAAAAAATGTCTTATCCTTTGCCACTGTCAACATTAATACAGTAACCTTTAATAAATTTGGTACAAAAAGAAGCAAAGCAGAGTTTTTCTACCAGCCGCTGTGCTGCATCATACATGAACTGTGTGTTCGTGTTTCCACATTCACATCTAGAATAAAATCCTGTTTCTGGCCCGCAGGCTGGCCTTTATGAAGATGACCTCTATGACGGGGCCTGGTGTGCTGGGAGAGATGACCCGCTGCAGTGGTTTGAGGTGGATGCCAGGAGGCTGACAAAGTTCACAGGGGTCATCACACAAGGCAGGAGCTCCCTCTGGTCGTGAGTAGGAACCCTGCAGACATGCATGGAGAGTTGCAGAGGATGGACGAGGAGGAGGATTTTCTTGTCTTAGCTAACTTAAAAGGATAATTGCAGAGGATGGAGTCTGTGCCAGTTTTCTAATTGCCTTAAATCCTAGTGATACTGGTGATGTCTGTTTAAAGGCTGTTTTAAACCCTTAGTGGACATTCATTAGCTTGATAATCCAGCATGTTTAATACGGATCTCTTTAAGCTTTGCCCAATTTTAGCATTTGATTGTTGACTCTGGGGAGATCAGCCTTTACAAAGACATCACACATTGCATTTTATACTAGTTTTCACTGTATTTTACATCCATAGTGCCCATGAGAAAAGGAAAATTTATATAGGAAAAAAACATAAAATCAACGCTCTGTTATGTCAGTTACATGGAACCTGCAAGAAAAAAATGGATGCCGCAACCAAGAAATAGTCCTAGAAAGAAAAAAGTTTTTGCCTTATTAACCTCTAATGCAGCATCCCTGTTTGTTAGTGACGTAGCACAAGTTAAGCTAACAGCTATGCATCACTATGAGGTTGAACTTACTGTAAGCACGAGGGTGTTTTATGCTAACATCAGCATGTTAAGATGCTCCCAAATACAATGCCAACATGTCAACATTGCTTAAGTATAATGATAACAATATTTAGCATGTTAGCATGCTAAGATTACCACAAAGTATAGCTGAGAATAATTAAACACGAGTGTTCATTTCATTTCATCTATCTGATAGTAGTTATGTCAAAAAACAAACCATCACCTCACAGTGGCACTAGAGGAAATAAGGAATGATTACAGTCAGTAGGATTCATCCTCTGGGGATCACGTATGTTGTTAGAAAATTTCATGGTAATTGTAAAATTGTTAAAATAAAATCTGGTACAAAATGTTGCAGTGAGTGGCAGATCAAAATTTCCATTCATAGAGCCACGTTGTTGGCATGGTTGAAAAAAAAACCCCAAACACAGTCAAAACATAATTAAATATGACATGGGATTCAAAATAACAGGAAGTAACAGGACAGACAGTGCTAGTTGTTCCATAACACTAAAACGATGCTCAGATTTTCCTGTAAACCCGACTGGAAAATCTGACCTCGCAAATATAAACAAAAGTTTTCAATCTCATCTACGTGGTGCTGAACCTTCACTGGTGTTTGCCCTTTTCTGAGTCTTTTTTGATCCCCTCACCGTGGGATTAAGGATTTATGAGTTTGATTTATTGGAGCGCGGCATCATTCTTTCATCTCTCTTAAAAGGTCACTACATTATAAAAATAACACGGGGCAGAAAAGATTTCGCTGTGCTGTCAGCTTGATCCTCAGATGACAGGGAGAAGGGGGGCATAACAGGTGAAAAGCATTCATCAAACTGTAGATTTGAAAAGCTTAAATTGTATGTATGATATTTAGTGATATATCCGGCTGCTAATAGCCTCTATAAAGCTTTTCAAGTCATGAATTACAGTGACATCATATCTTCAAAAGAAAGGGACGAGTACAATCTGACTTACTGCCAGAGCTCATCATTTAATTAGTCTGCCAGGTCTATTTTGAGCCTGAAGGAAGTTTTTAAATACAGAACCTGCTTCACATCTGAATGACTTCAGCTATTGTGACAGAGTGTGAATTGCTTTGGCATTGTTTTGAAGTCAGAGTTAGATAGATGTACAATCGTTTATAATGGTGAGAAAAGAGCCAGTGTGACTGATGGACAATTAATACAAAATGATATGATACAAGATTAAAAGTTAAAAATACAAACCTAAACATGTAGGTTTTAGTCAATTTTTCAAGATATCAACACTCTTTTCATGGTCCTTTTGGCTCATAAAACACCCATCTAAAACACAAAGCAGGTTGATGAACATATAAAAATTTGTACAGCTAAGTAACCCAAAGGTTTTTTCCATAAAAACCTCACATTACTTATCTGTGAAGAGTTTATTAATTAATAATAAAGAGAACTTTCTTAGAAAATGGCACCGATTTGGGAAATAAGATGTAGAAGAATTGTTGCAACAATTAGGGAGAAGCTGTATTTGAATTGAACCATGATCCTTTATTCACCAAAAACACCCACAAAAACTTCTTCTGTTCACTGAGGGCACAGAAGACACTAATGTGGGAGACAGAGTGTCTCCACAATTAGCTCTGTAGGGCATGTAACTGTCTGCAGTGCAAGCTCCAGGGCTTCTTGTCTGCAACAGCACTTTAATTAGCAGGACTGGGAATTCAAGCTGGACCAGCTCGGCCCTGATGTCTTCATCCAGAGGCATGGGAGTCACTTAGTATGACACCATGAGACATTAAGTCATCCGACTTTTTCTTGTACTTCAGCCACATTATCAGGACGAAGCTGGATGATGTGAGATGTTGGTATTTCGGATGTGAGTACTTACTGAGTTCAAAGGAAAAGTTAGACTTTCAGAGAAAAATTCCATCTTTACTCTCACAATATTTGCTTTCCTAACAAGAGTCAGATGAGAAAGAAGATGGAGAAGTTACAAGAGAGGAGATGAACCACTTGAAGCATTTTGAATAGAAATGACATATGTTGTGTGACACATGTCCCTCCCTTTCTCCCAAAAGCCAGTCATCCTCTTCACAACAGCCCAACAGGGAAAATATTTTGCTAATTATACTGGCACTCAGGATTGAGCTATAAAGAAACTGCTGTCATAAAACCTCGCACATTCATAGTAGAAAAATAACTTGTGGGGAAAAAAGTATTTCAAGCCATATTTTGGAGCAAAGTCACCAAAATTTAAAGGGTTTTTTTAATCAGAGTTGACTGCAGTTTGTATTCATGCAGTTTTTTCTGTCCCAATGACCCTGTAGAGTGAAGTTATGACTCTGTCTCTTCTCATTTAGATAGGCGCCTTGTCTTGTTAGCTCGACATAAATGCCTGGGGTTTTTGCCAAGATGGCTGCCGAGCAGTGTCTCGCCGTCACACAGAAGACTCTGCACGGCCAAGAAAAAGTTATAGCATGCAACTCACTATAAAAAAAACTTTGTGTACAAAGCAAACAAATAAAACAGTGTGTTTGTTAGTAAGCCTTAGAGGAGCTGGAAGAGATATTTTTGACAACTGGACTGAGCTAGGCTAGCAGTTTCCACCTGCTTCCAGTCTTTGTGCTAAGCTAAGCTAACCAGCTGCTGTTTAGGGCCATATTTAGTATAGATTTAAAAGTAGCATCAAATATGTCAATTAATTTTTGTTAAGGAGGCAACTAACTGCCACTTGAATGCATAGAAATGCATTTATGTTAGTTTAAATTCATAGCATCACTTGCTTAAGTAATACATACAAATAATTCCTGAATTAGCTCCAAAGCACTGCCTACAGTTTGATTTGCTCACCCATTCAAATGATTAAATTAACTGAAAACAAAGCAGCATTTCAGTCTGATTATCAGGACTAGAGAAGATAACTCGATCCAGTTTAATTAAAAATTTTCTCCACCAGAAACGTCATGTTTGCTCACAATAAAAAACTTTCATAAAAGACTCAAGTGAAACTTCCAATATAAATCCACAGACCTCCTTTCCCGTTGTCCTATTTTTAATCAGACCTTCACCCTGTGAGAATTAAGCATGTCTGTTTCTGTGCTCTGCGGCTTCCTCAGAGTCACCTCAGTGCTCCACTTGCATCAAATCCAGCCTCAGAGAATATTCCTTTTCTTCCTCTCATCCTCTGTTTCTCTAACTTTAATAGAAGTGACTGGGTGACTTCCTACAAGGTCATGGTGAGCAATGACAGTCACACCTGGATTACACTGAAGAACGGCTCACAGGACTTGGTGAGTAACAATTGTGGAATTTAAAATAGTATCTCCTAACATTGTATCTACAAAGTAGGATAACTATCATCACAGTGTAAAGCCTTTTGAGCCCAAGTGTTGTTAGCTAGCTTCATATAGACTCTCATTTTGTGTGTTTCACATCGACTGGAACCAGATGGGAAAATGAATTTTGGCTTAAGATCAACCACGGAGGAAGATTTAAATCTTTGCTTACTACAAAAAGGCAGCGATGTAAATCTTCCTCAGCTTAATGAGCTGAGAGGCAATAGTAAACAACGATGATCCTCAAGCAGATGGAAACCTCATCCAGGCTTATTGCAAGAGTTGCTTCTCTTTTTCTACTTGGGCACTTTGTGTAATTGAATAAACAGAAACCAAATACAGGAATACCTCGACAACAAACAAAAGCAGCAACAGAGCCCTGATGCGTTCAGTAATAAAAACAATAATAATCATGTTATCAATAAACATGCAGATTAGATTAAGATGATATTTTTAAGGGAAATCATATCCGTGCTGCTCTTTATGTGGTTCACGTCCCAGTTAATGAAATTTTGGTGAAACTGTACACTCCCTTGGCTGCTGATGTCATCCATGTGGGAGATAAAAACCCCGACAGTAATTTAGTCTCTGCTACAAGCTTCCCGCTCACCCGCTCGCCCACCTTTTTATGCCAAATGCCAAACTGCACTGTTTGTCTTCCAAAATGCCAAAAGGTGCCGAGAAGGACTTTAACTGTGGGTGTTAAAATTTACAATAAATTCCCAGTGGCATCAAGATTTAATCACATTCTACAGGTGCATGAATGTGTGTTTGTGTGAGGATTATGTGGACTGAACCTTGGAGACTAATTTCTATCATCTTGTGCACGTTCCAGCTGAATTTTTAACTCGCAGCCCAGCTTTCAGAATAAAAGTATGAGCACTGTGCATTGATACAAACCACGGATATGTTCAGTTTTTGTGTTTTATATGTATCATGTATAGATTTGTATGTATATATATCAAAGTTTTATTGTAGTCTCGTAAATAGGTTTGGCTTTATTCCATTTCTAAAAGCTTTTTTAATGTTTACTTCATGTTCTGTTGCTTGTAAAAGGTGTTTTTTCTTGTTTAATCAGATTTAAATGGTGTCTTTTAGCATCTATTTAGGGATTATGAATAACAAACAGCATTCCAAGCATCTATGGATTCATTTAGAGCTCTTGATTAAAAGGCACTGTCCATTAAAAACACACTTATAATGAATAAATGATCTAAAATCAACAGAGATTTATTGTACAGGAGACATTATGTTCTTTTTTCACCATATGTTCGAATGTGTTTGCTTCAGTAGATCTTCAGTGCTAACCGGGAAAAGGAGATTCCGGTCCGGAACATCTTCCCAACACCGATGGTTGCACGTTACATTCGAGTCAACCCTCGTTCTTGGTATAACAACGGCAACATCTGCATGAGAGTGGAGATCCTTGGCTGTCCTATGCCAGGTGACGGGTTTGTATGAACAGACACATAAATGATCAGGCTGATCATCACTGATCATCAAGGACTTTGTTTCATAGAAATGTTAAGATTCTGTGAGAAAATGTAGCTTTCCTTTATGATTGGTTGGTGGCATATGCCTCAAAACATTTGCACAAAGTATCAAAACTCTCCTAATGACTACATACCAGATAAATGATTGTTTGTAATTTGGCTGAACTGAACTTAAACTTGAGGAGAAAGAGCAGGTGCTCAGCAGTTTTTAGTCTTGAGGCCCCGCATGACTGATTGTTCCTTTCCTTTTCCTTTTGCTTTCATGCTTTAATTTCCCAACAGATCCAAATAATTATTACCACAGACGCAATGAGATCATAACAACAGACAACTTGGATTTCAGACACCACAGCTACAAAGAAATGAGGCAGGTGAGTCACTGTGAGAAGAAAAAAAAAACAGATATCAGCCGACATACTGAGGCGAAGCTCCTATTTCTTATTCAGCGAAGACACCAGAGCATCAAGCAAGGAAACATCTTGTAAGCTGATACCAGACAAGTCGTGTCCTTTGCAAGAACAAAGTGTGCAACAGTAGCAAACGCACAGAGGGCTGCCAGCCACATGGAAATGCATTAAGCGTCTCCTGTTGTATCATTACTTATTCATATACTTGTCATGAACAGTAGCCTGTTTGTACTGAGCAGGAAGACAGCTGTACTTGTCACTGCTTACACTGTGACCGAGTGGTTGCGAGGGGTACAAGTGCTGTGAATCGTAATCGGCCGTAATGCGGCAGCTCAGCGCCAAACGGTCGACCACAGGTGTCTCCAACTGCTGTTATGACGCACAATGATGCTTAGTGCAATCAATGCTCTGAACGTATGGCTCGATGTAAAGCGGGAGCTTTTATTCAGGCGCACCAGCCTGAAAACGCCACTCCAGGAATATGAAAGTGAATCGAATGGACTGTTTCTCTCTTTCTTTCTTTCCGTACCTCTGAGGCTAATGTGTGTCATGCAGGGTGTCCAGCCTCACAAAGGAGAGAAGGCCTATTTTTAAAACTCAATTTCTAAAGCCTTTTCACTCTTAACATTTCTTTTCTCCATGCAGCTACCTGCGTACCATATCGCCCCCTCCTCCCTCCTCATCCATAGCAGTTTAAAAAGTGCTTTGTCAGACCTCAAAGTGAAAAGAGTCCATTGTAGCCTCTCAAACTAAGTACATGCCCCGTGAGAGGAGCGAAAAAAGATATCTCTCACATTGCTTAAGGACTGTCCTTTTCTTAGATCATAACTGATTGTAATATGGGAGCCTTGGGAATACTAATATTGTCACAGTGTGTGCAGTTCAAAGACAGGACAAGTGGAAAGAACATTTTCCACATTCTTCAAAGAGGACAATGACAACATGACCACGAAAGCCCCGACTGAGAAGCTTCTCTTTAATGAAAATATTAGCCGAAGTAAAAGAGTTACAATGAGTTCATTAAAGCAGCGGCCGTCCAATTTTTATGAGAAAAAATCCCTGTGAAGAGGCAGGTTGAGTGTATGAAGACAGAGTACCTTAAATTTATCCTGATAAATTCGATATTTGTCAGGGTGATACTTCTCTTTATTAAGCCGAAAGCAAACATTTCTCTGCAAACTTGTTACCCTTTTTTTCTAAGAACAAAACCAGATGTTCGTTAAATGATTCACTCAGTTTGACGTAATTAAAACTCCATCACTCCTGCTTAATTAGCAACTTCTGCAGCAGCTGGAAAAACACCGATTTCTGACATCAATACAGTCGCTTTACTTAACGGCTTGTTACGTAATTTGCCCTTCTTCTTTATGTCTACGCTCGTGTCCATATGGAGAAATGATCCCTGCTGCTATTTAAATCAGCTCCTTCACAAGCCTGTATTCATAATTACCTGGACTGCTTTTCACACTTCCAACAACCATCCTTTCCCTCACTGACTGGTAATATTGTTTTTTAAACTATAAATAACATGAAGGTTATTTTGAACTGTTTTGAGGTATTTAAAGTAGGAGTACCATAATGTGAAAAATGCCTGACCACCCACAGCCCCTGATGTCTCTATAAAATCTCATATTCATGACCATATAGTTAACGATTAAAACAAACAACAAACATCTTGATATATTAATAATTCAGCCAAAAAAATATTCTTAAGAGACTCATTCAAAAAGTTTTTTTCCAAGTAAAGTCTAGCATTCATAATAGTACAGAGGGGAATTGACTTGTTTGAGAGAATAAGCAGCAAAATTGTTCCTACAGTCCCTGAAAACAGATTTTAAACATTTCTCTCACACATTAAACAAACTAAATGTGCTTCCCATCACTCCAAGCTCTGACTTTTAATCCATATTGTTGCAACTAAAGAAACTCCATTTGTGAAAGAGTGAAACATGTGAAACATATTAGAAAGTTTTTTAGCTATTAAATAACAGGTAGTTTAGTTAGTTTTGTGTGTAATAATCATTAATAACAGTCTGTAAGCTTCTCTTAACTTCAAAAAAACCACTAAAGGTAAAGTTAAACTAAAGCTGGAAAAATGCATTGAGGTAAAAAGGTACCATATTTTTTCAAAATAAGTTGTAAATATCTTACATTGCACTTGAGTAAACCTACTTTAACTTTATTCTTACCTCTAAGTTGAACCCTGTGGATGATGTGGAAGCTGCATTAGATTAATCTCAGATATTTTAAATTCAGAGCTGATGCTTCATTATTTTCCCTCCACAGCTTATGAAGGTGGTTAATGAAATGTGCCCCAACATCACCCGCATCTACAACATAGGAAAGAGCCACAATGGCCTCAAGCTGTATGCCATAGAGATTTCTGACAACCCAGGAGAACATGAGGTCGGTGAGTATTTTTAAGGCGACGGCGTGCTTTAATGCAATGGGATGTTATCGCTCAGGTTAATGCACAATAATAACACCATCAGAGGAATCACACTGTGTTCCTCCGGATGTTTTTCATCCGGCTGTACATGAAGTATCAGCAATCGCATATTTAATCTCCCTCATCTCTCCCTTGATACGAACCTGTTGACCAGGTGAACCGGAGTTTCGTTACACAGGGGGTTCCCATGGTAACGAGGTGCTGGGACGGGAGCTGATCCTCCTGCTGATGCAGTTCATGTGTCTGGAGTATCTGTCTGGAAACCAGCGGATACGTCACCTGGTGGAGGAGACCAGGATCCATCTTTTGCCATCCGTCAACCCCGATGGGTACGAGAAAGCCTTTGAAGTGGTAGGTCTGCAAGACGGCCATTAGTGACCTCATATCACATGCTGGCCTCTGGTGAAAACAGCACTCTGTCTGTTCGCTGGGTCTCCTTCTGATAAGGGCACATGTGGCGCAGGTACATGCCAGAAAATTGTTTTGAAATATCTGGTGCATAATTTAAAACGTGCAATGCATTGGATGTAAGAGTGAGAATAAGTGGACGTGAGTTGTGTCTGGTTTTAAACCAGCCATATATCAATATAATAGATAAAAATGAATAAGGGAGGTCAAAGGCGAGTATGACGGTGCCTTGTGGTGCTTTCTAGTTTTTCAGCTACTCTGAGAGCTTTACAATACAAGGCAGCATGAAGCCATTTATACAGTAATGGCTGAGGCTTCTATACAGTCGATCAAGAAGCTATAGACACACATACATTTATGAAAGAGCCACTGGGAGCAACTTGGGGTTCAGTATTTTGCCAGAAGACACTTTGACATGCAGACCTGATGAGCTGTGATCGAACCCCAGCTGATAAGATGACAAACTCAACCTCCTGCGTAACAGCCAGGCTTCTCCACAGTCAGTGCAATCATGTCATTTTGGTGACATGATGTGTGGGCACGCTGCACATACTTTAGCACTGTGTTTCATAAAATCCAACTACTCATTTCCATGTCAGCTTGAACTGAAATCTTACATAAACACATATTATACCGGCTCATGCAACGGTTGAAGCTTGAGTAACCATAATTTAAAACTAGTTATGCTGTTCCAATTATGAACACACACCAAACTTTGAATCTCTACAAAGTCTAGCACCTTTTAGCCTCTTTTGCCTTGTTGTTTTGGTCCTCTAGCTGCACAAAGACTTTTAGGATTTGTATTCAAATCCATTGCCTGTGATCTCTGAGTAGATGCTACCTAATCAGTTTAAAATAGCAAAAGTAAATGATTGCAGGCTCAAATAATCCCTTTGCCTGATATCACTGCTGGGCCTCTGAGAGAATAAAAACAACTCGACATGTCCAATCGAGCTAAGAACTATGTTGCAGGGCTCCATGGGTGATCATAATACTTTTATGACCACAAATAACTACCATTTTCTCTGCTTTCCCTCTTTTTTGTGCCATTTTGTTTCCCCTTTACGTAGGGTTCGGAGCTCAGTGGCTGGTCTCTGGGTCGATGGAGCCATGTTGGAATAGACATCCACCATAACTTCCCTGATCTCAACTCTATACTGTGGGAAGCCGAGGCCAAGAAGTGGATCCCTCGCAAAATGTTCAACCACCATGTGCCCATCCCAGAGTGGTACCTGTCCAAAAATGCCTCGGTGAGTCTGGTTGACTGTTTTTCATGTGTAAATTTTAGCCTCTCTACAAGTAAAAGCATGCAGTTTTCAGTTTTAGGGTTTATTAAAAATGTGCCCCAAATCTCTAGGCTGAATTTTCTGTGAAACATTTTGTTCTACAGGTCACCTAAAGTCTCAGCTTTAATCGTTCAGACAGCATTAAATTTTAGACTTAAAGTGATTGCTATTCAGTAATCAGTAACTTTACCCACAAGTGGCAATTTATCACTCTGTGTTCCTCCTCCAGTTTAACAAACAAATCCCCCAGTAAAGACCATCCTCCCCATGAAAAGGGTAAGCCAGCCACGTGGGCATGTCAGCACAGTCTATTTTGGGAGAAGCGGATGCGTTTGCTATTTGTGATGAAGAGGGCTGTGAGCTAAAAAATACCCCGAGTTCTATTTAAGGCTCATCCTCACGAGTGTTTTGACGTTACTGAGAGCCACGGGTGAGTCACACAGAGCCTCCAGAATAGCTGCTGCAGCTGCAGCGCTGGGATCCCCATCTGTGATCAGGAAGCTGTGAAAACTGTCCCCGCTCGCCTCGCTGACACAACCAACCAGTGCTCAGAGATAGATGGGTTGGTTTAATTACATGAGCCCACACAGCAGGGGCAATTTTTTTTATCAATATCCTGATTGTAATGTACCAAAACAAGCCACTGGATGCTACCTGTCTTGCTTTTTCTTGCAAGTTTGCTCACTTTTCAGAGTAAATATTAGTTGAATTAGTGAAGCCCATTGAAATGTGTGAGCAGCCTGTTTGATAGCTTTATCACTCCCTCATGAGAGCACATTGAGGCAAAATTGTTTTCAGCACGAGGGAGTTAATTTAGCAGCCACGGCGCTGAGATGATTGCACAAATTACATTATCCTCGCCTCTCTTGTGTCCCCGCTGCAGGTTGCTGTGGAGACACGGGCTCTCATAGCATGGATGGAGAAGATGCCCTTCGTGCTGGGTGGCAACATCCAGGGAGGGGAGCTGGTGGTGACCTTCCCCTACGACAAAACCCGCTCCCAAGGGGTGAGCAGGGAGCCGACCCCCACCCCGGATGACCATGTCTTCCGCTGGCTGGCCTTCTCCTATGCGTCCACCCACCGCCTGATGACTGACGCCAGCCAGAGGGTCTGCCACACGGAGGATTTTGCCAAAGAGGACGGCACCATCAACGGAGCGTCCTGGCACACTGCGGCTGGCAGTTAGTGTCCAGTGCTACCCGGGTGTTTTCTCACTGATCCTAACACTGTGTTACGCAGGATTTCTCTGCTCAGCTTTGAGCCTTTGAGCTCTGAGCTGTAGCTTTGTTTAGCACCCATGAGCACATCTGCATATTCAATGCTAAACCTCTTTGGCTGTTTCAAAGCTTCTAGGTTTTTAGCTTGAAGCATCATGTAAAGAATTCAAAGGCAGGCAAACAAAGAAAGGCACAAGTGAGAGGGACTTAAAAATCCGCTACACTCTTAATTATCACCACAAACTCTGGCCAATAACTTGACAAAAACGCTGACCAAAGTGGATGCTGGCCTACAGATATGTTTCTCTTTCTTGGCAGGTATGAATGATTTCAGCTATTTGCACACCAACTGCTTTGAGTTGTCGATGTATGTGGGTTGTGACAAATTCCCTCATGAGAGCGAACTGCCTGAGGAGTGGGAGAACAATCGCGAGTCTCTTCTTGTCTTCATGGAGCAGGTACAGAGGCAAAAGCAGCCCCCGCAGCTCACACGTACACACAAGAAAAAAAAAAAAAAACCTGTGTGCACAGAAACGAGCCACAGAAAAACATGTTTTTTTTTTTTTTTTTACAATCGTTCTGGAGTTATTTTAGGAAAATATGAGTGCATGTTTTTTTTTCCTGTTCTTCTCACTTAGGTATTTACTAAAAAATGCTGTTTCAATATTACACAAGCTGATCACACAGTGTACTAGAGAGAACTTTAACTATTAAATACCTAAATGGTTGTTATTGATAATTGATTATCTTTGTAAAATGTAATCATCGGATCCTCTGAAGCACACCACGTAAATGTTGGCTCATCTGAAAATCTAAAGGCCAGAATTAAGCCTCATCTCGAAACTGAGGCACTTAAACCTCACGGAGGAACTAATGGTGCATTCAGGTGCTCCACATTTACATGTAAACTCAAATATTTAGGCTCACAGATCAAACAACTTGTGAATATTAGTGTGAAACTCTGGCAAAATTCCATGATACATAAGTTTTGAGGTTTTACTACAATGTATAATAGATAATTAGCAAAAACTGTACTTGCTTAATTAAAACATATATATATATATATACATTACACTATACACATTACTATACCTTTTTTTTGTTATGTATGGAAATTAAAGCAATTCCTTGCCAATATCTCTAAATAGCAGATTAGTTTCAGAAACAGAAGGTTTTAAAGATTTTGTCCTCCAAATTCAGACAAATTCAAAGCTACATTTTCAGTCTCACTATGAGAAGAATTGTTGTGTTTTTGGTGATGTGGACTTCAGGAGATCCATCTCCATATTGGAACATACAGCATGTATTTAAATATTGAAGCTGGAAAAAGAGGAAAGATATGAGCACATGCTTTACTGTTAAATTGAAGCTCATGAATAATATATCATTTTCATATAATGCAATATACATTGTATTAAATTATGAAATAGATGGTAATGGAGTAAACTTTGGGGCACAATTCAAACATGCTTGCGGGGGTCATCTTATTCATATGCAGGTGCATCGTGGGATCAAAGGCGTGGTGAGGGACATGCAAGGTCGTGGAATAGCTAATGCGACCATCTCTGTGGAGGGCATCGGCCACGATATCCGTACAGGTGGGACTACAACTTCACATCTCACGTGATTCTTAAATATCATTTCAGCTATTAAAGCAAAGTATGTAACTATTTAACCATAAAATAACACCTTCAAAATCATTTCGATGTTACATTGACTTGGAATAGCGTGAATAGTGTCTCTTATGCTGCACGATGTAACATGGGTGATCTGATAGGATCATAGTACATGATGCTTTATGACATTTTGTCCAATGCAATAATTATTTCAGCATTTTTGATGAAAATTGATCATATTTCATGAAGAAAATGCTTTTTGGTTTTGCCTCTAATGTTCTTTTGTTGCCCTGCCTGAATTCTTTGTGCACAAAATATCTGAGCACACGTTAACTTTAGGAACGAAGTAGTCGAGCAGGATTTTTCATTACAGTGTGTTTACAAAAACCTGTGATTAGTATTTACAACAGTGATGTTTTACTCAGAAAACTGCACAAAATACAGATCAGTACATAATGTTGCCTGAATGAGCAAACAGCAGGCTACGAAACACACTTGCTTATTCCAAACATTTCTTCTGTTTCTCTCCGTCTTTGTTTGTTTTGCAGCATGTGGATATTTTTGACCTTCATGTTTGTGATTTCATACGAGCACACATAGATTTTGCCATCGAAGCAGCAGAGGCAACCCCCTCACTGACTCAGTTGTCTCACGAATGAGTCACTCTTACAGTATGTTAGTGTTCCAGTGTATGATTGAATAAAAGACATAAACAAAAGCAGCTAATGTATTGTAGCGATGCTGCAGGTTGGAGTCTGACTCAGTCGTGTGTCTTCGGGGCACCTCTGCTCTAATTTTGACTATAGATTGGGTTCCCTTAAGGCAATCTCTGCTTCTCCTTTTATTAAGTGCAGCCTTCAAAGCCAAAGTAGTTTTGTACTTAGAGCGTGAAATCAAATGTCCATAAGGACATTAGCCATTATTATTCCTGGAACTAAGTATAAGTCACGACTTCCTCTCAGAACCGTTGCTATTCTCAGTTGCAGTCAGGGGAGATTAAGGGTATTTATTTTGAAAATTTTACCTTTTCAGCTGCTTAGAATTTGCTTTGGAGCTGCACTGAATTCAGACAAAGCAGCAGTTCTTCCATCAGAATGAGTCAACTGCAGTCAAGATGAAGGGAGAGCAGACAGCCTGGGCTGAGAATTCATTAGCTCATTAGCATTTTTTATTGAAGCAATTCTGGAAACAATTAGATTCCTTTCTGCCATCTGAATGTGAGTAATGTGAGCGCAGATGTCCACATGTAGCCGAACTGCTCGCATCGCCTGTTAATCACCAGCAGAGGCAGACCTGCCATCATATTTCACTTGTCTCTGTGGTCAATTAAGTGTCAAGTCTGTGTGAGTCTGTGTGTGTGTGTGAGTGAGTGTGTGAGTGACTGTGGGCAACACACAATCTAAATAGGAATATAGAAATTCTCTCATCTCAAAAGTAGGACACAAAGAATTCTCCAACTTTTACTGAAGCTCTGAATGGAGGCTTTGTGATGTTTGCTTTTTGTTACTGCTTAGTAAACTGTTTACATTCAACTTTCTAGGACAAAATTATCATTTTGCTCCTGCTGCACCAACAATGTGACTGCTTAACTTGTTGTGATATAACCTAAATGTTGTGTTTACATGGTAAAGCCTGCAAAGACACAACATCAATAGTACAAATGGAGAAAAGTGGGGATTGCTAATCGCTGCTCCATCAGAAGTCAAATCAATTTCTCTACTCATTACACTTAAAGGGTAACTCCACCCATTTTACACTTGAAAATCACTTTACTTTCACAGACGAGTGCTACTCAGCTTGTGATAACAGTTGTATTATGTAATTTTGCCTCAAATATCATGATATAAGAATTTACTATGTGTAAGCAAAGTTAAACTCAAGTTAAACTGTAGTTATTTTAGTTTTGCAATCCTTTTTCCACCTGGTAACTGAATCAGAATGAGCTTTGTTTTAAAAATGTAATGCCTGGTTGATATTTACTTTGGTAAACATGCTGAACTAGTTAAATATACAACTTTAAATTAAGGTGAAATAAAGCTAATGTGCTTCTATCTGAAGCTTATTATTTTTGGCTGGTTGACAGTTTTTTCTCTTAGTTTTTGCCACAGATGTTTATTGAAAGCTGCAGATGTTCTCTAGTCAAAAAAAAAACCTTATGTTTATGTCGCCTTACTGAGTTGTATCTGTGCAACGTTTGTCATTGGAGTTTTTTTCAGGGATGAGAGAGAGGGATGTGATGATAAATCCAGAGTTTATCTTTGGATGGAAGAAAAACTAGATGTGTTTCCAGCCCCCTTTTTAAAGCATTATTTATGTGGGAAAGCCATGTAAAAATATTAATCGCAGCAGAGCTCACTACGACTCGTGTCTGGAGAGGAACTTTAACAGGCTGCTGCCATTAAACTGCAACTTCTATCTGCTAAAAAACTTGAAACTGTGAGTTTTGTAGTGCTCTCTGGGGGTTTTTTTGGAGTTCAGTGTAGCAAACAGCAGAGGATAATCTGTGAAACCACATATTCAGCTGCAAAAGATGTGGGGGTTTTTTTGTGTGTGTGTATTTGCAGCTGCTGATGGTGATTACTGGCGCTTGCTGAACCCCGGGGAGTACAGAGTTACAGCCAGGGCCGAGGGCTACAACCTCAGCAGCAAGAAGTGCGAGGTGGGCTACGAGATGGGCGCCACCAGGTGCGACTTCATCATCGGCCGCACCAACCTGTCACGTATCAAAGAAATAATGGAAAAATTCAACAAGCAACCCATCAGATTGCCAGTCAGGCAGCTCAGTGCTCGCAGGTCCAGAGCGAGACGTCTGGGAACATAATGACTGTACGAGGAAGAAGAAGAAGAAGAAGAAGAAGAAGGGAGGAAGGATTCAAAACAAACATCTGCTCTGATCAGACCCGGGTGAACTTCAGGCCTGGGTTTGGACCTCTGTCACATTCCTCCAGAGTGCTCTCAGTGGAAGTAACCTTTGAAGATTGAAAATGTGGATTAATTTAAACAAGATGCTTGATTTTCTTTTGATTTTTTTGTTTGTCTTATTTTGGTTTTATTTCATCCCTGGGGAAAAAGCTCTCTCTCTCTGCTCGTTGTTGTCATCTCATATTTTCTTGATATTACTGTTTTACATTTAAGTATTTCATTCTTTCAAATGCTATTTTTATGTTTATGACCACTCTTTTTCAATATGTAATCTTCCATAATAACTCTGCTATTATTGATCAAAGCTGATGTTGCAGATGGCAGGACATAATCACGTTAGAACTTATTTTTTTAAATAAAATAAAATTGATATATATGTTACAGATGAGGAATCTGTCATGGCATCTAATTTTAGTCAGTATGAGAAACAGCTACAACTGTCATTATGTGAATACTTACTAACTTATGTAACAGTTATATAAACTATTACCAAAGCTTCATTACCTGTACTTGTACAATTTTTTGGTCTTGTGGACTCAGTGACCTATTGCGTGTCATTGTTTTATTATTTTTTTTTTATACATCTTGGTTTTGGCAAGTTAAATAAAGACAAAGTTTGCACAAACTGAAATTGTTGAATAGCTTGTGAGGAAATGTGATGATTTTATTTCATTAAGCACAAAAAATGACTAATTAAGCTTCAGTCTTATAGCACTTTTCATACAGAAAAATTCAGTCAAGTATACTTTTTATTAACGCTATTACACTCTGCAACATTACATTTTAAAGGGTTTCTGGCTGGAGTGCTTGTGTGTCTCATAACATGCAAAAGAGGAACTCTGTTAAAATTTGATGACAAGGGAATCCTGATAAAACCTCTGCATGTGATGAGTTGGGGTGAGAATTTGTTGGTGATGTCACCTAACAAACTCTGTCAGCTTTTGTTGATGCTGCATAATAATAAATGTTAGCTTGCTCACAGTCTTTTAACAGACATCAGACACCTCTCTCATTGTGACTCACCAAGCTTGCTACATTTATAAGGGATTTAAAATCCAAGAAATAAATGATTGTGAAGGATGCAAACTACAAGCTCAGGCAGTTTTGTTCCATCTAACCTGCATCCAAACCTCTATGCTTGATGCAATGCAGAGCCAACTCCTAAATGTACAATGCCAGGCTTCCCTTGAATGCACCAAGAACAAGATATAACAGCTCCTGTCAAATCCTTTTCACTGAAACTTACCAGGGAAATCAATGAAAAAAGGCTAAATAAAGATTTATATAAGTTTCAGGAACTAAGGTGAATGTCTTTAACATCCAAAACATGGCATTCTTTAAATTCTCTCTCATCCATCTTAACTGATTAAAACCTATAATATCCTTTAATATGCAACATCCCCCATTATGTCTGTCTGCTATGTACATACTCTCTGTTTTACTTTTAAAGTCACTGACTTTGGTTCGGTGCTACAGGGAACACGGTGAAATTAACAAGCTCTTATAAGTCTCATGCTTTCCAGTGCTCTGAGATGATGACAGGTGTGTGAGCCTCCTTTCAATAACCTTTAGAGGAGGAGATAAGAGGTTGAGGTCTTCCTCTAATTGCATGTTGGCCAGAGAGGAGGCAGGCTGGTGTTGTTGTCAGAAGAAGCCAGTGATCTGTAAAAGCCCCAGCAGAGCTCTTATAATTAAAGCCTTTCCTCCTCTGCACTCCCAAGATGTGATCTCACAACTGCAGGAATCAAACGAGATGCTGCTTAAAATTAACCACAGTAATTACAACAAAGTTATGGGGATGGGATGGAGTTTATTTGCCCATTAGTGATTTTCTATCGAGCAGGACTGAATAAACAATCCAAACTGGAATTCATTTTAATCACAAAAACAACCAACAACATCTTAGTGAATCAGTTTCTACTGTAAATGTATGAATGAATGAATTCAATTCTTGATCTTTAAAGAAAAGTGCTGGTGACTGAATATTGTGTTAAACCTAAAGAAAGGAAACAAAATGGTAGGTTTATGGACAAATTTTTACATTAATACATTATATATGTATATCTTGTGGCACAGTGGATTAGCTCTATATCCTTGTGGGTTTGTTGGAGAAGTCATGGGAGTTTGACATACATATCTTTTGTAGATTTTTAGATTAATTTTTAGAGAAAAGGTCAGAAGATCTGCACAGTCAGGTATAAACATAAACAGTTCATCATGTGGGAGATATATGCATTGCAAATTTTAAGACACTCCTTCAATGTATGTTGAAACACTTTATGCAAAACCTTAAATGATCAGGATTCACATCTGGGCATATGAACATCTGTACACAGTGTCATGGCAATCAATCTGTAAAGTTGCTGGCATGTCTAAAAACAATACAAACTTATGTTGCTAACACATACAGGTGTTCAGGTTTCTTATCTCTCCAACCAGTTTTTGCCAGCTTTGTATCTTACTTGAAAGTTTTTCCAGAGCCTGAAATCTCAAACACCACACCAATGTTGACTTGAGTCCCAGGAGGGCTGGAGAACTGAGCCTTCAAAACAAACACAAAGCCAGACTGGCCTCGATAAGAAAGCCACAGAGGTAAAGGTTCCAACTTTTAGTTTTTTGGGGGCACAGAAGTCAGTTAAATATGACTTTTTGGTGTAGAAAGACGAAAGAAGATCCGAGGTCAGCATGCTTCAGGTGCCAGATGTGAGAAGTTTGACAAAAAGTACAGACAATAAGTCACAAAACCTGAATAAATATAGTAGATTTACCTTCAATCAATGACTTTTAAATTCCCATTTTTGTCTTTTCAGTGCAAAAAACTAAACATTTACTAAATAAAAGTCAGGTTTGACAATTAAAAAGTGCACATCCTGATAAATAGCAAGAACTTGTTGAACAAATAGAGGTCTGAGCTGCTCCCATATGGGCTGCAGACAGTCCCCCCGTCAGTTGAGGTGGGTGTGGATCATGATGGGCTTGTACAGTGTGCAGGGTGTGCAGTGTAGCCGCTGTGGCCTGCAGCTGTGATACCGCTCAGATGTGTGGGAAGACACAGGCACCAGCTGACCTTGCCAGCAGTTGAAAGGCCGGCGCTTCTTCAGAAGTCGGTCCAGCCTTTGAAGTGAAGAGTGGCGGCCTGCTATCACAGGGGCGAGTCGCCATGCAGCTTCTCTAAACCAGCTCTTAACCTCTGCTACTCTGGTGCCTCTGGGACAGATTAGACTCTCCGCTGGTTCGATGGACATCAAAGATGACAGTCCGGTCAGCAAAAGAGAGGGATGGTGAATGCAAAGTTTTTTTTGAAGAAAAAAAGTTGAAGAAATGCAGTATTTCTCTGAGAAAATACTTTGGTTAACTTGTTTTAAGTTAAGCATTTAGGAAATACTAGTTTCGTGCAACCGTGGCCTTTGGTCGTGCTTCCCGCTAACAGTAATCACATTGTGCTGATTATGTGTTACTGAAAGTGATTGTTAAGATCTGGGAATGTGACATCATTGCTGAGACAAAGTCCAATGGAGCATTGGATAAGTTTTAAACAAAACTTTGGGTAACAAAAGTTCTTTGGAGGACAAATTAACTAGAAACAGCAGAATTATTAGACCATTTCATCACATTTCACAGATGTTCTTCTGCTTTGACTTAGCTTCTTTCTTTTCCTGTTGGATTAGACTGTTAGCTAACATCGCTGAGAGGCTGCAGCTTACTTTAACGCATTGTTTTTTAGTTCAGCGTCATAGCATGCTAACAGGTATTCAATCATAAACCAAAGAGTTGGACCAGTTGCGAGTTTCAAATGAAAATAACACAACACTGAAAGTCAGGAGATCACTAAATTTATTACAGCTCTTCCTGTGGGGAAAATAAAACATATTTCTTGGCAAACCATCCAATAGTTGCTGAGATATTTCATTCAACACAACAGATTTCAACCTTATGATGATCAAAAAATCAGAGGGTTACTAAACCTAACAGACTTCTGGAGACATGAATGAATGAACAGAATTGCATCACAATCCATCTTGTAGTCTTTTGGATATTTAAATCTGGACCAAGTTAACAGACTGTTTTGTGACTGAAAGAATTAATTTACTAGAATAAAAATTTTTAAATAATATGTAAAAATGTAAAAAGATCGCTTTTATTGTAAGAAAGACAATTGTTTCTCAAAACCATTGGATTTAATTGTTTGCGGGTGAAATAATACCCAGATTTCCCGACAGTTACTCAAGACACAAATGCTTAATGTCTTCAGTTTAACAGTTTCTTGTTCTGTGGAACGGAGATTATTCACACACAAAGAGGAAGCCAACGCAGAGGATGAAAATTAAAGCAATTTAAAAATCAACCAAATTTGTTGTTGCGTGGGAGGTTGCCAGGAAGTAAAGAGGTTTCTGCCCGATGAGACAGCTCTTTTAAAGTGTAGCAGCCACAGCACAGATGTTACAGGTTTGGTCAGCGAGGAAAACCAACTCCACCCAACAGTAGCCTGCAAGGGAGAAGCAAAGCAGAGCACACACACACACACACATGCACACACACACAGCACACACATTATGTGTGGAGTCATCACATACAGCCGCTCCACCCAGGAGCTCTGGACTAAGAAGCACATCATTGTGCCATGTGGTTACATTATTGGAAGATGACTTATCTACATAATTAATTAAGAATCAATCTGGAAAGTAGACAGAGACCACTTAGTAAATGGTTTTACAATCCTGTAATTTGTAACTTTGATAAATGTTTTAATCTGAAGCAAGCAAGAAATACTCGCAATTTGCATGACATTATAGGTGTTCTGTATGTTTTGTTACATCAGATACAGAAAGCCTTAAAGGATGTCAAAAGCATTAATTTTCATGCTTATCTAAATATATTAAAGGCCTTTGCACACTCATGCAGGTGCCTGTACTTCCTGTTGCTGATTGGCCTGCTACTCAGGTTAAAGTTATATGGAGCTATGTAGAGATTAATAAGATGTCACTAAATTTAATTAACGATGAAAACGAGAAAAGATGCAACAAATATAAGTGAAAAAATAGAGAGATATCAGTGAATTGCAGTCTTTGTTTATTCCAAATAAACTGTAGTTAAAATCAAATGTATTATTAGTGTTAAATATTTGGTTAATGTCAGGAAAGTTTGAAGTTACTGTCAATGCTTGAAGTACAAAAAAAAAGGTGCTTGTTCTCGTCTTGTCCAGATGTTAATGTGTGTGTGTTTGCATGACAACATATTTCTTATTTTTACAAATTAAATTTTACTAACCCAAGGGACAACCTTTCTGATTATTAAAGCAAAACATAATTGAATATGTGGACAAGCTAAGGTGTGTGGTGCCTAGAGCCTTGTCTCTGGTTCCCTGATTCCTCACTAAATCTCTCTATATTCTCTCTCTCTTTGTATTTTTTAGTGCATCACACAAACAAAGCACTTCTGCATCCTCATGCTCAATGTTTGTCCCTCAGGGGAAACACCAGCTAACACAGGTAACATTATTGTAAGGTTAATGTACTGTTACTTAGACTGTCTGCCGACAGAGAAAAGCAGTCAGGCAGGAACAGAAACAGGTAAGAACCATGTAGTCCCCCCTTGGCCATGCAGTTTATTTAAGACCTTTTTAAATTCCCCAAAGCACTTAACAGAAAAGTGAACCTGCAGCTTGCCAGTGCAAGAAAAAGTCACTGTTTACCACAGAGGAAAATATAGAAGTGCTGATAGTGATGCTGATACAACTGGTTACTGTTGGTATAAACACTTACAAGCCACGTCTGTAACCTCGCAGAATAAAACAAACTAACAAACAAATAAAACAAATAAATCTCCGCAGTAAAGTGCGGTAATGACACTTCGGAGCAGCAACCACATGTACGTCATAACTCACAGTACACACTCAAACAAAAACCATGTGGTGATCAACAGCAGAGAAACAAGAGAACAACAGGAATCATAAGCTCAACATGATTTTTGTTTACTGCTATTTGAAGCAGATGTTGGATTCTACATCACAGTTTTCATTAATTCATCCAAATGTCATTCAGATGTGGAGACAAAAAGCCAAAATTAAGTTTGTTCAGGTTTTTGGAGTTTGCCCTTTGTGCAGTGGTTTGTAACAGAAAAATAACGTTGCAAACACAACATTTATTCTTTGACTATCCTTCATCTTTTCATATTTTCTGTTTTTTTGTACATTCAGGTCTTCCCTTTATCTCTGAAAAGTGATGCTATTCTACTCTTGTTGTAGTCAGTTATTGGTTTTAAATGTCAATTTATCTTTTATCATTACAAAATTAGATTTAGCACAGCTGTACTAAAACACTTGAAAGCATTAGTGAAGCTTTATAGTTTCACACAGATTTCCAATTTGTTGTGTCAGTGACTAATAAACTAGAGATTCAGGCTTTCAGAGCTTTGATATGAACCTCTTTTGTTTCCTGGTTCCAAGTCAAAGGGTTTATTAAGAGAAAAACTACAATCATTCCTTTGTTTCACACAGCGAGGTGTCCACTTTCCACATTGAGCTGTGGCTTATTTCTCACTCAGGGGGTCCAGTTGACCGAGTGGGTTGAGGTGAACCATGATTAAGCCGTGTGTTACGGTCAGTGCCGCCCACCTGTAGATAATCGCTGGCTCCCGGGCTGAGAATCAGTGTGCCGAATCTCAGTCATTTGCAGCTAAATCCGTCTCAGTCAGACACTCGCGTTGTTTCATTACCACCTGTGTTGTGGTGTGAACAGAAAAATCGCTTCCCACTGACTCAGACTGATTGAAGGTGGAAACAGTCGGAATTGCTGCGGTTACAAAAGTTATATCACTCTTGACAAACTGTCCAGTGTTTTTCCTTTTTTTTTTCTTGCTACTATAAACTGATCAGCTCCTCCAATCCAAACTTTGGCAACAATGAAACACAGCTATACTGATGATTGCAGATTTCAAGGGAAGTTGAAACAGTTTGCCAAACTGGCAAACCTCCACACATTCCAAGAAGATTACATCACATTTTCACAACTAATGGAGAATGCATGGAGAGGCATTTGGTTTAGTGCTTGCTAGCTTGAAGTACTAGCACTAGCTTAGGTTAGCATGGAATTGTAGCACAATTTCAGGTTTTTTTAAATGGATGCAAAGAGAATAGAGGCTAACTTTAAGAGTTTTGGAGCTTTGTTCATGTAGGGTTGTTTTGCAGTTTCTCACAGCTTTGAATACTTAGACTCTGCCGGCTTTAGGGTTAGGGTTTCTTTTGCCAAAAATGTACCAGACCACTTTGGTAAAGACCACAATTTATTTTAATCATCATTGTCAAAATTTGAAACAGTCATTTCCCTCATTTTCACCAACATTAGAATTACAATTACCATCAAAACAAAATATCAGATGGAAACAGCGGTCATCATCATCACCATCATCTGTCATCACATCACAACCATCATCGACTGTTTGTCAGCTTCGCTATCTTTAGCAGCAGCTGCAGCAGCTGCAGCAGCATTGACCCAATGGTTTATTAAATTAGGAGGTACATAACGAAACACTTCAGGCCGTCAAGTCAGTCACCATAACAAAATGAGGTATATTACACTCAGTTCATTGTCAGCTATCAACCACAGGTAAGACTTCATTTGCATTTAAAGCAGCACATTCTGTAACACTCAGAACGAATACAGTGTCGTCATAAATTACACGTACGTTTATCAAAAAGACACAAAAATACTTCTCACGTTTTTTTTCATTTATCTAAATCTGTCCACATATATTGTTTCATGTGTAGTTTGTCACCAATAGCCATAGTCATCGTTTATAAGAAAAAAATAACTACATAGGTGCAAAACATCAGCGAGAAATGACCAAGGAGAGCAGAATCAGGGTGCAGAGATATATGATAATGTGTCAACTAACAGAAGTGAATAAGGCAATGATTGATTTTAATGATATTGTTCAGCTATCCATATGCCACTGTGAATGAGACAATTCTAATATATTACAGAATTTAAGGCATGGGTTGTCCTGGAGTGTCATACAGTACTATGCAATGCATCATATATCCAAGACAACCATTTCCCTCTGTATAATCAGAAATATTTAAACCTATGGACACCAAAGAAAAGCAAATATGTATCTATTGGAAATAACATAAATATATTCTCAGTTTGTTTTTTTTTCTTCAGAAAAGTGCAGCTACTAATATTTGGCTCACTGGGCATCATTGATACTTTTGGCACAAACTACATACAGAATCTCTTGTCTACATACACTGTGTGTCCAAGTCCACCAAAAAAAAAAAAATCCCAAATGAACAGTGCAAGCTGAAAATCAGATTTCCACAAGGTAAACAGGTGCAGTACTTGTTGTTCTGTGTCCTCTGTTTTCTGAACATAAGCTCTATCTACAGTAAATCAACTCTATAACAAGTGCAGCCCAGTCAAAAGCCCTCTGATACAGAGCTGCCTGCCTTCTGATACAGAAAAAAAATGGATTTAATAGGTACAACACATAGAGGAGGGTGAGATAACACTTTGTCAGTCAGGAGGGCTCTTGGGCTGAGGCCTGTTTTCAAGAAATACCAGGTAAATACAATACTGCACAAGCAAGTGGACTAAATAAATATACAGAATGTGGATCTGTTCAATATGAAAGTGAAAAGAAAGGTGGATTTGCTGTCCTTCTATAAGTATCAGCTGCATTTAACAACATATATCGATTGCCAGACTCTGTAAATGTCACTTTAATGTCCACTTTTCAGATAGAGATGAAGTTATACTGTTTTCTGTGCAAAACTGCTCTGGAAACGAAGTCATTAAAATAAAAAGAAATATATGTCTGTTCTAGTTGAACTGGCCAGGATTAGCGTGCTTGACCTGACGCTAATCTACTTTGTCGTTTCAGTTTTAAAATATGATATTTATTCCCTTATTTGCAGAGAAATAAATGGGTGTTGCTCAACAGGCATGTGCACTAAATGTAATGAAGCAGCTATTAAACTGCTTTCTTGCTGAAAATACATAACAGGAGAACAAAATGATGATGTCAGTGATGATTTCCTCCCTTCTCTGTAATTTACTCACGACCTTGTAATCAGTGTTTCTAGGGACAATTTTTAGATCTGAAGCAATTAGACAATTAGCTAATTTATCACTCAACATAAATTAGGACTTTTTAAAATCAAAATAGGACAAAACTATTTGGATTAACCAAAAACAAGAACAAAAGGAGAAGACGCATCTACACTGTCCTCTTCACTTGTAGTTAGAGATATTTATGAGTACTTTTCCAAGAAACTAACATTTCTTTGATTGCATGTGAAAAGGACAGCAAAAAAATTGAGTGCTTCCTGTTTTACAAATGTCAAAAGTTTCTGTTTTTTGTAATCTTCTTTTATAATAAAAATAATATTCTGGGGCATTTTTTGACATTTTATGCACCAACCCATTGACTTATTAAAAAAAACAAAAAAAAACAAAATATTGTTGATAATCAAATTTTGTTGCAAACCTAAAACAAAAAAATATCAATCATGGACTTGTTTGTTTACCAAGAATGAAGTATATTAATGTTCAGACTAATGGGATGTTATTTCATTGGAGTCTTGTTTTACAGGCTGCGCCCTCCAATTGAACTTATGGACTTTCACATAATGAAGTTTATGGCCTTTAATCATCATTCCAACTCTTACACCATCATGAATTAAAGCCTTACCAAGAATTTAAATATGTACCCTGTGTTTTCTAATTGCTTCTATAACTTTAAGGGTCACAACATCTATTGCTTCGTTTAGATCGAGTCACGTCTTACTATGTTTCTGGAAAAACACGAGTCACCACTGGAGGTAGAAACTATCAGATCAGAGGAGATGGGTGGTATTATGAGACCCAGTCCTTTTTCTAATAGCTAAATACTGCAGTCTAGCTGTACTGAGGACATTTACATTAGCTAGTTAGCTTAGCTGAGGCTCCACATTCATAGCAGCTGTAAGAGCCAATAAAATGTAAAACTGCTGTGGTCATATAGGCATGTTGTCCTGTTTTATGGCCCCAAAATAAGCAATTAATCTAAATCAGGAGCACAATGATTACCCTCATCGAATCTGACAAGCTTTATAAATAGCTTTAACATGTTTAACAAAATGGGACAAGATTCCCCAAACAAATATTAGGTGGTGCCTTCAGGGTGTCAGAAACTGTGACACATTCAATGTGCCTTAGATGTCTAGAAACAGAAAGCAGAGACTGTTTCTCATCTGAGCTACTTGAGCAAAAATATCCCCTCTGCTTTCTGAGCTGCTTTGTTTTGATAATTGCCTCTTTGCGTGGATGGCTGTCATTGCTTTTGATTGAAGACATCAAAATAAAGACATCATATTCATTTTCCTGTCTTGCCCATCTTTTCCTAAATGTGTGAGAAAGCATGAAGCGGTCTCTGTGAGTTACTCCTCTCTGAGAGTACAAACCCGAGACGAACAGTCAATCATGCTCGGCTGGACTGAACAACCTGAGGGGCACATGTCAGTCAGGACAGAAAAAAGGCAGCCGTTTAAATGCCCATTTTTCCAATTAAAACTCTGCCTGGCCTGGTGGGTAAGTCTTTTAAACAATAAACAATACATAAAATATGATCTTGCACATGAAATGCACATAAAAAAATGCATTCCTTCACTGGCCCTCACTGTACAAGGCAATGTATGACAAAAAATAAGGTAAAATTAATTGAAATTGGAGTGCGTTTTTATCCCATCGAGCCTGAAATAACCTGAGCTGAACTGTGTACAGTCTGCTGTATGTTTCCATGTGAAATGCAATCAGGGGGTTTGGTATTGTATCAAGTTTTGGTTAGGCTATTTTCAGTGCTACATACAGTATGAACATGTCCACTTGTCACTTTGCACCGTCTTAAACAGATATACTGCCTCCCCATATTCTTACTTTTATAGATGGTATGAATATCTACTACAATAATTTATAAAACAAACAGAAATTCCCCAAATTATGTCTCTAATATCAGACTGAAAGCTACCCAAGGTAAAATCACGAGGCTGTGAACTGGCTGTTCTTCTTAGGCGGGCACATCTGTCTCTCCAGGTGGATGTGAAATCCGGCCGTCGCTTTTCTGTCCTCACAATAAGTTCACCGTACTGATCTGCTGTTCTGGTCACTCAGTATGCAAGCACAGTGGTATTACTGTGCAGGGAATTTGCCCTTGTCTGTAGTGATTTTCTTTTTTTAGAGGGGGCACGTCAGACCAAATTCAAGCAGATATGGGCAGGAACAACCGGCGTTGGTTCTCTTTTTTCATCGACGATAAATCAGCTTCATATTTCCCTGACAGTTGCCAGGTCAACCCTCAGACCGTGTCTCATCAGTCCGCTCCCCCACCCCGTCACTCGGCCGTCGGTATGCTGTTGCCTTGGTTCTCCTGCCTCGGCACGGACGCGTTCAAGGAGCTACGCTTGAGCAGCCTGTTGATGATGTCAGTGCATGTCTTCTTGTACTGGTGTCGGAGCAGGGAGTACACGAAGGGGTCGCAGGCTGCCTTGCTGTAAGTTAAGCACTTGGAGACGATTCCCCAGTGGGGGTTGATAGGCACCGCTGGAAATAACTCCACGATCCTGCAGACAAGCAGAATGAGAGGGTGGTGAGAAGGAGAGAGTGGGAGGAAGAGCAAGTCAACATGCTGGAAAAGACATGCATGCCCTAAGCTTATTATGCAGAAATAGAAATACATTTGCAAGACATTGTTGCCCATAACCTCGTTTTTTTTTTTAATCACTCGGAGCAGGGTGCTTCTTTACTACTGGAGAGTTTATTTATATGAAGATTCATCTCAGTAAGTACTTATTCTGTCTTCAGTTATTATTTGTAATAAGCCACAAGATAAAATGTAGGTTCTTGTCAAGTGAAACTACATGAATAATGTTTCTTTTTGTGAAGCTACTCTTCATCTCTTTTCTTATTTGCAGCCGGCAGCATTTCATGTCAGAAAAGGCAGAGCCACCAGAAGCATAAAACAGACCTGTCCAAGCAGTAATGAGTCTGGAAACAAGCCAATTAACCTCAATAGTTATTTAGTGCCGAATCACACTGAGGGTGAAGCAGAGCATCTTAAAGGACAGTGGATGATCGGTTCTTTCAGTCTGTGGAAATACGCCTCTGTACTTGAAATACTGTACATCTGATTTAAAGAGGGCACCTAATGAGCTTTTTAGTCCCCATTGTTGTCTTCATACCAAAGTAGCTGGTCTCAATCTTGCTCCTTAAGACAGAAAATTGGTGCTTTTACACGACTTTTTGTCAAGTGTCAAAATATTCCACTGTACTCTGTGTCATAAAAGGTGTAAAAAAAAAAAAAATCGCTGATTCTCTACACTGGCACTCTGTGTGATTACTCCATCCACAATCAAGCTCCGTCAGCACATTAACACCAGCCTTACATGGGCCGGTAGCCATCACTGGGGGGTTGCCCACATACTTCACAGCATGGGAGTGAACAGGAGGTTAATTCAGCCGCTACACCGCAAAGCAGGGCTTTTACTGTACGCAAGATGACCCCCGACAACAAATGAGCATCAGACGAGGTAGCAGAGGAGCTCTTAACGTAATACATTCAGATTGTAATTAGTAATCTGCCATTTGCAGCATGAGAGCGCGTAGAGTGCTGCTGTGGTCATTCATAGCTGACAGTTTACTGATAACACATCAGCAGTGCTCGTTGTTCGAGTGCATGAAAGACTCAATATCATAGTCCTCCAATTTAATGTTATACTGGAACATTTTAATGGGGAGTATTTGCTACAAAAATTCATGGATCATTTTATTACCAGACATCCATTTTAATCTTGATCATTCCAAAACTGCATGAGCGCAGCTGAATTTTAAACAAGTTTGCAGATACTATGTTTTGGAGCCTTTGGCCGCTTGGTTGCACATGTTTCACACAATGTCCCAACAATATGATGTTGTACGCACTGTGTAGAATTAGAATTTGGAGTGGATTTGGGACACAGCTACTACTTTTGCTGGTAGTAAACAGAATATCAATTAAATCAGTCAAACTGCAACTTCAATAGGCCACTGCAGGGAGTCTTGAGCTTAAAAAAAGAGCTATTTTCTGTTTTAGTAGAGCTGTTTCATCATCAACAATTACATTTTTTTTAAAGATGTCAGCAGCTTCTTGAATTCCTTTGTGGTGCTGCTTTGTAAGAAAATAAAGTGATTTTGATTGCACACTTTATTTTTGTATGTAGTATTGGTTTGGGTTTGTCCCAGCACATGTATTAGGACATTTCAATGCTGTAAGATTTGAACTTTCTGCAAACAAAACTTCCCTCTCACATGTCCATTTGTGCATAAGTTACTCGCCTCACTCACTAGACCTCATTTGACATTGTCTGTTAGTTCAGTGATTGATGCAAGTGGATTCCACCTGACTAACTGGTGCACTCAACGAACTTGAGCAGAAAAGTGCTAATGCAGCAGCAACAGCAGAGCAGAGGCATATTACTTATCACAAGGTCAGCCAATCTCATCTTCCAACTCCGGCCGGTGAGGAGAGGAAGCAGTGAGGAGGTGAAGGGGGTGGTGGGGGGAGTTGACAGCAGAGGAGGGAGGTTTGGGGGATACCAGCAAAACAAGAAGGGCTGCTCTCACTGCAGTGTGCCAGAGTGGTTTCCCTTTGTGCTCCCCCCCCCACCCCTTAGCCCGCATGAGTCTCTCCCCATTACTGACCTTGTGATCACATAGGGAGCGAAGCAGAGCATGAAGGTGCCGATGAAGGTGCTGATCTTCCTTGTCGCTCTCTGTCGTCGCCTTTTCTGCTCCTCCAGGCAGCGCTGGCGAACACTGAAAACACAAAGTTTAGCAGGTTTAAAATCAGTGGACACACTCAAGAAGGACTAAAAAAAATGTCTCTAAAATACTTTTACAGCAAAAAAGTGGATACAGCTCCACTTATTTCCATTGTGAAGCCATCAAACATAGGAGTTGATGGCAGAAGCTGAGCTGATGCACTATAATAGCTTTATCTCAAAGACTCTGGTGTAATACGACATAAATACCTGCACTTCAACAACTGCAATTTCAACACTTTCCGTGTGTGTGTGTGTGCATGACTGTGTGTGTGTGCACCGTGGCTGTGATGTCATGCTGATGGCACACTGCTTCAAGTTATATTTTATGAAATGGAGGTCATCAGTGTGAGTAAAGGCGGGCGGGAGTGAAGACAGCCAGTGTGCATCTTATAGACAGCTGTGATCTACAGTAAACACACACGCACACACACACACACACACACACACACACACACACACTCACACACACACACAACACCAACCAAGGCTGTATATTGGTTTTTAGCTACACTATATGGAGGCAGACTAAAGCAATCATGCAGAATGACATTTCAATAGACTCTGATTTTGCATCCCTTCTGAATACTGAGGACACAATTCAAATGTCAGTGCCAAGATTGCAAAACCTTATTGGCTGTGCACAGACAGAGAACAGAGTCATTTCAGGCTTCAGCAATAATATGAAAAAGGAGGATGGTAAAGACTACACATAATACTCCCAGGAAGTTCCTCCCTCTTGATCAGAGGATCAGTTTGTACAATTTGTTCTTTTATTTAAATGTTTTCTTTTCACTTCTCAAGTCTTGATATATTTGACATATGCTTTCCAAGTGTGTAACATTAAGAGGTGTTTGAAACAGGGGTGATACAAACAGGAATAATCAACTGAGGGGGCTCACCTGGGGTGTATATCCACCAGCAGCACCAAAGTTTGCATTGTAATAACGTCGATCCTCTTACAGTGAAACCTTGCCACTTTAAGCACTTTGAGGTATGTGACACACAGCACTATAAAAGACAGGAGAAAGGTGAAGGAGTGAAAAAACACGGTGAATATAACAAACTGGGTCCGACTGCTCGCCCTCGGGTTGGCCAGGGTGCAGGACGCGTAAAGCCGGTGGTATCCCACCCAGGAGAGGCTGGTGGCCACCGTGGAGAAGGACATGGAGTGCGCCCACGTGTACCCGAGCACAAAAGCAGCGTCTTTATGGCGCATTTTGGAGTGGTACCTCAGGGGGAACACCACCGCGATCCACCTGTCGATGCTCAGAGCTGCCATGCTCAGCATCGAGTTGGTGGACAGAAAGGTCTCCAGGAATCCAACGATCTGACAAAAACCGTCTCCTCCCGGCTGAGCCTTGCTGACAAGTCCCACCAAAGTGAGCGGCATGTTGGACACGGTCAGCAACAAGTTACAGAAGGTGAGGTTGAGGTTGAACAGACCTGGGACCTGCTTGCGGATCTCCGGGTTGTAAAGAAAGCAGATCAGCACCAGGACGTTGGAAAGCAGCGACACTATAATAATCACAACCACCAGCACAGAGAGAATTACCTCCGCAGTGTCCATCCTGTGGGCCCCGAAACTCACTTATCTCCACTTTCTGTGTGCATATCCAGTCTTGTTTTGCAGCAAAAATGGCACTAAATAGCCATAACCGTATCCACGCATCCCCAGATCTCTCCACTGGTGGAGATCCCCCCTCTTTCTCTCCACTACATTGTCTCTCTGCACGAACCAGCAAAGATGATCAGAGGGACAGCGGCATGATAAGGACGATGCCCTTCTTTTCTCTAAACTACAGGAAAAGCAGCTGCATGCCGCGCCAAAGCCGCTCTATTCTGGCGCTGCGCGTTGCACTGGGGTTTTGTCGTCCTGTGATGCGCTCTCGAGGCATCACCCCTCCGCACACACCGCACAGTGTGTGGGCTACTGGATCTCTCCCCATGCAGTCTCCTCTGAGAAACAGCAAACGACAGAGAACATCAAGAAGAGTTAAGTTTGGATTCCCACAAGAGAAAGAAAATTGCGTCGGTTCAAACGAAGAGGTTTCTTTTCTTTTTTTGCCTGATCCAAACTTAAAGTTGCAAAAAAAGGTCACACAGATAAATTAATAGTTAAATGTCATAGCTAATATGTGTAAAATGCTTATGTTTGTTCTTTCTTTAAATGGAACACTATTTTTTATAAATATTTTTATACACAATATACGTGATGCCATACTTACCTGATATATTTAAGGAGAGAATAAGGAGTATTTTAGTCTTTTATGGAGTTTTGAAGGGAGGAATGGCTAAAAAGGAAACAGTATCATGACAATAAATACAACATTTTTAAACACTGAGTAAAATTTACAATATTCTGTAAGGAGTCCAAATTTGGAGTCTGAAAGGAGTAAGGAGTCTGAATTTTTAAAAAAGGTGCAAAAGCATTAGAAGAAAAGCATATATTATGTGATTCCTGAGTCCACTCTTTCTCATTCAATCAAACTTTATTTTGCTATCAAACTGAATGATAGAAGACAATTTGCTCATGTTGTGATGGTCAAGTTTGGTCTCATCTCTCTGCATCATCACTGCATTCCAGCAGGATCTCCCTCCTCTCACTATCTTTACAAATCAAGTCTGCTTCATCAGCTTGATGAGGAGCAACATATTCCGTCCCCCTGGATGACGGATGACGCCCCCCACCCCACGCTCTGCTGCCCCTCTGGACCTGGAGAATTTTCCCTCTGAAGCGTGGGACTCATCGGAGTGTGTTGCAGCACATGAGAGCCGCTGAAAGCGCTGGAGCACGCGGGAAAGTGGAGGTTAGTAGTTGCAATGAGGTGAAGGGAGGAGTCAGAGTGAGAGAGTGTGTGTGTGTATGTGTGTGTGAGGGTGGGTGGGTGGAAAGAGTTATTGTTACACACATGCACGTGATAGAATGTGAAGATGTGATCTTATGCAGACCACCACATTCTCATCATCCTCTCCTTTGTGGCAGAAGATGATCATGAAGAGGAGATTTGCCTTGAAAGTGAGGCTCACTAAAAAAAAAAAAGCCACCCTGTGTTGCTTTCGGTGGAGTGTATGGGCTGATGTTTGCATTTGATGCGAAGAGAAGGCAGCCACAGGGGAAGGACTGACAACCCTGCCTGCCTGCTGCCGCTGCTGCTGGGTGTTATTAAGCAGAAATACAGCTCCATCTAAACCCTAAATAAAGCTGCGGCCATGATTGATGCATTTCCAGCATAGTACTGTACATTCACATGTGATGAAGCAATCAGCCTCCGGAGGAAGGCACACTCGAGCTCTGTCATGCAGCTGCTCGTGCAGCTCTCTCCTGTCATTTCAGAGGCCTTATCAGCACCGAGCCACCAGTTGATCTCAGGCACAAGTGCAGCTCTTTGTAGGCCCCGCTTTAATTAATCTTTTCATAATTAAATGCCAGCTCCACAGACAATAATGTCTATGGAAAAAAGTCTTTCTAAAAATAAAGCTTTGAGGGAGACTCAGTGGTAAAGATGGTAGTTTAATATGCACAGGTGAGAAAACATCCACATTACGCACTGTGCTTCATTAGACGGGTGTACATGGATATAGTCTTTGATAAATATGGATGCTGCTTTTCAGTGCTAATGCAGAACCATGTTTAAGAGGCCTGATTCAAGGTGGACACATGGGCTTGATGCCTTCTGGCCTTTAGGTAACATCACCTTGAATTAATGCAGCACATCAGCTTCTTAAGTGCATCTCATGGATAAATCATGTCAGGTAGAGATACAACACAAACAAACAAGAAAATAATAAATCCTGCATTTTATAATGTATAAAATGTTAAAGTTAGTCCAGGCTAAAGCCATTATTATCACCATTTATCCATCACAAACATCAATTTAGCACATATTGTGCATGTAACTGTTGCTGCGGGCTTCAGTTAGTTTATTTGCAAGCGATTATTGACAGTAGTCAGGTGATGAGTCAAGGTGACTTGATCTGTGAGAGTTTGTTCGGCAGCATAAATGCTACTGAAGATAACAGGTATATCACAGGAATACTAAAGGCATCAGTGTCTGTACGATTCTCTCACTCCTCCACAAAGACGCATTGCTACCTGTCACTTTCTCATGAAGGTTACACTATCCTACAGATTATATAGTCTATGGTATAGTGTGGAGTTGAGTATTTATATTGTTTAGAGAATATCATAGATCCAATATAAAACTGACAGAAAGGCAGGACTGAGAGAAAAAGCTGCAATAACAATTAAATCTGCTACTTCAGCACTATGGACAGCATCATTGGATTATAAATACACAGCACAATTTGGTTACTGATACTTTAGAGCCTTAATTGAGGCCGTAGACTCTAACATGCACAAACTTTAGTAAGATAAAGGATCAGTGAGTCAATGGGTGAACAACCTCTCTGCATCTGCACTCCCTCTGCAATGAGGGGAAGGAAAGGGGGGGTGGCAGACTGACAAGAAAGCTGCTTTTCGGTTATTTGGCTCACAGCGGAGGTGGAATCCCTCTGATATGGGGGACATATCACATCTCACCTCTGGCTGCATTTTTTTTATCCAAATGAAAAACTCTTACCTTTGCCTCACTGATTTGCTTCTAAACTGTTTAAATGTATAAAGATGGATTTTATAGAACCTAAAATCCAGCTTTTTTGGTGAGGATCCCTTGTGTTTACTGTGTTTGGGAACCAGTCAAGACATCTCAAGTCTGCAGATCTGCACTTTGAAGATAATTCTTCCTGTCAGAAGGTTTAACAAGTGCAGGACTTGACTGTGAGAGATGGTGGGATGAGAGAGAGAGAGAGAGAGAGAGAGAGCCTGCAGCACTCCTCTTTTTTTTGCTGTGACAGTGTGGATTTGAATTCACTGCCAGTTCCAATTCCACACTTGACTTCCCTCCTATTGGCAGTCAGGCGTAAATTTAAAACTTAGATGTATGCTTTGGCTTTTACGTTTTTGCCGACTCACCTTCTGAACAGAGACTTGTCACTCTATATTTGAAAATATCTCAAGGAGTGTCGCAGGATTTCTTGTAAAGGCGAAAGGAACTTACTTTTACTAAAAAAAAAAAAAAAAGTTTGTGGAATTTTGTCTAAATTTGTGAAACTTGTTAAACTCGAGACTTGAAACTGAGCGTTATGTAACTGAGGAAAGTGCCTATATGCTGTACGAGCTGACTGGCAGCACAGCTGTCTTATGGCTTATAAAAAAGGTCTCAGAGGTGAAGACAGAAGGGAGACTCACTCAGACAAGAAGCTTTATACAAACAGAGTGAAATGCCAGCCTGTAAGTAAAGGCGAAGGGAAGGTGTTGACACTGCTAACAATAATGCTGAGATGCCAGCTTCCTTCTACCCCTGGCTCACACTTTACCCCCGCAACCCCTTTGATACTGAGCGGTGTTTGGTGTGACAGTTTGCACATGAAATAAACAAACAGGGCTACATAATTTGTTGCTTTGTAATTGCACCATTTTTGAAGCTGGTTATAGGTTAAAACAATGACCAATACTCTAATTCATATCTTGTGATAAAAATACTGAGGTTATGTTTGCAAATTATGCTTTATGGGTTTACATTAGGAGGGAGGAGTGAGATTTGGATCTGACTGAGCATCTGAGGACACTATGATGTCCAACTAACTTTTAAACCCATGCTAGCCATCCACCCAAACCATCTTCTTTTGGTTCATTCTAATGCTATCGCTAGCTAGCTAGCTTGGTATCAAGGTGCATAAGTCATATTAACTGGGATGTTAGTTTTAAGGGGAAATTATTGCATTAGGAAAAAAAACATACTAAACAAAATACACTTTCTTGAAAAAACGAACAATAGACTTTTTAGAGTGTCAAGACTATTTGGGGCGATGGATGTGTTAAAATTAATGTCTTTTTTTTTACACCAAATTTGACCATCAACTACAAAATGAATATGATTTTGTATTAGAAAAAGACTATAGACTCAAAAAAAGTGGTCACATAAGAAAAAAAGGTTTAATGAGCACAAATATCAAAATGACTTTTGTACAATCTCACTTCCTTTTGCAGTTGGTGGTGTTGTCCCCTGCAGGTCGTACAAAAGAATGCAGCTTAAAAGCACCTCTTCTATTCTTAGACCCCCCAGGCTGTAAATCAGCCAAACCACAGTGCTTATTTGCAATCTTTACCTAGTATGTCTTTTGTACGTCACTTTAAATAAAAAATGTTACTCCACTACATTTATAGGGGCAGCCTATGTTAATGCATCAGAAACAATTACCCAATAATGTAATCACATAACACTCTAAGTGCTCTATATGAATGTTGGAAAAGCCTTTTGATAAGAGGCTTTTTTTTTTCTCCACGCCCCCATCTGTTGGTAATGCACCATCAAAACCCTCCTGAACGATATGAGACCCTTGTCTTTTTACATTAGCTCTGGTGATGTGGAGGAAACCCAGCACCGAGGCCTGAGCCTGCCATCAGCAATTTACAATCAGAGCAGTGTTAATATAGGCACTGGACTATGGAGGACAAGCTTATTTTCATTAAGCGTCCAGGGAGGTTTTGGCCTTGTGACAACATCCTCAGGGCTGTAAATAGGCAACTGTCACAGGTACAACAAAAGGGATTTGGGATGACATGGTGTTTCTGTTTTACAGTAGGTGCTGACAAATTGCTTTTAGCCTCCTTGTTAATATTTAGACCATAAAACATTATCTTGCAATTATTATCTATAGCTGGACAGTTTTCTGCAAATATTTGCTGTTCAGCTTCTGCAGGATGGAGTCAAATTTATAGTGTAATTATGTAAAATTGCTGGACCTTACAGAAGAGAGTTGAAATGAGCTGTATTTTTGGCTAATGTTAAAAGAAGAAAAAAGGGCCAATGAGTTTGATACCAGTGGGATTTTAGCACATTACAAAACAAAAGACAGATGTTGTTGCACATTCACCCTTGAAAGTGTCAATCCAGGTCATTTAGCAACTCAAATATGATCTGTTTTTTTTATCTCTTTATTTCACAGATGAGTTCATATTGTCATTACCAGCTGTTCTTTGAAGCCTGTGCTACATCAAACAGCAAAAACAGACAATTTGCAATGTATTGATCTTATTATTAGTGATTCTCCAGGAAAGTAGGCTGCAGAGTGTCAGACTGGCTGTGAAGCTGCAGGGTTTGGCTCCACTAACATCCAGATGAAAATACAGTGGAGAGTTTTATTTCGTCTTTGTTTCCAGGAAACAAGCTTTTCTCATGCATTTTTGTTTGACATTCAAATACATCATATTGTTGTAATTTGAAGGGGTGAGCCCTCCGGTTTTCTGATTGACCTGCTGTGTTTGAGATCAAGTGATCAGTGTCATTAAGCTCAATCAAACTGCTAATGTAGGAAGTAAAAGAGCAGATGAGTCCAGCCTTCATGTAATCGAGATAAAATTGGAGAAAAAGAGGAAAATACTTTAAACTTTGACCCTTAATTGACCCCAATAAATTGAACCAACATATCCCTGGAATTTCTTTTTTCTGTTTCAAGTAGATTTCTCTTATTCATGACCTTTTTAGATAATATGGTAAAAAACATCCATCATTTTTGACTATTATTGTCTATAGAAATTGTTTTCTATTACTTTAACTTTTCCCAAGTTCATGTAGGTCAGCATACGTGAAATTGGGAGGAAAAATGCCTTTTGTGACCACAGAAATGTAATCAGTATTGGTCATTGTAACTTCTCTACCCTGTGAAATAGGAGAGGTTGTAGGCAAGAAACAACTTGTTAATTAGCAAGTTTTAAACGTGTTTAAAAAGTCTCATTTAAAACTTTAAACACAGCCAAGCTGGTTGTTCCACCTGCTTCCAGTGGTGCAATTGATCATCTCATCTAACTCTCTGCAAGAAAACAAACACTAAGTGTATCTCAAAATGTTTAACTCTTCCTTGTGCTTCCTTGTGTATGTGCTCTATAGCTAACATGTCAGCTACATATCAAGCTTAAATAAAGCAGTTTTTACCTCCAAGCTAAATTACTCTGTTAATATTATCATTTTCAAAAGGTAACGGTTGCAAATGCCAATGTATTTGCGATTCTTTGGTGAACTTTGGGTTTTCAGAGTTCACTGTGGAAATGTCTGGGGAGGCAACTGCACCTCTATATGTGTAGTATGTCACTGGGAGGAAAAGTCAAAGGTGCAAAAGCATCCATGAATATTCGCCATGTGCTCTGAGGAGCCCGGGGCTCTGAGATCAAATAATATAATGAAACTGAAAATAACTCCTTCGGATTTTATTGATGCCCTGCTTTACTTACATGTAAATGTGGCCCATGTGGGAAACCTCAGTTTAACTAGACCTGTTGTTATCCATTCTTGATAATCATCCTAGCTTGACAGCCTGCACCGAGTCTGTGTTTTATAATAATCCCTCCTTCTCATCACCTGTTTTGTGTTGAAAAGTCAATTTTCCCATTCACTGATCTAATTCCCCTGCAAGGATTAATTTGCTTCCCCCAATTTGATTTCACAGTAATTTAATAAATCCTTAAAAAATTTCATCACTGTTCCAGTCACCTTTGAGAGGAACCTTAATTAGAAACACTAATGCCTAATTATTCTTTTATTTCCGGCTTAACGTAGCCAGCATGAACAAAATGCAACAAGGGGATGACAGCAGATTTCAGGCTTTAGAAAATTAATTTCATATCAGTGTGATTACATGAATATGAGAGTGTAATATTTTTTTTTTTCCCTGTTAGCATGGAGTCGCTCTATCTAGCCTGCAGGAGAATGCAATTAACCTCTGGTGTCCCCACTCCAGCATGCAGCTCTCAAACAGTGATGTAACTATTAGTGCACCATTAAAGTAGGCCTATCTATTTCTTTCAGTGATATATGGGAGGCTCCACAGGCAGAAACTTCATCAGAAATTAGCTTTAATAAATCTCTGAAGTAATTCAATGCAACCTGCTTAATATTACACAAACATTTAAGATTTACTGGCAAACAATAAAACTTCTAATCACTTAGTTATGAGTAATATTACCCATAAAAACCTGCTTTGTTGCTCAGAAATCACAGCCAGCCAGACTGAAAAGCCAAAGCCGTGACTCTTCTGTTTGTTCAGGTGGTCGTCTAATAAAAAGGATTATCCTTGGAGTTCATTGTCATGACGGTACAAGCTCTGTCATTAATTCATGCACTCCTGCCACCTAGTGAAACACTGCAGTATTACAAACAGACTCAAAGCTTCTGTTAGCGTTTGATGAGATAGGACTGCAGCAAAATTTAATCAGTGGTTCCTCCTTGTGGCAAAGCAAGGTCAGTGCTGTTTTTTTTAAATCTCATTCCTTGTTATTTATAGCGAAGGCTCCTGTTGAGTGGCATTTGCAAATTGCATGTCATAGATACATGAATTATCTGACACCTTTGAAAGTAAGCAAGACGTGACCTACAGATCGGGCTTTTAGCCGAGAAGCTGTTTGACAAGCTGAAATATTATGACCAAGTTTTTTTCATTTCTGTGAGACATTACAAGGTGCCTTATTAGTTCCTGTCCAAATATTTGCTTTTGCGCAAAGACACATCAAATTAAAGGGCTGCTCATGCTGAATGTGGTTTAAAAAGGACAATATTTCTTAATTTATGGGCAAACTAATGGAAAGCAAAGGAGAGCCTGCTGTTGAAACCTATTTATATGTAGCAGGTTGAAGTTAAGGGTCCAAACTCTGTTTAATCTCTGCAGTGTTTTTGGGAGGCGTTGTCCCCTTCTGCAGCTGGGATAAGACCACTTCATTCCTTGTTGAGATTAATTGTAGGCACACACTGGGGCCATTAATGTTGAAAAGCCACTGCCCCACCTCTTCCCCAGTGCTATCCTGGGAGCCGCAACCTCCATAATGGCATTACTCTCCGAATTAATGGCGTTCGCTGGCCATAAGAAAAAAACGTGATTTTAATTATAGGCCTTGGTGATACCAGAGAGGAAAAGTGAAAGAGGGCAGCAGGGAAACCTTTTGTGCCTTCAGAGGCAGCACAGCCGAGCTAATTTGAGCTTTCATTGGATTCCACTCGAGAGAATAAGGGCTTTACTACTGGTGAATTAAAATAAGAAATTATCAAACTCAGTTGATGTGTTTTATTTGAGTTTCTCCTTCAAAGTCCTACTTTTTACAGAAGATATGATTAAGATTGTCATTCAACTTGAGTTCAAAAGGATGTAAAATCTGTCTGAAAATAATAAAATTCAGGTTTTTTATCAAAATTCTGTCTTTATAAAGATGAAGTACAGCACAGTTTGACTTATAATTCAAAGTTTTCCACAATCAATACTCTGTAAAGCCACTAATTAATATAACTGTGGGTTTTAAAGCGCTAATTAAGAATTTATTGATCCATTATTTATCCCTTGTTAGCCTTAACCTGGACTTCACAATGCAATTCATTAAAAAAATGTGAAATTAAGCCTATAATTTATATCTAAATTTGTTTGTCATCTCTCATAATAAACATGTTTTATATTTTTAAGCACAAAATGATTCAGTAACAATGTGTTTCATTTGCACCTCTATCATTATGTTTGCTTTATTTTTTAACACTTTTTCTGCTTTGTATCCATTTGTTAGACCTTGCTGATGGTTGATTGCTTCTGCAGGCCTCAGGTCAGACTCAGGAAGCCCTTCTGCAGGTTCTGTAACAGTATCCAAGCAGTGATGGACAGGTACAATCAGCACCTACTGTACAATAAATGCCCTAAGAAGAGGATTTCTTAAACTTCTAAGCAGCAGCTCCAAAGTTCCAGCAAACTAATGAACAAAAAAGTCATTCAGGTAATCTATCGAGGGGCAAAGATAAAGGTTTTTAAGTTTTTTTTTGTTTTTTTTGTTACTAGTTTTGTGCTTAATATGGAAGTAGTGGCATGAGTTAACCTGAGGGACAACTGTTCAAATCTTTGTCAAAATTTAAGGGGATTAATTGCTGTCTGTTATTTGTCTTTCTTTAGTTTTTCGGTGATGAGACAACTTGTATAATACTCATCTATGTGTTTGAATATTACCAGATAAACAGGATTTGAGGGGCTTTCTCTTCATTATGAACTACCAGCAATATTTTGATATTAAAGTAGATGCAATAAAGGTAAATATACTGCTGCATCAATAGGACACTCAGTGCCTGTCGAGTCCTGCAGATGGCAGGGGGGAGACAGCCAGTCCAGTCAGTCCTCAACATCGCTTTCACCTGAAACCCAAGAAGCACCTCTTAAAGAGAGTCACTTGCAATCAGAAAGCCTCCATTTAATTACAACACACAGGAAATTACCGAGTGAATGGGTCAGGCGCTGATAAGAGGCTGAGCCCCCGGGATGACAGCTCCTGAAACCCGAGGAGACCCAATCTCAAAGCCGACTTATCACAAAGGCCAAGTCTGGAAGCCTGACAATCTGATTGTACTGTCATCCAGATTCATAATTAATATATTTATCAAATTAATCGCTGAAAAGAGCCCTGGCCTCCTGAACAGTAGGCAGATTCATTTGCCACTGGCTCGGCTTACCGCTAATAACAGTGTTGTCAGTGAAATGGGCCCAGAGGGGGCCGATGCCCCAGACCCCATGACAGACAAATTGCTCATCTGTGTAGGGATGATATGGGGAATTTAGAGAGGCAAAGAAAGAAAATATGTCATTGTTTAGTGACAACCACAATTGCACCCTTGTTTCAGACTGTGAGTACCAAGTTGGAGGAACACGAAAGTGGTATTTTCTGGTCAGAGAGAGCTGAAAAATACCTGTTGTTATTTCTCTGGTTTTACAAATCACTCATCAAAGAGGCTGTGTCTGTCGCTGCCACATGATGTTCAGGCGAAGATGTATGTTCATAGTGTTTCATCACCCGAATGAAAATGAAAGAGTTCTGTACAACTCTGTAAAAAACACATTTATCTTCACCAAATCTAATCAAGTTTTATTTTTTTTAAAAAAGAAAGTGTGTAGAAATTACATTGAGCTACAAAAATCTATTGTTGCAATAGTGAAACTGTGTATTTAACCAAAACATACTTCTGGTGTCTTCACTCACTCACTGAGAAAGGGTTCATGTAGTTCATCTGATCCTCTGTATAGCATAAACCAAATGTTTTTCATTGCTTTCATCCTGAGGTGCTAATCTTTGTACATTGTGCAATACTTCAAGTGTTTTTCCTATTGTTTACAAAATTATATATGGCCTTACTTTAACTTTCTATTAATTATTTATCATCTTCACAAATATCTTTCTTTTCACATCATCTATAAGTTGAAGTAAAACAAATGTGTATGTGTGTGTATATGAGCAATGTAAATATAAAGATTTCACCATTCATCTTGTATAAATGAGCTTCCTCTGTTGTTATTGTTGTTGAGAAGACGGCGGTCTTTAATGGAGTGGATCTCTTCTCTATCAATCCCTGTTCTATAGGAGCTAATTACAAATTGGACACATATGGTTCAATTTGGAGCGCTAATGAGAATAAAGCTGCTCTGTGAGAGTGAAGGGGCCTGTCTTTGTCTCCTGGATTTCCATCTGGGCCCCTGAAAAGCATGAAATGGACCATAATCATTAGTCATCAACCAAGGTCGTCAGTAACTGATTGTGGATCTGTAATTACATAATAAATGTCAGGATTACACACCTCCAAATGTCCCTGAAGACAACAATCAACGATAAGGACATGCTTGCATTTATTATTTACCTACTTCCTGTAAAAAACACATAACATACTGATTGAATACAATTTAATGTCAGAGAGAAAACCAATAATGCACAGAATAAGTGTTTCCTATAAACAGTTTAATGATTGCTTTTGCTTTATTACACTTGAGTAATTTACTGTATTCTTGAGTTCTGAGGCTTTGTCATTTCCTTGATGTTAAATGCCTTATATTGTCTTGTTTATTATATCATCCTTTGTCTTTTCTAGTAAATTGCTTAAAATTAATCATAAAGATACAAAGACTGTAGATTGTTCAGATAACTGTGAAATATTTTCAAGGAAAAAGACACATAATATAACTTATAAAGCTGTTTTCAAAGCAGTTATATAAATGTTTTTTTATGTTTTGTTGTCTTTTGACTTACTTTAGAGATCTCTGTACTAAAAAAACTGTACCCTAGATTGCACCCTTTACTTAAAAATGCTGCATTCAGAGGATGTAAACTTGCAAAAATATCCCCAAGGTAAAATGCAAAGTTGAGAACTATGTTGTAAAAATGTTGCAGGGCAGCATTGTGATGATCATTGCTCATTCCTCCTTCCTAAGAAACAAAAGTGTGTGCAGGGACTTCCTAACCAGCAGTGAATGCTCTGCTAGTCTTCTCTTGTTTACTTTGTAATAATGTTGTCTTAACATGTTGTCCTCCTTCAGTACTCACACTGTATTGTTGGTGTTTATGCTGTCTGTCAGCAGCTAGTTGAAGTCCTCATCCTCGGTGAGAGGCGGCTGGTTCAGCTCTGCAGGCTCAATGGACCGACTCTTCACCGCCAACGACTGCAGCAGGCAGGTAGCAAAGGCTTTTCAGCGGGGCCAGCCTGCGCCAATCAACTTAGTTAGAGGGCTCTCTCTGTAATTGCCAACTATTAGAATATGTGGCACGAGGGGCTCAACACTATTTTCAAACACGATGAAATGGCATCAAGGCCTCCTCTTACAGCCAGTGATAATTGAACAATTAAACTTTAGCATACAAATTACCTCTTCATATGGCATAATAATTACTAAGGCAGGCCAGTTACAAAGGAGCCTCTGCAGGGTTGATACCAAAACTGTATTTCACACTCTCATGCTTCATTTTTGTGCCCAGGTTTAACTGGATTTATTATACCACTGAGATTATTAGTTGTCTGATTTTGTAAATCATTTTGCATTTGGCAGTTAAGTAAAATAGACCCACAAAAATTGTTATTTCATATTTTGGAAACTCCTTTGCTTTTTCAGGTGAAATGATCCTAATTATACAGGTGATTGAAACCCAGGGACATTTTCAGACCATTTACCTCAGGTTGTCCAGCTGCAACCCCTATTTAACATCTTGATTAGACAGGATTTAGATCACCTGGTTTGATTGGGGCAGTTAAGCTCTTTATACTCTTCACTGCAGAATGTTAATTCACTCTGAACGAATGGACAAGAATACTCAGAGAGCATATGGAGAATCTCTCATATTAATAATTCAAAGGAAATGAGCAAAAATTAGTGAGCGGAGCGACAGCGATGTCGTGCAGCCATTACTTCTGCAAATGAGATATTTGATTTGAAAGATTGAAAATGGAAATATTGTCAGCGAGAAAAATGGAAACCTTTTTTTTTTAAAGCACTAGAAACTGAATATCATACAATACTGACAAATGCATGAAATTTATACAACTATCATTTACTGGATTATGCTAAGGTCACTTAGCCTTCTATACAATAAGCCCCCCCCTCCCTCCAATAATGAACTCTAACGCCTAAGCACACTTTAGAGGGGACCTGAAAGCCCTCAAAAACTCCTCAGACTCACACAGTGGAGCTCTTCAGGGTGCATTAGGTGAAAATGACATTAACGCTGACAAAGGTAGCACAGCTTTCGGATCCACTCGAAGCAGGCAGTGGACCTGAAGAGGGCCTGTGGTTCAGTCCACGACAAAAGGCCGAAGGCGACAACATGGGTCCTGCAGAAGCAGCAGCAGCATGTATTGAAAATAAGTGGTTGCTAATTCCTCTGCAAAACACATCTTTTGAGTATTCAGTGAGTCTTGTTCCCTAAAGCATATAAAAAAATATGGCGAGGGTAAAGTTGAAGACAAATATGAAATCATGACAATGTTTGACCCCATCTCCTCCACGGTGGACAGTCAGAGATGAGACAGATTATGAATTTTGATATTAACTCCAACCGAAAAGGCCAAACTAGGAGCATGAAGCACATTTAATATAGGCCATAAATGTGGCTGCTTACACACACACACAAGTCATTTGCAAGTTCCAATACAAGATGATTATATGTGTTGATACGTCAAGGCAAGAGATGAAAATGATTGGAAATGTATCACCAGGCGGTGATTGTGGACAATATTAAACTCCACAAAGAAGCTTTTGTTCTCGAATTCCTGCAGCAGTTCAGCCAGTATTGCCTCTGCTTTAATTTAATATCTATTTATTTTACTCCATTGTATGGGTTTTATTGAGGTTGCGCCTGCTTTATCGCCCCGATCTCGACCAGAAGTGAAGGTCAGGAGAGGCAGAGTGCCTCTGTTTATTGGCTTCCATTGAGCCCATATGAGCTGATTTGGCTATCTGTCCTTGATATTAAGTTCTTTCACAGTATTTTGTGCTTTCCGGATATTGTTTATCACCACATTGAGATATTCACTGTGTATTTACTGCTGAATTAAATATTCTTCATCACTTTTGTAATATCCTCTCTGTAGGCTCATGCAGGATGTGAGAATCTTGCTGGATGTTCTTAGTAGACTATCTACAAGTTCACAGAGAAAAATCACAATATATATTTCATCTGTGTCCTCTCATAAGCTGTGAAATGTAAAATCTTATTATGTTCAGCCAACTCGTGGGTAAACCTCTCTATATTATTGTCATAAGCCTGCTCTGTACACTCAAGGGTGAACTAGAATTATGTATAAAAATGTATTCCTTAAATCACCTTCATCATGCAGATAAATTATAATATTTATCATATATTTTAGAATAAATACTCATAACTCAATATTGAACTAACTGTTTAGCTCACCAAACTATTCTGTTTTTTATTTTTAGACCCAGACTCAAAAATATGAATGAACAATCTGTAAAATTATCTTAAATTTCTATTTTTCAGTCCCAGTCCTGATTGTTTTTGAAGCTCATGCTGATCTGATGTGAAGAAAAGTGATCAGATATGTAGCTTCTGACACTAAACTAAGAACATAATAACGGGATGGTAGAATGAAAGACTGCATTATTTTCAGTGAAATTTTACAATTTATATTTAATGATGATTAATGTCAAACAAAAATAACTACCATCAATTATATGAGAAATTACAGGGTTGCAAATAAGGATAGTTTATAAAAAAAAAGTACTCCAACTCTGAAATAGAAGAATTTTAGGCATTTCTGAGAGTTTTGGAGACTTATTTCAATCTGTGGGTGAGAAAGTGATCAACTGATTCACAATGTAAATTTGCAAAACTGTTGACTCAGCTGAGGCTCAAAGTTCAATCTAAACGAAACTACATCTAAAAAACAGTCTCACCAGAGTCCATTAAGAAGCAGTTTTTAAGCTTTTGATCATATTGCATGACTTTCAACCAAGCTTGCAGTTGTTCAGTGACCAAAAGCAATGCTGATGAAGATCGTGTAAAAAGAAACAAAAGTAAAAAAGTAAAAAAAAAAAACGTGAAAAGTAATTCTTTCAGCTCAAGCATTCAGGCAGGTTCTCATTCCAAAACATCGCCTTAACATCACCTCAACAACATAAAAATAGTACCCTGAATGCATCATTTTTATTCATGCTCGAGGATCATATAATCATTGGCAACAAAATGATCAAGTCAGTCCCTTAAATGCATCATGCAAGAGCTGCAGGACTGAGTTACGTGTCCTGACGTCATGTCTCCGTCGGGTGAAATATGATGCTGTGCGTGGTGCACGTGGTCTGTTGTTTACTTCTTCCAGGAATGCTGGAGGTGCTGCTGGGGAGGCGGAGGAGGAGGAGGAGGGGGGCGGTGAAATTGTGAAACCGCTTTCCTGGATAGAGTTACGGGGTTGCTCAGCACTTGGAAAAGAGACACATAAACCGACATTAACGCCGGGAAAATGTTGAGCTGAATTCCCTCATTTTTCCTCTCGAAAAAGGCTCTTGAAGCAGCGCGAGACCTCCGCAGTACGTATTGTTTTGTTTCAGCTCTCGTGCGAGTGCCGCGCGCGGCTCGTCTTTGCTCTTTGTTCTCTTCACAGGGTCCCGAAGTTCAAGTTCAAGCGTTTAAGTGGCGTCAACAACGCTGTAAAGCCTGAATGTAGCTGTTAGGAAGCTCTCATGATGCTTTTAAAGCATAACAACTGTGCTGAAGCAATGGAAAAAGTGTTTTCAGTTGAATTGTTCGGCTACAACTTTGATTCAGCTGGAGAACTTGTATTTAATATGGCTAAAATAGAACACAAACATGTTTTTGGCAAGAACTGCAGGCTTAATATAGTTTAAACTCCATGTTGACATCATTTTGACAGTGCTGCAATGACTGAGGGAGGCCAAACATCTGTAGTGAGTCCAATTTTGTTGCTCTTCTGTTTTTTTTCTATTTTTTAATGTTGTCTCTTAACTTTCAGATAAAGACCAGAATGCCTCAGCTTGGAAGTCTGTTTACACAGTTTCAACTCAGCTCCAAACCTTCAGAAAGTGCTCAAGGCCAGAGCTTGCATCAAACACCAACACTTCCTGACTTTTTAAAACATGTCAGGTAAGTAACTACTTTTTTACCTACTAAATAATTGAACTTACATCTTTAATAATCAATTTTTAGTAATGAGACTGAAGGGAATTATCACCACCTCTCTTGTTTTCCAAAGCCTGAAAGAGAGTTTTAGCATTTTTAACCTTATTGTTTTGGTCTTTCTTAACCTTATTTAACTGAAAAAGCACTTAATAAACTTGTGTTATGCTAGCTGCCCTGCACTAAGCTGCACACAAAGTTATCAACTAGCTGGTGAACATTGTTACACATTTAGCATATTTCCCTCAGGAGCTGGTGGAAACTAAAACAGAGCCAAAAGAAAAGCAAAGAATGGATCTTTCTAAGCAGGATGGAAAAAAACACCATAAGATGAATGCCAGTGTAGCTCTGTATTTGCTTGCCAACACATTTGCAATTTCAACTTTATTGGATGATATATGTCAATGTTCTATTTGCAGCCATTTCCATTGTACCTAAGTGATCAAATGCAGCTATAACTTTTGTTTTTATAAATCAAGTGTTCTTTTATCCAAAATCTAACCTGGTATTTATTTTCTCTTTGTACACTTTCTCTGTAGGAAACTCAGTGGACTGAGACAGGAAGATGTTTATTACAATCTGCGGATCCCCGACCAGTGTCAGACCATCAGAGATGACATCAACATTGTTATTCTTACAGGTTGGTATCTAGAATAAAATGGCAAAAAATCAATATAATTCTGATATTGTGTTATATCTCAAATATCGTTCCTGTTCTTTAAGGCTCAGTTTTATTTAAGTGAGCATGTGATCATTTTAGCTTTGTAGTTGTAATTTTGTCTGTTTATTGAGGGAAATGCACAGGTGTTACGTATTACTTATTATTACTTATTACTTATAACTTTAGCAATGGCACTTTTCTATTTAAGTGTCCCAGTAAGTCATGACAATGTGACAGCTAGCATGAACTATAGCAGGATGGTCAATCTGAGGCAGCTAAATGGAATTCAGCCATTATCAATTGCATTAACCTGCTTGTTCACATTACAGATGTTTACAGTGTTACAGATCCAGCAATAGTGATCACCATTTTATAAGTATCTTTGTGTGTTGAGATGTTTGTTTTAAAATCTGGCAATATTTTAGTTGGTTAATACTGTCCAAAGCTAAAATGTATTTAATATATCTATCCATAGTTTCTCAAACGAATTTACAGATTTACAGATCTGGGAGAGAATTAGCTACAATTAATGCATTTTAACACTACAGTTCTGAGTCTGTAGATCTTCAATTGGACTCATTTTTTTCTGTCACTCAGGTCAGGGGATCTTCTGCATAGATGTGAAACCCTGGAGAGGCACAGTGTCTGCTCACAATCAGAACTGGCATGTGCAAATGAAAGAAGAGGACCAAAACTTTACAAATACCTGCATCGAGCAGCTCAAAGATCCCCTCAAAGCTATCATGGTAAGAAAAAAAGACACATTCAGATGAAATGCTGAAATACCATCATGAAAAACTAAAATGTCAAACTGTGTGGCACTCTTGTGTCCAAGGTCCAATCAATTGTGCGGCACATTGTTTTCATCCAAAACTCCAGCCGGGTTAAGAGATTCTGAGTCACCAAAACAATTTTTATGGAAATTTCAAACACTACAACAGGGCTTCCTAAAGTTCCCAAGTGGTCGCTCTTCATTTGAAAGGCCGTAATTATGCTCACAGGGGCGGTGAAAGCAGGCAGGTGCCTAAACACAGCTGTCACCTTATGTGCATGGGTCTGTGAGGAGTCATTCATTTCCATCTCTATAGATGCTCAACTCGGACAGAGAGCTTGACAGAAGAGAGATGACAAACACATACTGCATTATGTAAATAGTTATGCTTGAATTGAATGTATTACTTTAATTATTCCACACAAAGCAGATTCAACTCTACCAATGGGACCAGATTTAAAGTTGTATATTTTCTTAAAATGGGTCCTTTCAGGAGAAAAGTGGATACTCTAGCATCCTGTGTGAATGCTAGCATATGTTGTGGGATGGTAACAAAATCAATACATGCATTTTGTTTTGTTTTAGTTGTTTTTCACTTTTTAGGATGTTTAGCCTTGGTGGAATGTTATAGATTTTAAAATCCATTAGATGGTAGTGGAGCTAAATAGTAAAAAACAGCTTATTCAAAAAATGCAAAATTTCCACAACATAATCCACGGTTTCAAGTGCACTACTGGCCTTAACAGAGGTATTAAGAGTACAAACATGTTTTTTCTCCACAAAACTAGCTTTAAAATTACAGTTAAACTTCTCAAAAGTCAAATGTTTCCCAAGCATGGGCAAACAATATAAACAGTCTAAATTTAGTGTTTAAATCAGACTGACTAAAGAAAAGTAAACAAATCTGACTAGACAGTAAATACTTGCTATCAGTACACATTGGTCAGTACGGACACAGTATTGATTTGTACCAACCCCTAGAAATGGCCTTTTTAACTGTTTCCTGACTTTTAAAGACTAAATGATTAATACAAAACAAATTGTGACCTGATTCGTTAATAAAAATGATTATAACTTGCATTTTTCACTTTTAGACCAAGACAGTTAACCTGTGTGGCCACTTGAAGAGGAACGGAGTGTCTGTGCGCCAAAACCTCTTCTTCCCCAGGGTTATCTTCCTCTCTCCAGACTGCGAGCTGGATGAGGAGCTGAGGAAGAGGAGGGAGCTGGTCTCCCACAGCCAGATAGACGACTTCCTCAGATCTTTCAGGGAGGGCTACATGGCCTGGATATCAGATGCACTGACGCCCTCCTGGCTCTCTGGTGAGTGGCTCCTCAAAATATTTACGTTGATACATAAAGGATTTAATTAATGTTATAATGCACTGCAGAAGTCTCTATCTTAGTGTTATTTTCATCTATTCCTTAGTCTAAATGTGAGGAATTTAGCCAATGCTGTTTCTTTCAATAATAGACAGAAAGGAACTATCTGTTGTGCTAATGGAAGAAAAGTGACAGTTCTCCTTAATTCAGCCTGTTTTTAATATTAATCAACTTGCTTTAAAGCGATATTTGTCTTGTTTTAAGTTTTCGGTTTTGCCCTTTTTCTGCCCAGTTTTCTTGTTTTCTAAACAATGTTCTTAACGTAAATCGCAGTGTCACAGTTTCAAAGTTTATTGTGGACATTTTTTACATGTCATTCCACCTCTCTCTCCCCTCATTTCATGAGATTTTTAGGACTCAACATTTAAACTTGTAATAATTTGCAGATTATAATATGATTCTCTTAACAATAGCAAAGCAGCAGGCTCCTAACAGGTCAACCCTCATGTTTTTTTGTGTTTTCATTTCATCCTGCAGGTCATCTGTCGTACAAGCAGATGGAGTCAGTGCGGGAGGTCCTGAGGAAGGTGGGAACGTGGGATCTGGTGCGGCTGCACTGTGGCGAGCAGCTGAAAGGAGACTACCAGGGCTGCCAGTACATCGCTCTCAACCGGCAGGAGACGGACACACTGGAGTTCTCTGGAGTCAAAACCCTGTCAGCTGATTCGCTGTGGGCCCTGCTGGGACATGCTCCTCAGGTCAGTCCCCTCACTGGTTCTGATGAGCCACCAGAACCCAAAACACTGTCTGTGTATGAGGTTTTGAATAACCAGAAGACCAGCAGGTGGCAGTATTACTTTATGACTGTCACAATCAGTTTTACCTCTTGTTTGGGGAACTGGAAAAATACAGGTTTTAATTACCCTAAATCAAAATTTTACAGTTTTATGAGAACAGTTAAGGCATTTATTTTAGAGGTGTCAGCACATTATTCTATATGCTAATATTAGATTAAGCGGTCGCAGTACTTTTTTGGTATTCAGGCAAAGAACATGTTAGGGTTTTTTTTTACAGCTTTTCATCCAAACAGAAAAATAATTTATGATTATCAAGCTCATCCCAGGCAATTACAGATTTCATTCATATAAGAGTAATGCAATAGTGGTATTTATTATAAAAAATTACATTTTTATTTAGAAGAGAAAAATATGAGGCTTTTTTAATAACCTGTTAACCTGCTAAAACTTTGTTGAGCTCTCTCAGATAATTCCCATGAATTTAATGTTAATTAAGTTCTTCAGTGTTTTATTATGGCATTCTGCCTGCCAGCAAGGTACTCGTTAGCTTAATTGACTGAATCAAAGCAATTGCTCAGTCCAAAGCGCCTCATTTGAGCTTATTCACATTCTCAGATCTTTTGTTTTGGATTATTATTGTTTATTTTATACTGAGGTAATAAATTAATTGGCTAATTAGTTGCATGTTGTGTCTCCTGGTGGCATGAAAGGAAATCTATGTCACTGTTATTGTGGCACAAATGAAAAGGTTGTAGTTGCTAAATCCAAGCATGCATTTGCAAATGTTGGATAGATAAAAGTCAAAATTTTTAAGGTCCAGCGAGTGTGACCACTGCTCAGCATCCATTACAGGTTTCTCACTCAGCCTCAGCACCCAAACACTGTGGGCTTTCCTTACAGACTTCACTCAGGCTTTAGTGTGCCCACCCCCCAACATCCAGACTGTATGTACTCTCCCCTCTCGCCTCCAGCTGCTGTGTATTTGATACATGACCCAACAATCATTAGACAGTCTCCAGTGGGCCCTTTGTAGCCCAAGGGGACACGCACGGCAACGACAAAATATATTATTTTCAAAGAAATATTTGTAAATGGAGGCATTGAGGGGCAAAGTTCCTTCCTATATTTCACAAAGAAAAGTGACATGAAGCATATATGGTAAATATTCTATTGAGGTTCATATACAATGGACGGACTCTATTTGTTTCCCATGATCAGATTTCATGTAATGGGCCTCAATAGTCACCACAAGAAAAATAGATTTTGGAATAAGATTTGCACAAAAACTTAGTTAAACATTTCAGATTTTGCTGCCTCGGACATCATGCATGTGTCACCAACTCTGTCTTCAGAAAAAAAAAAAAGATCTTTGCTCGTGTGCAGCAGCTGCGAGGGGGAAGCTTGGGGGCTGGTAGAGAAACTTGATAGCTCCCCCAGGCGTATTTTCAGAGCCTAGAAATAATGCATGCTTTTGATTTGTTACTTGTAAACACACGGGGTAGAAGATCTGAGATATGATCCGCAGTTTCACTCAGGCATCTGTTTGGTTGTAAGAAGTGGTACCAGATGCATCCACAAAGCCACACCGATGAGGCACTAGGTGTGTTTTCTACGGGTTTGGTCAATTACTCTGCAGAGAATTGGATGTCTACATGTCCCCAAAGTGGAGAATGATTGAGTGGAGTGGCTGTAATTTATTAATTATGGTCTATATTCTTAGACCACGGTTCTGGCTTCATTCAATTTGTATGGATTGAGGGGTAATTATGGTGTGTGTGTGCATGTGTGTGTGAGTGCAAGTGTATTTTTTAAGAAGAGGGAGAAAAATCTAAAGATCTATTTATGTCATAATTTCAAGTGCAGGTTACTTATGTTGTTTATCATCATGTCCTCTCTTATTCTGAAGTTTTTGTACCAGTTTATACAATAAGATTTATTGAGCAGCAGAAATGAAGCCTCTGTGTAAAAAAAAAATAAAAGTCTCCTTTTTCACGTTTAACATATAGAGTGTCTTCTAATTGCATAGCTGAGAAACAACAATTGAGTTCCTTCAACCGTAACTTGACTACACTAGGCTGTCAGCTGATTAATAGCAACAAAGCCATTGGGTAAAAAGCTGCAAAGTCACCAACAACATCTCTGCTAACAAATAATCAGACCTCAGTTACCGGAGATACATTTTGTCCCTCTGACGGGCAGCTTGTTAATTTAACTCCACGCTGACATTCCTTTCTGTTTGGCCATCTCCCAGGCTGCACGCGTCACCGGCCTGTAATGGACAGGCTGGTGCGCCTGGTGCTTAGCGCAGAAAAGACGGAGAGGGGAGACATCAACCGCTTTGTGGTGATAATGAATGGAGGCACACAAAAGGCCGGGAGCTGGCCATTTACAAAGCCTGCAAATTTTGCCGCCTAAATAGATGATATTGGCAGCCACTGTGGCTTTTTGGTCTCTTTTTATGTAGAGAAGAAAGCATTCAGCCATTAAAAGAAACTACAAATTAATTAACTATTACTATATATTATTTATATAATAAATATAACAGGCTTTAATGTATTCTGTATACAATTTTATCTGCTGTTTATATAGAACAAGAACATCTACACAAACATAGCAGTAAATGGCTTTGAGTTTCACCACAATCCTGTGTTCCTACCACATCAATAGACACTGGTGCATATATTCAGTTATCAGAAGTTGTTTCATGAAAAGTGCAATTTTGTCAGATTGTCAGTCTTTTAAAGTTCACTGTTTGCTATGTTCATCTACTTCCAAACTAAACTTAGTGAAAGGATGATATCTGCACTAAAGAAAAGTATGAAAGAAAGTTTTCTGAGGAATTTTCCAGAAAGATCCATCAGTCGCACAGCATTTTTCAACAAAAATGAAAATTGTGGGGAAATTACCAGGATGTTCAGATTTTCTGTAATTGCAGCATCGCTCTCGAAAGGAAACTGGAATTGCAAATAATTTGCAGCAGAGTGTGTGTAGGAAGCTACAGAGGAAAGCTAACCATGCAATTACACATGAGAAGAGTGCTGCAGAATCACAAGTGTCTGTAATGAACTAGTGAAGACACCAGCACTTATACAGTGGAAGGCGATGATAAAAGCTGCCTTGTAATAGCGTGTGATTAAACTTGGTAAAATCTATTTTTTCATTCGTGCGCTAAGCCACCATGAAGAGTCCCGTGGAGAGATTCTGCATCTGTCAATGTGAAGATGACTCAATGCATTTCCTCCAAATTCATCACCCAGCATGTAATACCAGTCATTTTAAAGAGCCCTTCAAGCGCTCTTTTGTTAATTTAGTTAAACACCAACCGATAGAGTTCATGTTTTACACATTTCTACTTAACACAGCTGGAGATGGAGTTTCAGGAAATTTGAATACATGTTTAAAATAAAGCTCCAAGCCATCAATATTCATTACAAAATAATTTCTTTGAATGTGAAATGTGGAATGAGCTGTGGTTGTCCAAGACACATGGCAGGTAATGCAATCTGTGTTTCCCATTTGTTTTAAATGCATATCTGTTATATTGTGTACTGCATGAATTTTGTAAACAGACAAAAATAAAATCAGAAACCAAGGAGGCTTAGTTTTTAGCATCATAATTATTAAGAATATTTTTACGCTGTATATAAATATCTCACAAATCTATAAAAAAAAATCTACGATATGCAAATCAGCAAGTACAGTCATTACATATGTGTGGATATTTACCATATTCATAACCATTAGAACAAATTGAAAATATGGTGGTGCCTCGCTGAAGCCTCATCCACTTAGCAAATGAAATATTTCCCATTGATATCACTAGTGGAGTTTATTGGAGACATTTCACATTTGAATGTAGGTTGGAGCATAAAGAGTTTCATGATATGTGTGTATTAAAGTTTCCACAGCTGCACCATAGTTGGGCAAAAAGCCATGTTACAGTAGGGGTGTAATTGTATGAGTTCAGCCCCTGAGTGCTCCCCAAGGGCTGCTTTTTATATATAATTTAAACTACCCCACAAGATAACAGGTACTCGTAAGTGTGGATTGTAATATAGAGTCATTGTTTTCCTACAATTTTCTGACGTAACTTTATTACCTTCAACAAGATTTCAGGATATATGATATTTACTCCACCACTGTGTTCTTCCTTGTGCTGTGCTTTACCATTTCACCAAGTTTCATGGAGAGCAGACTGTTTTTTGTCTGTAATCCAGTTTAAAACCGACAAATTAAACTGAAAACAACCTGCTTGAATGAGAAAATATTCAAACTGATACCCAGTGCAATGACTTCTGTTTAGTCATAATGCTTTGTATCACAAGAAACTGATTAAATATAAAAAGAACCCTTTGATTTCCAATTGGGTAGTTTTTTTATATTAATTTAAAAAAATAAATAAATGTAGAGCTTAAACAATCAGATGAGCAGTTGATAAAAATGACTGTGCATTTTTTTTTTAATCTTCTTAAAATATTTTAAGCAAAAATGCCAACGTTCCGTGGCCCCAACTTGTCAAACATGACAGTCAGATTCTTTTGTTTGACACTGAAAACTGGATTTCTTTCGACTCTTCTCTCTCAAAAGCAATTTCACAACATTACTTTGAGCTTTGGGAAACTGTTTAGCCTTCTCCACGATTGACATTTTACAGAGAAAATGATTAATTAACAAAAGAATGGGCAGATAAATCGTAATAAAAATAATCATGCAGCTGTAAAGATATGATCATTATGAAACTCAATTAATGACTATATCATATTATTTATTCATCGAGACCATAAAGGCTTCATGCAAGATTTTTTCCTAACAATGATTCTCTGACGTCATCTGATTTGGCATCAAATGCTGGATTCAGTGTCAAACAGAAACTTTTCTTTGGTCCCTGGCCAAGATGTTAATTTTATCTCAGTGAGCTCAGCTATTTGTTTTTGGGATCCAGGATATTACAGTGATCCCCTCAGTATAGGCAGTAAGATATGATCAATAGGGATTCATGAATAATGAAGAGGCCGACTGGAGCAGAGACACTTAATTACAGTTTCAAAAGCCATTCTCGTTAATTGAGGAGAATAAAGGTGGTGAAGTGGACTCCGTGGCAACATTAGAATTTTTTTTTTTTTTTATCTGTGTCTCCATTTTTATTATAGAGAAAAACCCTCTGTGACGGCTAAAAAACAGGAGCTGGTAATTGGCAGATTCTCACTGTTTCCTCACACTGATGCATTTCTGTGTCTGACATTTAATGTCACAGTTTATTTTGTGTAGTCTCAGTCCATTTCCTCCCACCACCTGTGAGCAGACTATCGTTCTTTTAATGTGAAGGCTAATACGCTGCATATCCAGACAGCGTGTGGCCACCGTGTGCAGCAGATACAGTATGTAATTGACAGCCCTGCCATCTGTTACAGTTATGTGAAATTATGGGTAAACTAGTTAACAGACACTTTGGCCCATTGTCTGTTGTTTTGATAATCACCCTTAATAACGGACGGCATCAATATGGTCTTTAAACCTGATTTGGGAGGTAATGGAGTCAGATGGGGGCAGTCAGTGTATGCTCTGGGGGTAATGCTGTTAGAGATATTTGTAAAGAGCAAATTAAATCAGTCATAGATTGTGCCCTCTCAAGTCAGCCAGACAACCAGACCCATTGAGGAGAAAAAAAAAGGAGGGGATTCATATTTGAACCTCTCGCAGAAAATGCACTTATGTGGATGGAAATAAAGTCAGAGCTGGGTGAATGGATGTAAATGGTTATTGCCGAGAGTCTAATGGCTTCCTGTTAGCTGAGGCAGGTTGGTTGGAAGTAGAGACGCAGCTATTCGGAACTTAACCAGACATCTTCTGCGTTCAAGACTTTAGACAAATGTAGTTATTGACATAGACGGTAATGTCACCAGACCAGAGTTTAGGCATCTTGATCAACATCTGGAGGACTTAACATTTCAGTTATGATGCTTAATAATGATGAAACTGTCCTGATACCATCCTGGGGATTAATTTACTCTCCTCTGGAATTGAAGCAAATTGTTTTTTAGCGTAACATAATTTAAAAAAAGGATCAGTGATTAATGATTGAAGTCTTTTATCAAGAAAAAATGTTAAACAGTGGGATTTCCTGCTTTAATTTGGATTATATCATCTTAAATTGATCTAGGCTCTCTTAATTTCTAGCTCTTTGAGCTTGTGATGTGTTCCTTATTTAACTATTTTCTGACATTTCATTCCCTAAATGATTATTTAGTAAATTAATAAAAGAATCTACAGATAAAGTAATAATAAAAGAGCCTCTCCTCAGGTTTCAGCAGGTAGTGGTGCAAAGATTTGCTCTTTCCACAGTGACATTGCTTATAAATTATGTAAGGTCCATGCACTGATTTGCTAAAGCACTTGAATAAAACTTAATTGTTCTGAAAAATTCCCAAAGAAAGTGAAACCTTACTTTTTCCCTTTAATAAAATAATGTCAAAAGCATAATTCTGCAACCTGTTTTCACATTGCTTTACAGTAAGGATAGCACAACTAATTGTATATTTATCAATTTACACATTTGTCTATAAAGTTGCATGGCTGGCCTGAAGAATCACATTGCAATGAATTTCTGATAATCCAGTAAATCACATCCCTCTTGACAGGTTGTTCATTTATTCGCCCAGTGAGCCAAACTGCACCATGTTTACCTAATCGCCTCGTTAAATCCTGCCAAAATGACAGCAAACCACTCTTGGTCCAATTCCATCACATTTGGCCCGTCGACAAACATGTTTGTTGAGCCAGAGGTGTGTTCCTCACAGTGTTCCTCCCCATCTGTGTCTGGTGAGACACGGCGTAGAACAAAGAGCCCGTCGTCTGAAGCCGGTGTGGCGTTACGCTCACTCAGAGTTCACCTGAAACACTGCACCCATGGCTCCAGGTAACAGCCTGCGCTGACTGATACCCCACTGGGATTCTTTGACTTTATCGGAGGGAAGAATCTGAACTTTGTGAATGGCAATAGATGCAGGTGGTGACATGTCCCTACCCAATTACACAGTAGCTCACATTATGTGTGATTGTCAGACCTGTCAGACGTTTAATCACAAGAAATCACATTTATATCTATTTAAATGTTTGTAATCACAAAGCCCATGATGCAAGTTTATTAGCTTTATGGTCATTTGTGATTCTGAATGATTATTGTCAGGTAGAAGTGAGGAAACCAGTAAGATCGCCATCAGCTGTTTCTTTTTTGTGTTGTCTTGAGTTTAAAAGGTTGAAAGGTGAACAGGGAACCAGAGGCAGGATTTACGACTATTAGCAGACGGTAAATAAGAAGATGCAGTTTGTCTCGTTGAAATGTGAGGAGTGATGTCATTCACACAACTGCCCCAACACATAAAGTGAGAGGCGGATCAGTGGTAGACACCGTTAGGTGAGCTTTCAGCCCTTTGTGTGACACCCAACCTTAGCCCCAAGGGTCCTGTCCTCCCCGTGAAGTGCTACAAGCTCACATTCAGGCCTGCCTCTGCTTGACATAGTAATGCTTCTTGCACATTTGTGGACAATACACCGTCAAAAGGGGAGACATTTTTGAGCATCTATTAACCTGTTCATCTTGACTTGTTGAAGGTTGTCAAGCTGCTTTAATAGTCAGCAGAAGACGCAGATTGCACTTCAAATAGGACTTTTTTTTTTAAATGTCAGCAGCTCCTTTACACGTTTTACTTCCACTGTAATTTTGATCCAGTGTCATCTGTAGCCTCAGACACTTGCCTCAAGTGGCTGAGGAGGTAATATACATCAGCAGTTCCTGTACTGACACACCACGTCTGCTGATCAACACCTGGCAGGCAGGTTGTCTAGACAGCACAGAGTTCCTCTCTTTGAGTTTGTGCCAAACGTGGCAGCACACTTCCTTCCTGTGGAGAAAAATGCGGTTAATGTAAATCATCATACGAGGAATGATTGATAAGTTGATGGCTTGAGGTTTGAGTTATACAACTCTTGTTACATACACCTGCAGTTCAACTCTGAGTGATTTCAGAGAAACTTTTGTGGTATTCTTGTTTGAGATTATTAATAATAATTGCAAGTCAGCATTTTTTTAAAAAAATAGACATCTTCAGCCTTTATGCTGTTATCTCACACTGCCAGGCTGGAGACTGTAACCCATAAATACCTAGACACACAGTGTGATTGCAACCTAATTAGATGTCTTTACCTAATATCTGCTCATATCGAGGAATGCAAATTGTATTGTGTCTTTTGGGGGATGCCAGAGAAATAGAATAAATATAAATGGTTTTAGGTATTAGTCAAAGCAACCATGATAATGAGCACATTTATTTAACCCTTTGCATATTTTGATGGATATTTATATTTAGATGCAGATCTCTCAAAATTTTCTGTCATAAAAAATAAAATTTATAAGGACTGTGGAGCTCTGATTGAGGCAAATGCTCTTTGGGATGCTTTCCCATATGAGCATTATATTTAGATATGGCATCATGCTTTTCTATTCATATTAATGTGAATAGTTCATCCACTTCTGTTTTTCATTTAGATTTGATGCAGAACCACCATTGTATCTGCACCTCCAGCGCCACAAAGATGGAAGCACTCACCTTTAGTTCCATTAAATAGTTAATTGCTGATTACCTACTATTACATTATATTGTATGATTTGTTAGAATAATTCCTCTCTGATGTCATTGTGTTGGTTTATGTGCCTCTCTGCCACCAGCTGTCATGAAGCTACTTTTTCATGCATCCCAAATTAATAGACACTCACTCGTTCTGAAGTGTCTGATGCTATTGTAATACAAGCCATGTGGCATCCGGCCAAGGCTGCAATATAAGACACAATTGTTCAGGGTTTTTTTTCTCTTTTTCTCTCTGTTTTAATGCACAGTAATAAGTAAGTAAATGGTGGAAAGATGTGTGTGTCTGAAATCACAGTGGCCTTTGTTGCAGATAATTAGGTTAGCAGCAAGAGTGTGCAGGTGTTGAGGGTGTGCTGTGCGCTCGTGTTGTGTTATCGACATGCTCGTATTCGTAGGCTGTCAGGGGTGTCGCACTTCCCATCAGCCCCAAAGCTCACCAACCTCTTCACTATTAAAATGATCACTTTCAATAGCAGACAAAGGAAAGAGGGAACATATCTAGTGCAGGGTATTTTCCCCACCTCTAATGCTTATCTGCCTTTTGATGTTGGCGTAATAAAAGGCCTATTGGGCTTCCACAATGACCTGCAAAATGGACAAGGGCCGATATACTGGGCTCTGACTGTCGCTACCATTAACTAAAAGGCCCAGACATTATGGAGAGCCGGGGATGAAAGAACATGGAAAAAAAATAATAATTGAAAAATTGCCTAATGCTAAAGTGAAAGAAAATGGAACTGTGAAAAGGCACTGTAATATTCTGTTATCCCCTGTAAATGCAGCCAAACAAGAGATGCAGCGAGGCATTCTTTTTGAAATGGATGTGGTTCAATTACCTGCATGTCTAAATCTAGTTAAGGCTTCCATTGTCAGGCTCAAACATAACAGGCAGTTTTGATGTAGTGTTAAAACGTATTACGCCCTACAACCTATATAAAATCAAGAGAGGTATGACTCCTTTCACGATGTGGAGGGGAATTAAAAAAGCTTGCAGTGAAAACAAGGTTAATTTAATATTTATTCTGTTTCAGACTGCCGTTTGGATCACTGCTCGCTGAAGAGAGTCGCATAGTATTTTGCAGAGGAAAAATTCAAGATTTTTTTTTCCTTTTTTTTATGAAGGCTAATTGGTTCCTAAACAGGAGTTACTTTCAAATATTATCTACAATAAAAGGAGAACTAATTCATTTTACCAAGTACTACATTTGGCTAAGAGGAAAACTACAGACAGACATGTTCCAACTGTAATGGACCCCTAAAGAGGAAAAAACTTTATGCATTAAATGATTATGTGATAAGCAGGAAAATAATCAGCAACTGTTTTCCTAATTGTCTGAGCAATTTTTGTTTAAAAAATGCAGTTGAATATGTTTGGGTTTCAGAAAGTTTTTAGGGATGAAACAAGCAATTTTGGACTCTTAGAAGCTGCCTTTGTTTAACAGTTGACTTCCATTTATTGAGTGTAATCAATTAAACCTCATATCAAATATCTACATTTCAATCTTAAGTTACCAGTTACAATTTGAAATAAAGTAATTTAAATGCTACTAAACAACATTTATTTTTAAACTAAACTCAGGCCTCATGAAATTATCAAATCTGCACGATAACTTGGACCTCAAATATGAGGGATGTGTTACTTTTACCCATAATTAAACGTAGTTCATCCTCCAATATGCCAGAATCAATAGGTTTATACTGGTTCTTTGGTCTACAAGCACACAGACCAAGCAACAGTTTTACAAGTTGAGGTCAGAAGTGTAACACAAAAGTCTCTGCTTCTTTAGCCAGAGATCAGGAGGTCTCAGTGAGGGTCAAGACCTTTTGGTCTCTTGAAAGAAACCTCACTTTAATCTTAATTATATGTATTTCCTGTTGTTTCTCTCTGCAGCTAACAGTCAAAATGTACAAGCGTGGATCTCAGGGCTGGCTGGGTAAATCTCTGAACGCCACCACCACCATCCCCTCCAACACCTTTGTGATCTTCAGGATCGGCGGAGAAGAAGCAGACACCAAAATCCCAGCAAACACCATTCACAGCATCACACTCAGCATGTGACAGTGTGTGTCAGTGTGGGTGACAGTGATTATAACATGGCGCTGCAGGGAGAAGACGCATTCTTAAATACAAGTTTGATGCAAAAAAAAAAAACTCTTAACTTAGCTCAAAACCTAATTGCATTTTTACTGAGTGTCCTTTACTATGCAGCTTTTGTTTCTTGTTATATTGTACTAATATAAGCATTGAATGTCTTTAAGTGAGAAATTATTCAGAAAGAGAAGACAAAATGACCAGTTTCGCTGATTCTCCACCTCTCTGTGGCAATATTATGTTAATGAAGATGGTTTCAGACAATTAGCCTGATTAGCTTTCTCTTGTTTTGAATTTCTAGGGCTGGCCCACACTTTACACAAGCCATTAATTAATCATTACGGGAGCTGGCTGTGTCACATCAGTGCAGGATTGAAGTGTTTGATGTGTTAATTGTGGCGATTAAAAACCGGTGGCCTCTAGCGCGATGAGGGCTTAGCATGTTACTGCCTCTGCGGGTTTAATGGGCGATGATTTACGGTCTGTTTAGATGGTGTAACTCTAAGGTGGTTTATTAATATGCTCCACAGCACAGAGGAGATGATAACATATTCAAGAGCACACAGGCTCATCCACCAGCACCATTCATAACTTCGTCTGAGTATTTTTTCCATCAGTTACCAGGCTTACACAGCTGCGCTAACAGCTAGCAATTGTATTTCCTGTGCCTGGTAGTGGCCAAAATGAAGTTATTTCCATCAAGATATCAGTGCCTTTAGCTAATGCAATAGAAAGAGCTCTCTGTGTTGATGATATCTTTTTGCATGGCATCTCTCTACCTGAAACATCATTACACTGTACTCAAGGCCCTCACTTTTTTCAAATGTCTGTTTTACCTGAGGGTCACATCATTGGTAGTTGCACAAACAGCATCTGTGGTTTGCATCTTTACTCCTGGGTGCACATTTTTTAAACTCTGGTTTGTTTACAGGTTTTGAACTTGTGTGTTTTGATGAATTTACTGTCTCTGCATATTTAAACTTACAGTAATGAGTGTCCTCAGGGGCTGTTTCTCCACAACACTTGACAGATAATATCAGATGATCTTGGATTAGAAGGAAATGACTATGTATTTTGTCTGTAGGGTGATTCTGATATCAATACAAGCATTAGCAGTAAAGAGATTCAGCCAATACAAGTATTAGAATTGCCTTTCGATACTTCCTTGAATTCTGGATCAGGTTTTACACAAGTTCTCTTTTACAATAAGCCAATATATATAAAAGGAAAAATATCAGGAACAGAGCACCCATATAGGGTTAGAAGTATACAACTGTTAAAAGAATAATAACAGTAATATGCATATTTTTTAACGCACTGGTATCAGATCAATACTCACTATTGGGATCTGTATCAGAAAGAAAAAAGTGGTATCAGGACATCTCTGCTGATAAGTCTTGGCTGCATGCAGGTTTTACTGTGGTTTCATAATATCTTAATATGATTACTTGTTCATTTTTAAGAAACACTTCGAGCACTTTCAGCATCAAGCCAACTTAAGAAGCACGATTGATAACCAAACTCCTCAGTTGTCTGATATAAGCATGGGTGTTTTATTCATTGGTGTGTGTGTTGTTGGTTTTTTTTAGTTGTGGTATTATCAAGTGTTTGTATGTTTACTTCTATTTGTATCTGGTCTAATAATAAAAATATTTGATAATTTAATGCTTCTCATAATTATTTACACATTTCTTGAGTAAAGTGGCATCTCTTGAGTTTCTTTTATGTGATTGGCTCCTCTGAATCTGCATAGTTCAAATGATCTATAATAATAAAAGTCATTTGTCACTGCTGAGCCACAAGGTTTGCCCAGAGTTTCATTTGGTAGATGGAGGGCATCCGTCAGCAGCCCGCTCTGCCCTTTGAAAGCATGTAGCATGTCTCCAGCGCAGTAAAAGACTGGATATTAAGAATGGATGACTGGCCACAGGGACAATGCGAGCTTTGTTGGGCGGTGTGGTGGCGAGAGGGAGGGTAAGCTGAGCGGAAATGGACATGGAGATCAGACCAGAACATAGTGTGACAAGGTAACAAGGTAAACTGATCCAGGCTGCAATTCCTCTGGAAACTGAATCAATGAGGGTTCTGTTCAAATGGAAATCCTCCTGGATATCGAGTTATGGCGAATCTATAGCACAATAGAATCAACTGTAAATATGAAGTTGTTTTCCTTTGCAGTAAACATGTACGTCATGCAACCTGAATACTTGGTGAGCAGGTACATCCAGGGGGGTGAACAACTAAGTCATGACCCTGCAGTGAGACCACTTGTCCAGTTTTGACCTCTTACCATTTGAGAAGGTCCCCAGGATTGCCAGGTGGCTGCTTTGACCTTTCTTTTGTAGTGGACATGAAACTATAGAGCAACTGTCTCAACCACAGTCGTTCAGAGGGAAATCCTGCACCACAGTGCTGTATTCATATAGGTCAGAACTTTAGGACATTATTGTTTGAACACAGATGCAGTATGACAGCCATATTTCAGTGTTAAACAAACTCCACAAACAGTTTGAGCACTTCTCATGAACCCACATTTTGCTGCTTCAGCTTGACTGGCTCAAAGGTCCTGATCAAGTGGTGGTCAAAATACTCTTTATCACTGAAATATTTTCTGAGATGCAGCCTGTTTCATCTGTAAAGGGCCCTAGAGATGAGTTTTTGTTGTACTGACAGTCAAACCAAATACCTGTGTTTACTGTAAGTGGTGAAACATTTAGGAATGACTCTTGGCTGCAATTGTTTCTCAAAATAAACAGAATGTGAACACCAAAGCGTCCTGAAACACTTACTGCGTTAATATTCAGCAGTTAGCAACTCTTAAAATCACTTTGCATCTCTCATCTTTCAGTAATCACAGCAGTTTTCCCAGATTCAAATCAATTTGTTGAATTTTTAACCAACTTAATTTAACAAATTAGCATGCTAACATATTGGCACATGTACAATTGAGGCTGTTTCTGATGTCATTAGTTTTGCAGATATAGACTAGAAAACATACACTAGTTATTCCCAACTTATGAAAGCACGTGGTTCCCAACTCTTTCCATTTTTTCACAAAATATTGTGCAAGTTTAAACCATTCAGACTTCCTATCTTTTTAGAAATAAAACAAACAGAGAGGGGAAGATGCTTGCAGTTTATAGGCATGCATACCTGTGACAAGGGGTCGTAGGCAGACATTGCTTTATATTAAGGGGTCACAAGCATAACAGGTCAGGAACCACTGGCATACAATTTAGCTACAGCTGCATAAACAGCTGGGAAAATGTAAATACTTACATTTTTACAGAATCCATTGAAAAAACATTCAGTAGCTAAATTACATCTGAAAAAGCAAATAGCAGATGTTTCCCAGAGACCTTTCTTAGCCGCAGTATTCATGTAAAGCTGATGTATTAGAAGGTTAAGAGTGCTTATGAGAAATGAAATGCACCGATGTAATACAGTGAAAAATCTTTTAATGCATTTTACAACAGGATAAAGTGTAATTGTGGTGAAAACATAACTACAAGCTACATTTCCGAGGCTTTTATACAACCAGCACAATGTGATGATAAAAGGAGACAGGCTGTCCCTCTAATGCCCACCAACCTCTATTCTGTGACCGCTACTTTACTGAACAGCATCAAAGCTTTCAGAGTGTGAAAAAGGAAGGATTCATAGGAGATTAAATGTTTTTCCACCTTTTGCAGATGTTCAAAATTAAGTAGGGTACTCAAAAGTATCATCAAGACACTATTAAAGTTGTGATTATTAATACACTTCAGTGGGTTACAAAAAAAAAAAATTGAAAGAATATTTCAATTGTGCATTCACAAAAAAGGAAAGAAATGTGCACATGGGTAACAACAGGCAGGGGGCTGCAGAAATTAGCCAGTTTTGAAACAACTCTCAAAAGCAACACACTTGTAAAAACCCACAGCACAACAAAAGACATACAGGAGTGAATGAAATGAAGCTTCCTTGCCAATTACTGCTGCAAACGTGGCCGCGGTGGGGCTTTTTGTGCTTCACACAAGCAGTCTTTTCTCCCCTTGTCCCCGGCTATTGAGAGGGATACATTAGCCAGGCGGGATGGATGGAGTGGAGAGGAGCAGAGCGGAGCGTTGGCAGTCATACAGCTCACTTCACGCCTGGTGTTACAGACCTCTCTTATGACTTCACTCACAGTGCTCGTACAGAATGTGATTTTTACAATGTCATTTTCTACCTCCTTTCTTAGACTTTGACAAGAAAAAAATCCAGACATGTAAAATACCCGCTCATTCTGATCTTGCTTGGAAAAAAATTGGTGTGATGACAATCATGAGGGGTTTAATTTCATCATTGTGTCGACTTTGAATCCATTTTTGATGACTATTTAAGAGATATAAAATGAATCTACATCTCTTTTAAGCCCCGCTCCTCAACAATCTGTTTTCCTCCTTTTTCTGATAAATGTTCAAATATTTTTCAGGGCCATCATCCTGTTCAGCATGTTCTTGGTCAAAAGGCATGTAAAAGATTTATCTAGTTATAACTGCTGTTTCATCTTAATTTCAGAGACTAGATTTCAACTTATAGTTTGCTTTTCAAAGAAAGATGATCATTTAAATACTTTTAAAACAAAAATCCCATGTAACTCATGCAAAAGGGGTGCAGACATACCACTATTGACAATAATTGGGATATTAATATTAAAAAATAAGTTTAATATTTTCAGTCATGTATACAGACTCTCTTACTTTACCTTGCTACACTTGGTTTTGAAGTATAATTCATTTGCAAAAAAGAAAGTGAAAAACCCACAATAAGCAAGTATTTAGATAAATTAGCTTAGCGATAATAATTTAGTACAATATTTAATTTCTCTATGCCATGATAACTTGGTAGTAAAAAAAATCTGATATCATCACAGCCATACTAGGCCGCTGAAAAAAACCAAGATGTATTTTGACCTGCAGATGGTTGCTGTGCTGCAAAACTATGTGATGTTTCATAGCATGTTTTCCTGTTAATACCCCCGGACCACCTCATTGAATGCTCCACTCTTTTTGCAGGCTCTGCAGGTTCACATGTGGGTAAATGTGCCGCCTGTGACAACTATCAGCAAGGTTAATGCTGCGGATAACCACATCCATCATTCAGTTTCATTAGCGCTGTCCTCTGACCTGTTCCACATAATGTTGTCAAATGTGTCAGGCGCCAGATTATTGGGAGGTATGATGATCAATAGAGAAATAAGAGAGAGCTGTGAGTGGCGCTGCTGGCGCGGCTGCAGAATAAACCTCCATCCAGCATTGTGCCGCCTGTCACAAATCTGAAAAACAAATGGACTAGCCCAAGGCAAGAGCCATCAATAATAATATAATGTGTGGACAATGAGTTAGAGCCAGACTTCTCAGTGCGTTGCCATTCTACGCACAGAATCATCACCACACAAATGCATTGATCTCTGTATTCACATCAGTTTGCTTAATCTGCATTTAAGTCGATGGGACAACACACTATTTCACTTCAGTGAATTCAAAAAAGTTAAATATGTCCAATAATCACAGGCTGTTTATGAGAGCAGCTCCTTTTTTGTGTCATTGATTTGACTCTGTAATGCACTGTGGTGTCTGATCACTCAGACAGAACGCACTTAGGAAAAGACAAATGTATTTTATATTCAATAACATAGATTTGTCCCTGCTTAGCCACAGGTTAGAGTTTAAACAAACAGTATAATAAGTAGAGACATTGACCATTCCCTTTTAATTTTATCATTGAACTCTAGTTCTGGGATGTTGAAGTAGAATGTATAACATGGGAACTGTGTCATCTCACTCTGATGTCCACTTGATGTCAGAATATATATTTCAAAGAACAAGATCTGGCAAACTAGCTCTTTATATGTGGCTTAATCTGCTCAGAAAAGATTTTGTTTTTGTCTCATGTTTCCTTAAATTGTACTTTAAATGATCTCTGTGTGCTTTTACTGCTTCAGGTCACTAAATATTATGTTTCTTTTTGCTCAGATATATGCATTTCTTGGTTTTATATCATTTTGTAAGGAGATCTTCATTGTTTAATTAGTATTTTATAAATAAAGTTGATAAATTAATAGGCATTATGCACCCACCTTAATGTGTAGGAACCTTTATTGTTGGACCCATAATTTGAAAAGATGCACTCACATTACAACCTACATATTTGCTATAGTTCTCAAACAATACTGTGTTTAACCTACATAAACATTTGTGAATTTACACATAAACTATGTAATATTACACAACACAGCGAAAACTAATAGCAGAAAACAGCTCGGAGCTGCTTCTTGTTAGCTGTGGTGTCACTAAAGACCCATGAGATCCCTGCGGCCCATGACTGCTACTACAATAGCCCTGGTGTTAATGTTCCTTCGTACTGAAAACTGCCATGAGATCACAGAGTCTTGACCTAAATGTCACAGGACAAACCAGAAAAGAAAACACAGAGACTGTATTTTTCTTGTAATGATGCAGAAATGTGAGAAATATAGGAGAAACAAATATAGTTTGACAATAGGACGGAAATGGCCTGTATAGATGTGTGATGTGAAGATGGGGGTCACTGGAGATCTGACTCTACCTGCCACCTAAAGCTCAGACCCTTTTTGCTAATATTTTTATGGCTTTATTACCTGAATCTGTACAGTGCAATAAGTTTTTCCTCTGTGACACAGACACTTAATTAGCCAGTAATAGTTGGCTTGAAATGGTATTCTTCAGGGGATTTTGCCAATACCATCTAATAAAGCAGGTTGAAATGGATACAAGGAGTCAGTTAAATCCCGCCCGCAGTCACTCCGAGGTACACAGGGAACCTGAGCCTCAAAGATGTGGTGCATTAGTTCTGCTAAGCTAACCGTGAATGCTAATTGCAGGAAGGACAAACTGTAACCCTTGCCCTGTGGCCATGAACCCATTAAACAGCACAGAGGGTTTCATAGACATGGAGAGCCTACAAAAGAAGCCCGACTGAAAAGGCTTGCAATCTGATTTTCGGTTTAAATGGGGATAACAAGTTTTCCAAAGTCTCCCTTGGGATCTGCCCTTGCTGTTTTTTTTCCCTTTTTTTTCACAGTGTAAAGAAAAACTGTCTGTCACTCCAAAGCTGACCGCAAATCATCCATACAATGCAACAGGTCTTATGTTTTCAATGTTGTGTGATCCGCAGGACAGTTGTCAGTGACTGACAGGTGGCTCTCTACAGGATGTGGATCAGTTGTGTTTAAGTGCTTGTAATTTCACCCCTTGAGGTAGTTAACAAACCAGCCATGGTGCATGACACACTATACATGGGAAAAGGTATTCTCCGTCAGTAGGAATTGTCTTTCTGTGTGTTTGTGGCAACACCTTTTTCACGAGGATCAGTCAGTATGCCTTAAAGAATATCACTTATTTAGAGCTGAGCTGTTTTCTTTCTTTTCTCGGTGGGTTGAAGTCATAAACAAGGGTTCACTTTTCTTTTTTTTTTCCCTCACCTTCAGTCTCTGCAGCTCTGGTGCCCCCTGGCCATACATTTTCAAACATGACCCCAGTGCACCGACTGCCCCTGCTTTCTTTATACACATTCATCAGTTTGACAAGTGGCATGAAAGTTGGTTGAATGCTGCCCTTTTTTTTTTGCACCAACATCCACAAATTACCTTTCAAAGTAGGCTTACAGATGATTACTTTGATGGTTTAAGCAAAACAAACTTAAGTTTGCCATCAAGTTGAACATAAAGAAACAGTAAGAGTTGGCCATTCTACTATAGCATATAAGCAAGCTCAAGCTAAATGCTAATATCAGCATGTTATCATGCTCTTACTAACAAAATTCATCAAGGACATTAATGTCTTAAATGCATCTATCCATCTAATGGTAGTTGAGAGATTTTTCATTGAAAACCACCAAAGTAATCACCTAAGTTATCAGGATAGTTTATCTGAAAACCATTAATGTCTTTATAAAATTTTATGTCAATCCATTCGATCCTTATGTAGTTCTTCATGGTAAAAACCTGTTATCCTGTTAATACACTGCCATAACTCCTTCATCCACATTCTCAAGTAACAGTAATTAATTCAGTCCAGTTTAATAGTTTCTATCATATCCTAAATTACCATTGACACGGTTTCTTTTAAGCAAATGATTAATCTGCAGCACAAAGCCTAGGAGCCAAAGTGAAACCTTGAGCCCAGAATCTGTGACCCTCCTGTCACGTTCAGAGATGTTTGATTAACTACAGCCCAGCTCCCAGGTGAGCGTCCCCTTCACCAGTCGGCCCCATGCTGCCTGCCTGCCTGCTTGTGAGGAGATGGATGGCTGTGAGTGTGAAACCTAGCAGTGGGTTACATGGCCTTGAGCTTTACATCTAATTAGGCTCTAATGTAACTACAATGCTCTCGAGGAGATGTTGTCTTGCCCACCAAAGCTCCTTAAAAGCCTCCTCGGGGCAGGGGCGGCTCTGAGTGAGGGGCTGTGGCAGTCCACAGCCACGTCCAAGTGAAAAGCTCAAGTTTCCCTCTCAAGCCGGGATGAACTGGCAGCCAGACGCCAAATCTACACAGGATCTTCATTCTGGCCCTGTCTGATGGATATGTATGAACTGTGGCTGTTTATCTCTAAATGAAACCACCTAAAATGAAAGAGAATTATAACAAACATCAATGATTGCTTGAAACATGTTCTACACCTTTATCCAATAATAAGCCTTGTTTTACATCTGCAGACAACCTTATAATAATTTAAATTAATCTATGTCGACACTAGTGAGAAGATATTTCTGTAAAGCTTAACAGATCTGATGATGACCTAAAGAGCCCTTTAGTGAACTTTGGGTTGTCTTACATCAAAATTAATTTTTTAGATCTTTTCAGTTAGTTTTTTAAGTCTAAAAAAGGTGGACTTATACTGCTTATCTTCCGGAAAAGAGCTGTATTGTATCCATGTTTCCAGTGTTTTGTTTTACATTTTAATATACCTGCAAATACATTAAAACCCTCTCTTTTCTGAGGCAAAACCTCAACCCCAACCCTGTAACAAAAGGTCCTAGAAACATAGGACCCTGGAAGAGCACATAGGTAAAATCGGACTCTTTGTCCATTACACCCTTTGTCATGTTTTCATTATGTACCATAAAAATTTGGGGAAAATAGGACCCTAAGAAGACAAGAATGACTTCAGAAAGATGACTAAATCCTTTTTTAATAATTCATTTTATTTGAAAGGGGCAGATTTTATGTCTTACTATATGTTAAGACCCAGTCAACAAGGTTTCACAGGAAAATGTTAAGCAGAGGTGAAAAACTTTCCCTAAACTTTGTTTTATGAGAATTTTGCATTGTTCCATGGTGCTACTATGTCTTCTTCTCAGTTCTGCTTGTGGCATTGAAACATGAAACAGAAGAGAAACCATAACACAGAATAGTGTCAATATCTTCCTGATGCATCATGTGATTTCCCCATTTCTACACATCTCAAGAAGAACGGTATCATCAGCTTGATATAATATTAGAAACGGGTCCTGAGAGATAAGGTGTCTGGTTGAAGGTCATTTGTGCCCTCTTGAGTGAACATAAGAGCCTTTTGTGGTTGGGTTAAATGCACATGACAGGCTGTTGGAGCAAAATCGCCCATTTTAATTGTCATGTAACGGTTTCATGTAGAGCCGAAGTGTCTGCAACACTTCAGCAGTTGGAAACCAGAGCCCGGCCACACAGCCACAGATGTGGTTAAGTGGACCAGCAGAGAGCTCTGTGGAGACAGGCTAGGTGAAAGATGCTTATAAATACTGCAGCAAATCCGATGTAAATTTTTAAATCACAGACTTTTTAAAAAATCCTTAAAGGAAGTGAATACAAATGGTATGGATTATGCTACTCTTTGTAAAATGTACATTACGTTCACATAAGGTACTTATTGCTTTAAATGCCCTAGAAAAATTGTCTGTTAAATTACTTTTTCCCATAACATATCCAATACAAACAAGAAAACAGTTTTAACGCACACTAAAAGAACCCAATTTTCCAATTTAGTGGAAAACAAAGAGGGCAGGAAACAAGGTAATTTCACTGTTTCCCCAACAACAAACTCCTCGCCGTTGCCCGTCTGCTTCATGGCCAGTAATTACGTCCCAAAATGAATGCCATTTCATATTAAGCTGCAGTCATAATCCAACGTCAAAGATGGACTCATTATCAACAATCATGGGAATTAGTTACATCATTTAACCAATCCGAACTAATCATTTCCAGGATACCGCAGAAGCAGATAGAGCCATTAGAAAAAATTGGAGCTCTCAAATAGAATAATTGACATCTATATCTTCTCTGCTGCTTTGGCTGAAGGGCTTCAGAAATTGCATTAGTTGCAATTGAAAATCTGAACTGAGGGGAAAAGACTCCACTTAGACTTTTGCAGGGCAGCGCTCCATGTTCGCTTTTCCCATTCAGATGATGCTGAATACTGCATTAAAAAAGGTCTGTGCAGCATCTGACTGTCACCAGTCTAACAACTCGCAAAACAACAGCAGATAAATCCAATGATAATGATAAAAAAAAAAGTATCGGTCCCCTGAAACATCTCTTCCATTGTGTTTTATCTTCTAAATTTGTAAGAGCTGAATGCATTGGACTCTCATGGGGAGATTTTCTGTCTCTGTATATTTCTGAGTTTCTGAATGGAGTTATAAACCACCCAGCTGCGTTGGGAAAATTATAAAAATTGGCAGCACTCAAAGTGCTTCTGTTCTAGTAAATCTGAATTTACCACTCAGAGCACTCACCTGATAATGCACTATTAAAAATGAAGAGAAATCTAGAAACAAGCCTCATGATCCTTTTATTTTAGTGTGAACCCTTTTTTTTTTTTTGCCAGTCCGCCAGATGCAGTTGGGTCATCCAGTTTAGTGGTTTTCTCCCAATTTCTCCCCAACAATAATGCAGGATCTAGTTTAGGCCGTAGACCTCTGATGTCTATCAGTACAGGTCACTGTCTGGGGGCAAGTGGAGCCCTCAGCAAGACGAGTGGATCATCGCTTTCCCTCAACACATCATCAACAGAACGGCTTCTGACACATTCCTGGCATTTCTCAGGGTTTTTTTTTGGTAACAGGAGTCAAAGCATTAACTGACTTAATGCTCTTAGGCAAAATTTTAAATAAAAATGTTTAACTCTAAGTGTTAAACTCATATAAGTGTTACAGGACTTACCAAAGGACAGTTTAAGTGTCAGGAATGAAAAATAAGATTAAGTTAAGATAAGATATTCCTTTATAAGTCCCACAATGGGGACATTTGCAATTTGTAAGTATTAAAAAAAAAAGGCGTATACAAATCTGTTTTATTCAGGAAAAAACAAGACTGTGAAGAATATACAAGAAACAATGAAATATTTAACAAGAAACTGGAAAAAAGAAAGGGTTTTAGAAAAACACTTCTGACAGCAAAGAAACAGGAAAAGAAATGACAGGAAACAATATGGTAATGGTACACTGGCTGGCAGCAGATAGCCCAAATGTAATAAAGGCTTCATAAGCAGAGGGAACCATTCCAATACGGACTTAGGTTGACCTGTAAACCAAAAAAACAGGTTCAATTAACTCAGGAGCAATCAGTGAACCAATGGAGGACAAGTCATTATTAAATACAGATTCAGTGTTTTTTCTCTCTGCGGTTTAGTTTACAACAAACAATAAACTGGGGTCAAACTAACTTACATGAGGCAAATCACTCTGAACACAGTGAAGTAAAACTAAACAGCCTTTTTTATTAATAAAAGCCAAACATTAGCTACCATAGTCAGCAGGTGGAGAAAGCTATAAAACTGAAATGAAACAAAAGTTTTGCAGATTTTGTTAATTGCCTGAACAATCTACCTAATCTGTTGACATAAAGGAACAAAGCCCTGATACAACAGATGTTTGTGAAACTGCAATTAGCAATATAAAATATTTCCTTTCCTATACTGAATATTAATATTCATATATTTGGAAGATATTACTACAGTTCCTAACCACAAAGTTACTGTCAATGCCAGGTGTCATTCAAATAGCAGTCAGAACATCTTTGATGCACAGAAACTGCAGCAGACATCAGCTCATTGAGATTAGAAATTACAATAAATAACCATGTCTGTATATTGTATTTTTGAACCATTGTGATAAATAATTTAAGGTTTCAATCATTTTTTGGCAAAATAAATTTAAAAAATCCAGACAAATCATTTGCCCAAGTTTCTCATTTGCTGCATTTCAATATAAGTATTATAACACACTGTGACAGTGTAATACAAATCAATACAACAAACACAACCAGCCTGAGAGATCACCTGACTGCCTTAAATAGCGTAAATAAAACATACATTTCTAGTTTCACACATGTAGCATATTGCATTACAATGTACAGCAGGTTTATATTTGTCCAGTTGTGAGTGTATTTATGAAAGCACAGACACACAAACTGAGGGGAGGATTTTCACATCCATAATCTGTCTATCTTTCAACTGTCGGATATTGAAAAGTGGATGGACAGAGATAGAGATCAGAATATGCTGCAGCTGGACGTGCTCCTTGTAAATGCAGCTGGTCACAGATTCAGTAAGTACCAGGACGTCATATACTGAGGACACAAGAGTAGAGGGAGGGACTCACTTGGGCTTGGTCTCGGCATCTGTGACTTGGCGGATGAAGATGGCGTCCTCTGGATGACTGATGTCTCCCTTCTCTTGCATGTAGGAGGAGGCGATAGCGAGCATTGTTCCATCATTATTAAAGGCCAGCGAGGCAATACTGGTTGGGTACCTGTGGAACTGACACAGGCGCTTCTTGTTGAAAGGGTCCCAGATGTTCACAAATCCGTCTGAGCCACCTGGTAAAAGGAGAGGCTCAAGGTCAACCATCTCAAGGTTTAGGCTGTGTTACTGATGAGATATGGATCTGTAATAACTGTGTTCCACTTGCAACCTTGGCAGCTCAGTGCTAAAGGTCACAGGAAACTCTATGAGCTTAATAAGGACAAATTGCCTCAGAAACAAACAAATGTAGGAAGGAAAAAATGCTTTTGTCAAGTATTAACTAACTAATCGTACCTGTGGCAAAGGTGTTATGAATACTGTGAAATGAGATGGCATTGACAGGGTAAACAGTCTCAATTCCATCCTCCTTCAGCCTGTGGCACTTAAAGGCGTACTTCTTCTTCTGAAACTCCTGGCTTGGGTCCAGGTACTCCACAGCTACACGTCCCTCGATTGAACTCAACACGTAGCCCTGGAGCCAGGACGGAGAATATGAAGTTACCATCCAACTTGTTCACATTAACACAGGGATCGCGATCTGTAATGCGATGCTCTATTAGGAGTAAATTACCTGTCAAGTTTTAACTCTTGTCTATATCTTTTATTAGAGTTGCGTGCTCTTTGTTTAATAAAGTCATTTCTGATTTAAATTGTACCTGTTTGTTGGGGAAGGCTCTAATGCAGCGAGTCTGATACTTGAGACTGGACTCTCTTCTTTGCTGTACGTAGCCCATGTTCCTCAGATCCCACACTAGGACTCGTCTTCCAGATGTGCCAACAATCAGCCTATCTCCAGCCACAGAGAGGGTATAAACCTTTCACAAAGATAAAAAGTTTGAGACAAGAGGGAGACACAACACTAGCAATGCCAGAAGTCTTACTTGATACCCAAGCAAACACGTTTTACAATGAATGAGTCAAAATGAAAAAGCACTTTCTTCACTCATGTAATATGCAAGTTTTTGACTGTAAATTAACAAAATTACAAGTTCCTTATTTTCTCAGATATTTAGGCCAAAAACAGTGCATTTTCAAAGGCTACCTCTTTGTGTGCATGTGTTAAGTGTTCCCGAAAATGCTATACATAACATAAGCATAAGAAAAATTTTTCCTCTGACTAATATCCCTCTAGGGTTGGGAGTGAATCAATTCTTAAATGCAACATGATGCAGACATGAAAGATTCAGAATCGATTCAACCTTGGACAAAAACATGCACATGACACTTTGCACTCATTTAGTGAACTGCTAAAATCTACATTATACTATACAATGCTTAGCCTGTTTTGCTTTACCTTTTCAGGTTGTGTAAAGGTGCCGGCGTTGCAGGGCGTCCTTGGGTCCCAGAGCCTAACTGATCTGTCCCAGCTCCCAGTTACCATGACATTGACTTCTGGGCAATATTCCACACAACGAATGGGGGCATCATGTGTTCCAACTATTGTGTCTATTTGAGGATAAGATTTAACAATGGCATAAATACACATACAAAGAAAATAATTACATATATGGGAAATTCTACGATAGGTTTTAGTGACAATGCCATTCCTGAGAACTTGTACCAATATTTTGCAGGTGTGTGACATACCTTGGTCAGTGTTTAAATCATGAGTTTTTAATTGTGCGTCTAACCCTCCACTCCAAGAATGTGTTGGGTCCTGCAAGTAAAAGTGGAAGGTTATCTGTGTGGACTAAACACCATGATTCTGTGCTTAGAAATGTCAAGGTCGAACCTCAACAATAACAAAAATCTGTGACCTACATAAAAAGCACAGTCAAGAACTGGAGCTGTGTGCTGGTACTTCATGCGCATGGTGTTACTTCCAACATCATAGAGACGGACAGTGCAGTCCCAGGAGGAAACAAGCAGGAACTGGGTTGTACTGGGGCTGAACTTGACAGCAGAGATGCCATCCTCTGGTCCCTGGTTAAGCTTGTACTCGTTTGAGCCTGTCATCTGCAAAAAAAGAAACATATCACAGTATATCACAAAGTTTCTTAGATCTACGTCCTGGACTAGTATTTTAACCAAATAACTCAGACCACACAAGACCAATTACCTTAAGTTACCATATGACCAGTTGCTGACAGACATAGTAGCAAATAAGAGGATATTTTTTTTTTAGATCAAGTCAAGTGCGGTGCCCACTCCACAAAAATATACTACAGCCCTGTAACATTTGCTGATATGGCTTCTAGCAAACTTCACAGAAAACAGGAAGAGCAATATCGTGTGCTATTATGTAATGTGATAAAACTATAGGTTCAAGAGTATGAACACTTCTAAACAATCTAGCATTAGTCGAGCAACGCCACAAGCTGCAACTTTCTTAATAGTTTAATAAACACCTCTTCGTGATAGCTAAAACACAATCTACTTACATTAAATATACTACGATCACTTTTTATATTTACCTGATATGATATTGGCTAAAACCAGATGAGCTGAAACTAAACAACAGCTGCCACTGACAAAATAAATTCACGTCAAGTTGGTTTCCTTCTCTGGCTTCCAAACCAATAAAAGTTTTAAGTTAAAGTTATAGAACATGCGTGTTACAATTATTGTGGTCAGAATAACATCACACAAAATTAAATTCCCCGAATTATTGTTATACTGCGAATAAAATACTGGCATACTGGTAGATCAGTTACTCTCCTGATTGTTGTTAGCCCTACTCAGTGACCAGCTTTGGGCATAAGCTAGCTACGTAGCTGAGTACACTGAGTACATTTAAGTTAAGTAACACGACTTTCTGTTACGAAAGCTGAAGAAAAAGTACAGCTATTCTTTTTTATCATACTGTAAACATGACTTATTAAGTCAAATCCATAAATTGCACCAAACCTACTTCTACGGCCACCGGTGTGTGTTAGCATACCATTAGCTTGTAACGGTAAAAAAAATAATGTGGGTTACAAGCCCTGCTTTGGCCGCTTAACTTGACTTACCGCTTCAGTTCGGTTTAGTTCAAATGCGACTGGTTCTCTTCTTTATTGAGGATAATGATTTTGCTTGATTTACAATTAAATAAAAAACAGAGAATGCTACAGAGCAATGTGGCTGCCGTAAGCTCAGGCTAACTCCCATGCAGACGCTGCCAATACGCCCGAGGATGCTGATTGGTTGAGACGAATGTTCAAATTCCCGCCTGCTATATGATTGGTTAATTCAGTAGCTTTGCAATATTTCCGTTTTCTCATCACAGGTCACATGACACAGGACTGCTCTCTCTCTCTCTCTCTCTCTCTCTCTCTCTCCCTCTGACATAAAGAATATATTCTCCAAACAGACCTAATAGAATTCTTTTCTTTCATTTAAAACAGGCGGCACTCATGTAATAAAACACAATAATCCACCATAGAAAAAAAAGCAAATGAGGTGCTAGTGAAGCAAACGTTGAGTCCAGTAGAAAATAAAGAATACTTCATCCAATTTAAAGCCCATGTTTAATTTCTTTGTTTCTGGTTTATGAGAATTTTACTAGCGTTTAATCACTGCTACTAAAATATCATTTTTTTTACGGGCCAGAAGATTAGATCAAAGGATCAAGTTTCTTTTACGCCAACAAAAATCATCATATGCTATCATGCCATCATAAAGCCTAGTTAAAATGTGATTAGCTGTTGCCAGTTTAGAGTTTTTTACGCAAGAAACCCTACTCTTATTGCACAGTTATCAATTGTTTAACAAGCACATGTTTTGTAGCAAAACAAAAGCTCAATAGCAAATAATGCTAAAAATGTGTAAAAAAAAAATGGTCTGAACAGTCTAACCCTTAATTATATATGGGATTTGAATGCTGTTTAAAATGAGGCTATACCATCGTTCAAGTTTTAGAAGTCACCAGT
>JAPZDV010000014.1:7045281-7075464 GCA_029814665.1 Acanthurus lineatus
TAATAATAATAATAATAATAATTTGTCTGTTAAATCTACAAAATATACAAAATGGTAGCCTTTTTGTGAAGATCACTCTTATTTAAAAACATATATACATCGTGTTATGACACAGTCAATGTTAAACAGGCCTCAGCATTGGAACCGGGTGGGAATAGTACATGTGATGAGGAAAAGCCAAGAGTGACTGGCTGCCCGATGAGTTTGCAGCGGGGCCCCCGGTCGTTTCTGTGGCTCCGTTCTCGTGGTAAAGTATGGGAACCCGCACAATCCTCTGCGCCGCTGCATGGCTCAGGTTGGCTGCCTCCAGCTCCGCGGCCAGCTGCCTTTTCCACTTATTCCTCCGGTTCTGAAACCAGATTTTCACCTGCGTCTCCGTCAGGTGCAGGGACGCGGCCAGGCCTGCCCTCTCCGAGCTGCTCAGGTAGCGCTTTATGTCGAAGGTGGACTCTAGCTGGAAGACCTGACTCCTTGAAAACACCGTGCGCGTCTTTTTCTTTCGACAGGGCTTCCTATCGCAGTCCAGCTCGTCTGTTTTTCTCCTCCACTCGTCCTCCTGGTCCGTTTCTTTTTTGGGCTCTTCCAAGTCACTTTCATCCAGCGCTATGTCGTCGTCGGCGCTTTCCTCTTTGGCATCTTGGTCACTTTTTTGGAGATCCGGAGAGCGCCTGTCCGGCGCCGGTGATGCTTCTCTCTGGTTGCCTTTCTCAGACCCTGCAAAGGAAAGAAAATAGAGTATTAAAGTAATCAAATTAGATCTTTTTTAGCCATTAAACGTGTATATGAGGTGTATTATAATTTATTTTATACACTCAGTTTATTGTTATAATATTCGTTTTTCTTTGTATGTGTAAAATATTTTAAAATTACAGACAAATTCCTCACAATTAAGGTGGGTAAAACCCCAGGCTTATGGCATTTCAAATTTTGCTTCAAAATTATTCGAAAGTCACACTTTTATTGAAAAAACACCATTTAAGTTAATATTTACCTCCAGTCCTCAGATGAGTTCCAAACGTGTATGGGTACCACCAGGTAGACGCTCTCTCCAAATACTGCGCAGATAGTCCAATTCTCTGCGTAGGCAACTCAAATCGAGGGAAAGACAAGTCACCAAGCCGAGAGAAGAAGCTGCCGTCAAACACTCCTTTGGACGAGCCGAGCAAGCTTCTTGGCTTTATGGGTTTATCTTCAATGTTCAGGAGATTCTTTATGGAGAACGGCGAGTCTTTTGCGGGTTGGCGAGTCTCTTGCGCATCAGAGTCTGCCATCACCGTTTACTGCCCGAAGTGGATCACCATCAAAACTTACCGAGGGAAAAAAACACCGAAAAGATTGCTTTTTTGCCGACTATTTTAAAAGCATGGAAGAGAAAGAGGGACAGAAGTGAAGTAAAAAAAGAAAGTGGCTCAAGCTGCGTCCAGCTGATGTGGATGATCAGAGTGAGAGCGCAAAGATCACCGCGTCAAACTTGAGCAGGATTGTAATGATGAAATAAAAAACGCAATCCGAGTTAAAAAGCGCTCGGTCTCTGCTATTGGGCAGGTACAATAGCAAATAGGATTGGAGATGAAACCGCGAGGGGCTGTGACGAGAATAGACTCCAAAGAAAAAGGCCGCGCAAGCGTTTTGCCTTCGGGCTCAACAGTAGCCTACGCACCCACTTATCATCCAATTAGATTAAAGAGGAAAGTGTCTCGGGTTTTTTTGGGGGGGGCGTGCGCGAGCCGCAATATCAGTTAAATTGAATAAACTGTCCAAGGATTATCACACCTCAACATTCGGCTTTAAGCAGGGTGGCCGTGGCACACATATAACGCAAATTACGCACTTTTTACGCACTATTAAGACCACCCAACGCATATAAAGCTATTATAAAAATTAGGAAATTTCGACTTAGATAGTATCTATATTTTCTTATAGTACAAGAAAGACAGATTACTGGAGTCCAGGAGAAGATGCTTGTTTAACACTGAGACCTTCTGAGAATCAACCTGCCATTCATCTGTTGTATCAAATAGTCAAACATCTGTTCCACCTGCATGCAACAGGAAAGCAATATGCGCTGTGTATTTCTCCTGAACCGGAGCTCATTGACTTAATTTTATTAGCCAGGAAGTGCTACAGGCAGACAACAAATTGAATGCTTACCATTTTGATAAAGGCTTTTCAAATCAGCTTTGTACAAAAGCCTGCAAGCCCACAGGGGCAGCAGGTGATCTAATGCAAAAGGATGTAACAACGAGTCTTGTTTCTGTCACATATTACAATAATGCCAGTGCTCGGATGCAGCAAATTACATTTGTTTGTGTAATAAGACATTCATATGATCAAGTGTGATCAGATTAGATAATAAAGACACAAAATGAACGGGAGGGATATTGAATTTACATTTATAGGCTTTCAAACTGCCTTTTTCGTAATTAAAATCAACTATGAGAGACTTCATGAAGGAGAGGTATGATGACTCCTGGACTTTTGAATCAAACAACTAGCCTCTGCAATTCATTTGCTATTAGAAATAATGGCAAATCCTAATGCAAACAAACACACACACACACACACACACACACACACACACACACACACACACACACACACACACACACAGAAAGTGGGCCTGTGATGAAAAAAGGTGAATCTTTTGGATGAAAATTTTTCTATATATGTCTGTTTGGTAGACTGATATTTGGCTAATTAAAAATGGTCAAAAAATCAAAGAAATGAAAAAAAAACCAAAACAAAACATGATAGCATTTAAAAATCCTCATTTCAGCCAGTCTTGAGCAGATGCAGAGAACTAATCAAATCAATTGAATTTGCTCAACCTACAAACAAGCAGCCTGTCCTTTTAGCTCATGGAGCCCTCTCCAGCTCTAAAGGACAACACTGTGTTTTGTGAAAAGCTACTTGAATCCCTGCATAATTAGAGGTCTCATAGCTGTGTTAAAGACGGGGGTGGAGAAAGAGGCGAGCTGAGCTGCGCTTGCCAGCGCAAAGTGAAAAGCAGATAGCTGCGTTTTCATCAGATTATGTTCATTAAACAGGGGCTTTGCACAATAGACAGAACAAGTCAGAGAGGAGAAGAGGGGAAATGGAAATACCGTCAATCAGTGATGTAAACTCTGGCCTGTGTTCCCCTCTTTCAATCCTGTCATTTTAGTGATTTTTGAAAATGTCTGGGAAAACATCAAGCTGATCTTATTAGTAACATTTTTCTCTGTGTCTGTCTTTATTTTAAGCCTGTAATGTGGTCTGCCTGAGGTTAATCAGATTCAGGGGGAGTTTTAAAATGTAGAAGTCAATCAGTATTTAGGTATATAACAAATAATAGACTCCACCTATGACAAATAATATTAGGACAAGACTTAGAAGAGTCAAGTTGAAATAATAATTAGTGAGTTGTCTTTAACAGATCTGTTGTCTAACAGTGAAACGCAAATAATTATGCTTATTAAAAGGAGATGATGACCCAAGATTTATATGAGAACAGAAGATATTTTAGCTGAACATTATGTGGAGATCTTAAAATACTAAACTGTTGTGTTTGATCTGGTGTCAACAGGCCATACTGGAATAATTATCACAACACAATCGATTAATAATTCTTATGATCACAATGCTCAATCTTTTAGGCAATTCTCTTTTGTGACAGAAGACAGAATGGTACAATATCAAGAATTTTTGTTCCATATTTATTATTGGAATGATCAAGTTAAGTAAAATCAGTCCTGTTTAGCTCTGTTGGAGAGTCTGTCTGATACAGAAAATGCTGCAATATACTTTTTGTTTGCATGTTTTATTTCATATGCCAGCATTTTTATACTGTTGGATCATGATTTTCAGAGGACCAAAGAGAAACAGGGCTTTGCTGGAGTCTTCTATGGCTAGGAAATAAATCCACTGTTTTCCATTAACTTCATAGTATCCAAACATTTGGCATCTCTATCAACAATTTGTATTATTTTAACAGACATGAATCTGACTCTTCCCATTTGACTTACTGTTGGTGATTTATGTTGTTCAAGATTCATATTATTTTTTATAAAAAGTCACGTTTGGGTAATGGTCTTAATACTCCACTCAGCTAATCTGTGTTGTGTAAAACAACTTTACGTTATCAATCTCACCATAAAATCTATCAGCAGCCTCTTTTCATCTGAAGTACTAACATTCAGAAAATTCTATAAAACATCATTAGAGATGACAGGTTGTTAAAAAAGAAGTAATTGAATGATACTTAAGTGAGAGGTCGCCTCAACTCAGTGCTCTCACTCTGTTGAATGCTGCCATCTAGTGACAAAACCTTTTTGCAAAGAAGCAAGGTCACAAAAAAAGAGACTAATGACTTCAAAACAGCATACATTTATTGATATTGTCAAAGGTACAGACAGATTATTCAAGACAGATTATTTCCTGATACAGTGTAAAAATCATTTCCTCATTTTCATGACTGTACAGCATGTATAGGGTACATAACTGTTGGAATTCTAGAAGTGATTGATGAAAGTAAAAGTATTCCCTCTGAAGGCACTGAAACATTCAAAAAAGTCCTAATAAATATGTTTCAAGAATCAATTCTCATCTAGCAACATGTGGAGCAGTTATGTAATTATGACATGATTTAAACACCATGTCTCAAATAAGCAGAAGAGGACAAATATGAATGAGATAAGATAAGCTAAGATGTTCATTTATTAGTCCCACAGTGGGGAAATTTGCAGAGGGAAGAGCTCTATGTATACAATTAATAATAAGTATGTAACAAGCTTATTTCTATAGATTTGAAAAATACATAGAGCCAGAGATATATAACACCAATCAATAAAACCTTATTAGTGTAAACTACTTAACACAGCATAATCTGGTGGTATTGGAGACAAACATCTGGAACTGCAACAAAACTCTAGAAACACAAAACTCTAAAACAACATCTTTTAAGGAAGATAATGTGGAGTGTAACACGTCAGTGTGCAATCAGTCAGGCTCCGGTCAGACCGTCTCAGTGGTCATACTCCTTATCGATGAACTTGGCCATTGTGGATAACTGGACATTTGTTGTGCCCTCATAAATGGTACCTGCACATAGAGACAAAACAAAGCATTTGGATGAATTCCTGCCACACAAAACAAGGTCAGTTTTGTTGAATTCCCCTACATGAATCTGCAGCTTTCACTATCAGGAGACAAAGGGGCTTATTATGCAGTCTGCCGGTGCTCCAGCTGGAGGACTGGAGAGCAAAGATGATGGCGATGAAAGGAAAAGTGACATTTTGCCCTGACAGCTCTCTTGGCTGTGTGCTGGTATAATGGCACTCTGAAGGGGGTCAGACGGGGAAATTCCAGCAGAGTCTGATTACAGCGGCTGCTATCAGCCCCTCTCTCCACCCCTCTCTAGTCCAATCACAAACTGCTGCACCTAACCTGCAGCCCTCATGAGTTGTGTCCTTTCCACAACTGTAGCTTCAGTTACCTAAACAACAACCTTGCAAACAGAGTCCAAACACTGATTTAGCATTCGTCTGGTGGTGCATATTTCTCCAGTCATACTCACCGATTTTACAGTCTCTGTAGAATTTCTCTATGGGGTAGTCTTTGGTGAAGCCTACCCCTCCCATCCATTCAATGCATTTAGATGTGGTTAGGGTTGCAACCTGAGGAAGACAAAACATTACAGATATTATTATGATCACTTTAAGATTCTTCTCTGAGGCTAAAGGATACAGACAGTAGCACCACACAGACTATCAACAAGACCTTGTATTGAACTGTAGTCAGTGAATTAGGAGGCTCACCTCTGCAGTGAAGTATTTGGCCATGCAGGCCTCCTTAATAAAAGGTCTCCCAGCTTCCTTCAGACGAGCAGCGTTGTACGTCAGCAGCCGAGCAGCTTCAATCTGTGTCGCTACATGTGCTATTTGGTGCTGCATGCCCTGGATTTCAAAGCAGAACCATTATAAATACTCTGAATATACCAGCTTTTACAATAATGTAGATAGTCACAAACATGTTGTGTAAAAGGATTGGATTTTGATTTTTACCTGGAAGTCAAAAATTCGTTTTCCAAACTGCACCCTCTGTCTGGTGTAAGGAATAGTGCTGTCAAAACAACCCTGTGCCAACCCAAGCATCTGAAACACGGCAGACAAAGTTAAAACATGCAGTGTTTCCATTTTGCACATTGTAGCCTTGAACAAAGCAAATTTAGGTTGTTTTACATATTTAAATAAAAGTTACCTGAGCAGCAATTCCAATTCTGCCCTCATTTAACATTCCGATTGCATATTTGTACCCGTGACCAATCTGTCCCAAGATATTCTTTTCTGGAACCTTCAAGAGAGAGCAGAGAGTTAGGAAAATCACAGTATGTAGTTAGTTTACATTAGTCTGGTACAGCACAGGGTGCTTGATAATACCTTGACATTATCAAAGTTGAGTGGGCAGGTGGAGGACGCACGCAGGCCGAGCTTGTTCTCCTTCTTGCAAATCTCAAGCCCCTCCGTGTCCCGGTCCACGATGAAGCAGGTGATGCCTCTGTATCCCTGTCAATCAAAGTCAGGTCGTCTTTACATTACACAGGAGTGATATTTTGGTAGATTTTACTTGTTTATTTCAAACCATTTTGAACTCACAGCAGATAGGTCCACATTGGCCATCACCAGAAAAACCCCAGCATGCTCTGCATTGCTGATCCACATCTTGGAGCCATTAATGATGTAATAGTCTTTATGTTTCTCGGCACGTGTTTTCAGAGAAAAGGCGTCACTACCAGACTCTGCCTCAGAAAGGCAGAAGCTTCCAACCTGCATGACATTAAATATAGTCGAATGCAGGAAAATGGTACAGAAAATGGCGGATTATCAGCAGCCATCTGATTTATTTTATCAAATAAAGTAGTTGGTTAACTAAAAACATCTTTCTGTTTTCTTATCTTTACATCAAATGACTAAAACATAGTTTAAATCATTCCACAATCCAGATGCCACACACTGAGGATGCCACACACTGAGAGACAGTATGTTGCTCACCATGTCGGTTGAAAGTCGGCTGAGGTACTGCTCTTTCTGAGCTGGTGTGCCCAGTTTGGCAACCAGTGTGTTGATCAGAGTGTTCTGGATGTCACAAAGCACAGCCACAGAGGGGTCCACCTTCGCCAGCTCCTCGATGACCAGAATGGAGGAGAAGAACGTGGAGCCAGTGCCGCCATACTCTGGATCGATCTCAATGCCCATGAGCTGTGAAAGTGCAACATCAGAGTCACTAGACAGTAGGGAAAGAATGTCATGGGCTTGATTGTAATAATGCATCTGTTAAATCACAGGTAAATGAGTTACATACACCCTGTTCAAAGAGAGACTTGATCACTTCATCGTCCATGGCAGAGTTTTCATCCATCTTCGACACAAATGGAGCAAGGCGCTCTTGTGCAAATTTTTTCACTGTGGAACAAAAAGACAGATGTTCAGGGTTTAGGGAATTTCTGCCTCCAGCTGTCAGCAGCAGTAGGTCACCTGTCACCAGCATCCCAGCTCACCTGCTTCCCTCATCATGCTTTCTTCCTCTGAGTATGTCTGAAGCGGAGGAAAGGAGACCATCCCGGCTGCCCCATCTGAAGCCATGTCTGGGGCAGGTCTGTTGGACATTGTCCTCCATCCAGCCCGACATGCACCCCATGGTCGAGAGATCTGTCTGCAGGACTGAGAGCAGGGCAGACAACAGAGGAAATGCTTAGCCTAACTGTGTATTTACGTAAATGCAACGTTTTAACAGAAGTGTTTGACAGGCACTTGGGCCGCCATTCACCACTAACCTTAAGTTAATCAATTAAACGTTACATTGAGTGTTTGACTAAATTTATTTTGCAAACGAGTTTGTGCTCTCGAGCTAACATTAGCCATATCTTAGCTAGTATCGTCACACCAACAAGAGTAATCCAGGTTACGTAATTTAAGAATAACGTGTCGATGTAGTTAAAAATGAATTAAAATCGGTGCTGTTATCCTGAAAATGGAAATAATTATGACCTTTTAATCAGACTCACCTTAGAGAAAAATCTAGCCAACGGGGCAGCCATGACTTGTTACGAAATGTTTACATGTGATGATGAGTTCAAGTTCGCCCTATAAGAGTCAGACACTCAATTCTATAGTAGTGTATTATCGTAAATGACAAACTAGTGGGAATAAGAAAAGAAATTTAAGCTACCTCTCGCGATGATAACGAAAAAATCTTTTTAAATGGAAAAAATATAGAGCTTTCACTTTTTTAAGTAGTATTCACGAGACTTGTAAGAACATGCGTAATTGATCAAGCCATTTTCCCCCGACAGTGTCCGAAGGCAGCAGTTGCGTTTGCGAGAAACGGAAAACAGAGGTACCAGAAGAAAAAAAACGGAAGCGTTCACCTGGTAACGACTGTGTAGATAAAATACCTCGGGCTCAATTTTCACACTCCTCTCTGCTTATCGATAATGCTACTTGACCAGACGCTGTAAGGTAAAGTCTGAGTTGCGTTGGGGTTGATTTTAGATGTTAGACTGCTTGTGTTAGCATTACTGGAAATTACTGTAAGGGTCGAGACAGCTAAGTAGCATTAGCATTGTTGATAATAGCTATGAGCTAACCATCAAGACGTTTTGTAGGCACTGAAGGTTATCAGCAGTCGCATGTAAAATAAAAATCACTCGTCTGGGCATCAACTGAGCTTCTTTGTACTCTTTCCAGGTTTTAATAGCGAAGCGGGAAAATGGAAGAGATAAAGACCGAGCCTGTGGATTTTGTGAGGGAATTTCAGGAATACCTGACACAACAAACACAGCATGTCAACATGATCTCAGGCTCTGTTTGCGGAGAAAAGGAGTCTGGGGAGCCTTTTCAAGCTGGTAGGAAGAGAATGCAATTAATTATCTACAATTGCATCCTTAATAAGTCACTGTAATATGTTAAATACACTGTGTGTTTGGTTTTAGTTGCCCCCAGGAGTGAACACAACGGTCTGGACCCTCCGTCCGTGGAGGTGAGTCTATAAATGGAGGATGGGACGGACGTACAGATGGACGGCCTGGAGAGGACCTGTGATGGAAAGTACAAGTGCAGCTACTGCAGCTATGCCAACAAGGGGATGGCCCGTTTAATAGAGCACATCCGCATACACACAGGTGAGTGTTTACACTGCATTCACTTACCACATCAACACCATAAAAAAACATCTATCTGAAACAGTGCAGGCAGTCCACACATACTCCTGAGAAACTGCTAAATGCCATTGGATGTCAAAGTCAATAAGAAAGTTTAGGTAGATTTCCAGATTACAAAACAGTCATGAAAAATCTTTTTGTCCCAGTAAACTTTTAATCAAAACCATATATGCATCAGCTATACTTCAGTTTTTCATTATGTCTGTGTAGATTCTCATTCATCCAGGTTATGATTATCTTGAAGAGTCATTAAAACAAGGCAACTGGACTATATTGAGTTTTGGGAATTCAGTTTTTCACATAATGTGCAGACAGAGCTACTGTAAAGCCTCCCTCATGTGCAGATTATAGTGGCAGTGTCTTAACAAATGCAAAATCCTGCCCAAAGCAAATCCATGACTCTTTACAGAGTACACAGACATGTTTGGAAACACCTGTTATAAGTTACACATAATGTGAAATGCAATCTTGTTTGTTTAAGATAGCACATATTTGTTGTTAAGCAATTAAAACAAGCTATCCTGTCATCAGTTTTTCATCGCAGGTTCAAGTGATTTGCCAGTGTTTATTATTGGTCATATATCATTATCATTTCCTTAGATATTACACTGTGAATCATAGCAAACAGTTCTGAGTAAATTACCAAAATAAAGTCCCATTTATGTCAGAGTAATCTTATGCTCTTGAGAATGTCTTCTCAAGTTATAGTTTTTAGTTGACCTATATAAACTTTTTACATACACTATCTAACCCTTATTTTGTGTAATTTCTTGTGCATTTCAAAGACTGTATTAAACTTACTGCCTCACCTCTGTTTACTCTTTCACAGTAAAGTATGCTTGGTAATGTCAATATTAAAACCACAATTACTTTCTTTCCTGATTGTCATCCAGGAGAAAAGCCTCACCGCTGCCAGTTGTGCCCGTTTGCCTCAGCGTACGAGCGCCACTTGGAGGCCCACATGCGTTCGCACACGGGAGAGAAACCTTACAAGTGTGACCTCTGTGCCTTCCGCTGTAGTGACCGCAGCAACCTGTCGCATCACCGCCGCCGCCGCCACAAGCTTCTTCCAACGAGGGTCGTCAGATCTCCTTTCTCCAACAAGAGAATGCTGGGCTCCCTGCAGAAAAGGACGGGCTCGCTGGGATACAGCAGGCGACTGCTCATCAACTTCAACCCTCCTTCCATTGGACTGCCGAAGTCGGATTATCTGAATGACTTGTCTCACAAGATCCATCATCATTTGAGCAGCAGTGAACATAAGAACCTTCAAAAGGTAGATGAGAATGACAGTCGCAACAGAGGTGCAAATGGTTTGACTTTAAATAACCCGCTGGACCAGCTGTCTACATTAGCTGGCCAGTTGGCTGACCTTCACCCTGAGTCTCAGACTCCTGCATCTCCGGACAGGGAGTCATTATCAGACGAGAAGCCCATCCTCATACAGCAGGTCTCAAGTGAACATGTTGCAGTGTGTTCAAACGGAGTTCAGACTTCTCCACCTAAAAAAGAATCTCCCACGTCAGGCCGCGGAAGTTGCAGTCCTGTTCCAGGCCTCGGCTTTGAGAACAGCACACTGACTGCGAGTGTTAGCAACAGCCAGCCTAGCACACCTGCTACTGCCCTGACCACAGGGGACCAACAACTCTTCCATAAATGCCAGCACTGTGATGTTCAGTTTGTGGATAATATCCTCTATACCATTCACATGGGCTGCCATGGCTATGAACATCCATTCCAGTGCAACATCTGTGGTCACATGTGCATAGACAAATACGATTTTGCATGCCATTTTGCACGCGGACAACATAAAAAGTGATTCTGTGCAACATGGATGCATACGGATGCCTAGAACCTCATGATTTCTGTATATTGCTGACACAGCTTCGAAAGATGAAGGCACTGCTTTACAGTTATTTTATATCCTTGTTAGGTGCAGTTTACTATTACTTTTTTTATACTAAATAACTGCACAATATTGTTGCCATGTGCAACTTTGAGCTTTTTCTTAACAGTTTTGGACTGATATATATAAATGTGGATAAAAGAACTTTGTCCAGTATAAAGGCTCTGCAGTAACAGAAATCAAAACTCACGCAGTGTATTTTCAGCTCATTCTACAGTCAGTATTAGTGCATTTGACTTTTTTTTTTTTTCTTTTTGCCAGTGCTGCTGTTGGCCTTTGGTCATGTTTTATTACTTTGAAATAAGTCACCAGGCTTTCACTGAGCTCCTACAGTAAATTACAGTTACACAGGTAGCTATGAGACATTTGAATTAAAATACTTTTTAAAAATAACAGATAACTAACATTATAAGTTTGACCAGCGGGGTGTTGATTGTGGGGCTGTTTAAATTGTAATTATGAGCACCATTGTTATTATATAATGTTATTATGTTATTATATTATTATACACAAAAGTTTCTATTTAAGCTAAATTGTATCTTTTGCTTTGAAAAAATGACTGGAGATGCTCAGAACGCCTAACTGGTTCATTTTCTGTTTAAAACAAGTTTGTATGAAGTCAGACTTATCATGATCCTGTTTGCCTTTATTTGTACCAAATACCATTAGCTGCAGAGGGCATTAACAAAATCTCACAATCACATTGTTAATAGATTTCAATATTGCTTTTCCCATGTTTTTTTTGTTACTAAATTATCCCCATTAAACATTTTTCTATTAATATTTATAAATTGTCTTGAGTAGTTTTGTTGTATCGTTCAAATCCGTTTACAGCAAATCTAAATTCACTTCTTATTTGTACAGAAGCAGATGCTGAGATTTGTAAGATCTATTTAACTGGTAAAATTGTGCGTATGTGATTATATTGTTATGGACAGAGAGTGAAAAGAGTGGAGACCATGTAGATGATCACTAGTGTGTCACTGTATATGAGCTTGAGTACTTCTAAGGAAAGTTTGGTCTTAAAAAAATCTTTTTTTATCATGTTTTTTATTGCAAGGTAAAATTGATGTATACATCCATTTTGTTTGTTTGACTTGGTGCCACAATGGTCCACAAAATGAAAAGCAAGTGACTGACTTTGATGCAATTAAATTTGCCTTTATTTAAATTCAAGAAAAGATTCAAGTCATTTATTTCCATTCATGATTTTCCACAGGATTTCCTTTTTCTCCTGATCAAAAACGTCCACTGCTCTTTTCACCACACGTTCAACATCAATGTCCTCTCCTTCAGTGAAAGATGCTTCCTGAAGCAGCTGCCCCCGCAGGTCGTGAAGAAACGTTGCTTTGGATTCATTCAGCTGAGCAGCCAAAGACCTCATGTGCTCAGGGGGAACTTGGTTTTCTAAATAAAAGGTGACAAAATGATCATTACGCTAGGCTGCAAATGACAAACAGAGCGAAATGTCAAATGTGTCATAATAATGAGGCTCACGACTAACCTTTGGCGGTCTTCATGGCGTCTGAGATGAGCCGTCGACAGGCCTGGTCAGCCTGGTGAACCACACTAGTGGCACATTTCAGGCGGTCAGCCTCCTGCAACAGTATAAGACCACAACACAAATAAATTTCCGACATCAAACACAAGCTGAATACTTAAAATAAACATTTAATGGGAGCCACAATGACACACTTTTTGTTCTGTGTTGTCCTCAACTGGACTCAGTGGATTGTTCAGTGCAAAGGAGATCAACTCCGTCACTTTCTGGCTGAGGAGAAGCCATACAGGAGGAGAGTTGGAGAGAGACAACCAGTTAACACCAGATTTATGCACAGAGATGTCAGTAATAAGTGTTAATAACTCTTTATTCTGCTGTCTTACATGTCACTTTTAGATAAAGTGTCTGTGGTGTTGAATGAAATACTGTTTGTCTCCCATGAATTCTTCTGAGGATTCGGAGACTCTAATCGCTTTGCCATCTCCAGTATCACCTCAGTGGGGATGGGATCAGGTCTGCTCTGGTTTCTGCTGATGCAGGACTCTAAATCACAGTGAAGATACACCTGACAGAAACCCAGTGAATCTACAAAGACAACAGACAAATAATTCAACAAAAGGGTCACTATGTAAGAGCATACAAGTAGTTTTCTGCCTGTTTTTTCCCATCATGTATCACAAGTTTTTACACAGATGTCTTGTTGTCCAGGCAGAAACCTTGTGTTAATTTTCCTCAGTAAAACTTGCTTGAAATCATACATTCATTACAGTAAATTTCCCTTCTATCAAATTCATATTCCATGCTGCATTTGGGTGCTTGCAGAAAGCTAAGATTTCCCCAGACTTATTATGAGCAATTATCTGAAATATGCAACATTTGCACCAAAACCTGTGCATTTTGTGCTTAAACGTAAAATTATTAGTGTGGTGCTTAATAAATATTTAAGATAGTGCCCATGCTGCAGATAGAAGACAGACTGCTTACACTTTCTTGCAAGTTGGTAAACCTCATATCTCATGCTTGGATAGTAGAAGTTGTCATCCAGCAGAAAGACAAGCGGTGCCCCCTCAGCCTCCAAAGCCTCAGGCTGCAGTAGAGCTGCAATGCAACGATCCCATGCAGCTCTGTTGATCTGACAGCGGTTTGGCAGCTCAGTCAAAACTTGACGTTTCTCCAAGAAATCCTCAATATACCGCAAAACTGCCTGTCTGTGCAACCTCCACTCAGTATGCTGGACAGGTAGGAAAAGACATTTTGAAAACCACAGGTTTTCACAGCTTAAGTTGGTAGATTTACATTGCTTGTTTTGATAAACCAACAATACAAAACCCAAAGATATTATTTTAAATATTAGAAAAATATAAAGAAATTTCAAGAAGCATGTCAACCATAAAATCTTTGCATTTCTCTACAACCAATAAAAATATGTCAATTTAATCAAACTGTTTTCACCATTTCTTGCAATTGGACATCGTCCTCCTGCACTCGGATCTGAAAAGCATGCTCAGGAATCAGGTCATCATAAGGCACCACAGTGGATTTCCATCCGTGCTGTGCAGCGGTGCTGAGGATCTTGCAGGACAACGTGGACTTCCCGGCGGCTGGAAGCCCACAGAGGACGCACAGACAAGCCGGAGCCCGGCCGACAGCTGCGGCCTCCTCGGCTGCCATCGGCTACCAGAGAGCCGCTTTAAAACTCAACTTTTTACATGGTGGTACCGACATGGTTAGCTGGAAGTTCAGCTGCTTGTGACAGCTAACTTCCGTATTATGCCGCGTCACAACATGACTTCCTAGTATTATTCCTTCAAAATAAAAGCACATAGAAGGGAACAAGGCAAGGTCGAAACCACATGACTTCCTGTTGTTATTCCTTTAAAATAAAAGCCCAGAGAGGGAAAGCAAGGGAAATAAAGATGGGAGATGCACAGGAAAAAGTTGAAAAATGTATTTTTATGAGGCTTTGGTCAAAAAAGACCATATGTTCTTGGACTTCAGAGTGATGATGGCCTGAGACTGTCACGAGGTATCATATATAGAGACATTCAAAGGGTTACAGTATCCAGGGGTACTGTGCTGTTTCTGTACTCAAGAGTGGTTACCACAATATTTTCTTATTTCTCTCAGGAGAGCAACAACACAACCGGAGATATCTAGACTATCGAAACAAGGAAACTCATTCCAATAATTCTTGAACATGAAACACCTGAATGACAAACAGAAAGCAAAAGCTGCTACGAAAAACATTTTCTCTCTTCCCATCACTTCTGACATTGACAGATGCTCTGTTTGTGTCTCTCATGTATTATTAATACATGTGTAGAATAACACAAACTGGAGTGAAAGCTGATAGTACAGAAGTGTTACTAAAGTTTAATGAAAATTGCTCTTGAAATAAAAAGCTCAAAACCTATTACCTTTCACATGTTTTTATTACAACTTTTAGATCACAACTTTTTTTTAACACTTTGAAAATGTTACATAGTAGTTACATACAAAACAAAAGATGTGGGGATTTTTTAAAAAATATTTTATATGCACATATTTTCAGTAAGTAATAAGCAGGAATCTAAAACACAAGTACATATTCCCAACAATATTTACACGTGAGCCAGCCGCCTCCCCCACCACTTCTTTAAAAGGTGCCAGCTAAAAGTTTACAGTTTAGTCTCTTATTATCACAGTGTTTGAAAATAGTCTCTTCATATGGTGTTGATTTGTAGTAAATCATATACATTCTCAGTACAATTGATAGTTTTTGATAAAAAAGAGGATCAGTTCTGTGGCTGCCTGGGAGGGATTGGTTTGGGCACCCCGGGGCCCTGTCGATGAGCGGATGGCGCAGAGCTCGTTTCTGATTCTGTATTCCAATAATCCAGTTCACCATACCTGAAACTGACAAGATGGATACAAATTCAGTTGAGCCAGTTACACAGGTTTGTTTGTTTATTTAAAGCCTCAGTTTCTATCCGTGTATGAAGGCAATATTTTTCAGTTGAAAAAAAAAGCAAGTTCATACCCAGGAACTGAAATTGAGGTAGCTGGTGGATTTTCAGGCTGGAATTAGAAAACAAAACAACATGATTGATTCACCTTCTCTTGTTAGGCAGAATAACACCGAACTGCATTTCTTGCAGTTATAATTATTAAGAAAACTAGTGAAGTCATTTAGTAGTTACCTTATCAGGGGGAGCTTGTGCTGGAGGCTGGGTTGCGGTCTGACCATTGCTGTTTGGTTGGCCATTTGTGTTTCTATTCTGAAAATTAGGTGTCCTGTGAAAGAAATAAACAATCAAACAAAACAGCTTTCTAAAAAAAAAAAAAATTTTCATGAAAATATAAAACATGAAAACTTTTTAGAAAAGGTGATGTTTACTTGAGTCGGCTGGCGAGTTTTCCTTTCAGGCACGGGTCCAGGGACTCTCTCCTAAAGACGTAGAGCAGCACCAGAATGACAAGGACCAGAACAGGAACCACCAACAGGAAGAAGATCAACAGGCCATTTCTGAGGGAGTAGTCTGAGGTACAGAGGGGCATGTGTGAATAAGGAACAACATATCAGTAAATTGAATTGCAGTAGTAATAGCAAACAGTCAGCATGTAATTGTAGCATATTACCTAAAGTTTTATCAGTGATTAGCTAATTTTGGATTGGTTTTTGCTATGATGTGTTTAAAATCAACGGACAAATAGATCTGATGCATCTTTTCACTTATTTAAGACAAATAATCTGAGATCAAAACACATTCATATCAGCAGCAAGTGATGGATAAAGGAACTAATGCTAATGATTAATGTATGAGTAATATGAAGCCCTGATATGGGACCACCATGGACCACACAATCATGTATTATATTACTGCATCGCCGGGCTCCATATGGTGCCCCACTTAGACCTTATGGATGTGGCACGAGTTAAACTGTATATATTAGAGCACCTTTGTGTTTCTGTGTGATAAAATCAACTCAAACCCACCTATCTGAGCAGGACCGCTGTCTATGCTCCCACCTCGCCCTGGCTTGTCACAGTTAGGAGGGGCCCACCCATTTTCACAATGGCAGTGTCCTTGGTCATTACATACCTTAAAAGAACAGCAGAGTCAGATGATTTCATAATTAGTTGGTAATTGAGTAAAGAAAGTAAAGAAATTTCCATCTTACCCCTCGACCAGTGCACGTAGTCTGAGCATCACAGTCCAAGTTGGCCAGCATAGCTGAGGCATTTACACACTGAAAGTCCAGGCAGGTCTGAAAGAGAAGAAATATCACTTGTTGCAATCAAAATGAGTCTTTCCGAATATTTTTTTTAATTATTTAATAATGATAGTGTTGTCAGAGAAAAAGTTAAATCACATTTTGTTTCTGGTTTCATTCCTTTTCTTTCAAAAATAGTTGCCAGTCTTCAAAGCCTGCTTACCTTTCCTTCACTACAAGGGCTTCCAGGGTTAACGTAGGCAGGATCTAACACATCTGTGCCGAGGTTGAAGTCTGCATTGACACAAGTTGACCCATTTACTATCTGGATACTGACTTGGGCACCGGCAGGGATGGTGGTAAGGTCCACGTTAGTACACTGCACCTTTCCACACATGGCGTTTCTACAGTGCAGGTTGAAGAGAAAACAGTCAGTTCTCACTGTTGTAAAAAAAATTAAATGTTGAAGGAAAAAAAGAACTAATCTATCTGTTGGCTAACAAAATTGGACACAGCATCACATCAGTTTGTTTAAAACGCAAATAAACTAGATAAATTGGAAGGGCTTTTACAACTGTGATTAAGTTATTCCTTATTAAGTCAGAGAATCTTGGATATCAACAAGCTTTATTAACAGTTGTATCTGCATCAGTTTGTCCAATTCTAATTAGGAGATGGATCAATTGATTTTTGATACAAAATCAAAGGAATAATTTGTAGGAATACAGGATCCCTACAGAAATAGACCCCCTTGTTAAAAAGAAATACCATTTTGCTTAATCAGAAACAGTGGCTCTCCTCAAAGACACCAGACTCCACTGACAAAAACAATTATCTTATCATGAGGATCATCGTAAACAAACAACAAACTTGATTCAAACTCATCAGAAACAAACTGAAACACACCAAAACTGTCTTTGTTAGTTCTGCCAGTTTCTAAGATTCACCAACTCTGGTTTGGTTAAAATAAACCCTTATTTCAATGAATGAAATGTGAAAAAAAATCAGTCTGAACTGGAAAATTAGTAGATATATCTGTCAGAGAAAAAGAAAAACAAAAAGAGTTTGCAAATGTATCTGGTAACAAGTTAATTCAATATCGATCAGTGATTAAAAAGACACAATACTTACTTAACAGTGCATTTGATAGGATCTCCTTTGCTGTCAATTCCACAGTTTCCAAATAAGTTCCCCCTTGTATTTGCATGCTCAAAACAAATATCGTCTGCCTTTGTTGCTGGATCTGCCCAATAGAGACACAATATCCAAGTTAAATATCAACAACAAGTGAAATAGAATTAATATCTTGCAGGGTAACCACCACCTCCTTGTAGACTTTGGAACAGATAGTTATTAAAAGTTAATGGTGTTTAATTAGCTGCAGAAGTCTTCGAATCAATCATTATTAAACGTACCTGGTGCAAAGAGATGTTTGCACTGGAAATCATACGTCTGGCATCGGCCCTCATAGCAGTACGCGCCTTGACAGGGCAGGCCGTCCATGATGTAGTAGTCATTGGGGCAGAGCCCACTCTCTCCATCACAGTATTCAGGAAGATCACAGGTGTTGACAGACTCTCTGCATGGCGTTCCAGAAACTTTGACCTGAAACAAGCATATATATAAAAAAAAGTCAAATGAAATAATAATAATAATTAAAAACTTAAAAACCTAATTTTTATTTTCCCTAAGGAAAAATATTGCCATGCTTCAGTGCAGTCATAAGATCCATAACACAGTAGATTAAATTATATGCTGACCTGACAGTTGTCACAGCAGCTTCCTTGAGCACAGGTGGCCCCACTTTTAAACTGACAGGTGGAGGCATCACAGCAGTCATTGTCACATTCCTGCATGAAATTGAAACAGAGAGAACCGGTGGTTAACACCTCAAAAAAGACAGAAAAGGTAGAAGAATTTAGCACTGCTTGACTATTTTTAATCAGAGATCAACAAGTTTGTAAGTAGACGTGTAAAGCTGACAGGAAAATGAGTCTGTATAAAGTTGTTCAAATTGATAGTTAAGACAAAGAAAAGTTTTTTGCTCCACCTCTGGTTTGCCACAGTCACACTGCTCTCCTTCATCCATCCGACCGTTGCCACATTCAGCATTGCCAACCACATCTGAAGGGGAAGGCTGGTTTTTCAGACACTCGCCTCCTCCACGGAGGACCAGCGCCTCAAAATCTTGTCCACTGCAGGTGCTAAAGATGGTGGAACCACTGCAGGGTAACAGAACAAGCATTTGGACAGGCCTCACATTGAAAAATAATCTTTGAATATAGAATCGAGGACACTGTTTTGTTTTTAATACAAATTAATTAGCATTTCTGTATAGGCATGTAGCATTTTAGGAGCCTAAAAAAAAAATTAATAAATACACAATTAAATAACTTAAACTGGAGCCTCCAAACTCCCACAAGATGTTAAAAATAAACAAAACCAAAGTCTTTAATGATCCATGAACTTATACTTAATCAAAAATATAAAAAAACAAAACTGCTCTCGGTTGGTTTTTACATAACAAAAAATATTTTTTAGTTCAGGAAAGAGAAACAGACTAAACAGACATTATGGCAGTTGTAAAAGACAGGTTATAATGAGTATGCACAGCATGATTTTAATAAATTCTTTTTTTAAATTCATGTCAGCAAATGGAGATGCATTACCTGGCAGTGGCTGACATGATGCAGCTCCCCCCGTCACATGTGCAGCGCGAGTTGTCGTGATTCATACCCATGTTATGGCCCATCTCATGGGCCACAATAGTTGAAACATAAGCCAGGCTGTTGCCGCTGAACTGTGAAAATACACCCAGTACACTCAGGGCTTACATTATTCATAGTCAATACATCCCTAAATGTATAATCCTGATTTGAAATTTAAATTAATTGATTTTGTTATAATGAAAAATACAACTTTTTAAGTGAAACTGAAAGCATTTCACCTGATTCATGTTATTTATCGACTGTTAAATACAGAAGAGGAAGAGATGTGGCATAAATGGATCTTCCAAAAGTATTTTAGTTATATAAACAACATGATTTGGAACTTTTTTAACATAAACCATCAACGATAAGACTTTAAAGGTTATTAAAACACTGTGATGCATTACAGTTCAAAAGAATGAAAAGAATCTAATTAGTCAAGTCAAGCTTAAAAAGTTGCCTTGTCATGGAGCTTAATATAACTGCATTCTGGTCCAACCTGTTTGACTGTTGTGTTATTCAGTGCCTGTGATGTTGAGCTGGATGTATAGAAGCTCTCATGAATAATACAGGCAGTGAGTCCTATCAGTTTCTATGCAAAAGCTCATGCTGCCAAAGCATCGTGGTGTCAGCTGGCATTATAGGTTAAGAGGGAGTTGAACTAACCACGTTGATTCCTCCAGAGCTGGCGACAGAGCAGACCGTCCCAACAAAGGCCATACCTAACACACCTCCCTGAAACGCCCCGGACCGACCACTGAGAAACAAGTGCACCAAGAGAAAAGTCACAAATTGAACAATAACTATGCAGCTTGTATCAAATAATTATATCTGTTGGTAAATAAATAAAAATAAATTACTTACACAATGAGCTGACCAATGTCATGCCTTATCCTTGGCAACAGCGAAGCCTTCCTCCACTTTACAAATCTCCCCAACACCTCTCCTGCAGAACCTTCCACACTGAAGGGATTAGCATCCTTAAAAATGTCCAGGCCCACCAGCACCACACGGATGTTCAACCTTTTATAATACTAGACAGACCAGAAAATAAATGCAGAAATTATAAAGCAAAGCACATTTTAAACATACATATACATCAAAATCAAGCCAGTTTCTTTTACAAACAATTTGAAATCTCACCCCATCCAGTAAATTAGCCATTTCCACCGATTCCTCTCGTACTGCCGTCTCATTTTGTTTCTTGAAATTATACTGTAAATACAAATAACAAAACAATAAAAGACAACTTCCAAGCAGTCATGACAGACTGGTTAACACTTAAGCTAAGCAGGCAACATTTGAGGGAAAAATGAATAACTACTTCAAGGCTGATGAGTTAATGAGTGCAGTAAAAGTGCTCATCTATTTGCATCTAATTTACAAAAGCCAACCTGCTCCGCTAAACTCACTCTCCATGACACACCAGTGACTTCATAAAGAGATAAACACACTCACCCTGAGGTTATCGACAACCAGCACCAACTCCACATAACGAGTTTGTGGTAAATTGCGCTTCCTCTATTGAAACAACAAACAGAAGATCAGAGCAGCCACTTCTCACTTTAAAACCTGCTCACATTATTACAGATGTTCAGGTGAATGCATGAATACTGATGCTCCTAACCCGCAGCAGAGAAGTAAGCGATTGGCCAGGCTCAAAGTGTTCATGGCTTTCTGTGAATGGTGCATCCTCATCGACGACCCCACAGGTGACAGGATCAGACTGACTGTCCTTCAGCAGGTAAAGGAGGTGCTCGTTGGTGGCAGACTGTGGCACAGGCTCAAGTCCATAGCTCTCATTTCCAAGAAGGATCACACCCCTGCAGGAAGTAGTACATGGCAGAAATGCCGTCTGAGATAAGCTGTCAGTCTGTGCCAAAGATGGGTGTGACACTCCATTTACAAACCATGATATTACGTGGCATAACATAGCCCACTTTCTGAGGAACTGCTTATAACCTCATAAACCAGACATACTTCCTACAATAAGTGGAACAAAGTATGTCTGAGGTGATAAAAAATGTCAAACTTTAATATGTGACTCCACTTGTGTTTTGGTAATATGGCTGAAATCAATATCACATCCAATGAGATTATCTCCCAGTATTAATGTACCAGTATATGACCAGTAGGAAAAATTATGCAAATTCACATCAAAAGAGTAAAGCTGATATCAAATGTAATGACCTGTTATGACAGATAAAATGTTCAATCTGATTAGATTTTGCCCTTTTTTCTCCCTTTTATCAGGAATAGGACGACAATTAATGATAATAAAATGATGTTGTAATACAATTATATTATACACTATTATCATGGTACAGTTCACCTGGAAGTCAGTGAATGTTAATTTTTAAGCCAAGCTCTAATCACGCCATGGAAAAACTAGAAAACCAAGAGAGGTGTTCAAACCTGAGGCCAGAGCAAGTACTGAGTGCGACCAATGAATTCTCATATCCCTCCACCTCTCCGTGGTAATAGCAGTACACCTGAGAAAAGTAAAGTAGAAACAGGCTCAAGGGTTAATGGTCAAACCTTCCTTGTTTGCTAATAACTTCCCGAAATGAGCAAGTGTTGACTTACTTGTGGTTTTGGATATGATGATTGGTGGTTGCCAGCATTGTCATGTGAATACTGAACAAAGTTTGGGTGTAAAAAGTCTCTGTAAAGATAAAACACATAGAATAGGTCATCTGTGGCATTAACAAGATGTCTGTAGCAAGTACAAAGTCTGTGTATACCTGTTCTTCTGTAGATGAAGGTGATGCTTTCTGTTGTTTATGTTGAGTGAATATGTTATTCTCTCCTCTCCATATTTCTGAATTGGGTTAAAACAAAACAAAACAAAACAAACTTAATGCTGTCACATTAATGTATTACTTTAAAAGATCATTTAATAAGGGTTATTAACTACCTCCTCTGTTTGCTCGTTAATGCTCCTTGTCCGTCTGTGAATCACCACAGGATTTACAATGGAATATTTGGAGAGTTTTAATGGAAGCCCATTGTAAATGTCTGGAAGAACAAAACACAGATTATTATTATTATTATTATTATCAAATGTTACTTATTGATATTTAGAGGTTAAATTAGGTTTACTGTTAGACACAAATGATTTAACCACACGCGAAAATTAAAAATGAAATATTTAGACCTCTTTCCTCGAAGATATTCTATTCTTAAAACATTAAAGCCAGAAAACAAACAAACTAGCGACCATTAACAGGTTTCGAGGCAAAAGCCCTCGCAAAATGACCAACCATCGTTCATTTTTCTGCTCCATTGAGAGATATTTTACACAACTCAGTCGTGTCTCACCTTCGCTGACAATCCCAGGAACGTAACTTAGCAAAAATACAGCTAGGACGATTGATTTTTTAACCATGATTCCGGGTAAAGTGTCTAGATTATGTCCCCATTAAGCCTCAGCTATGTCTTCTGATAACGACTTCAGGCTAGTAGGTGTGTTTGCTTCCTTCAACAGGTCCTTCAACAGGTCAGGTGCGTCATGTGGGGAGTGGCTACCTGCAGGTAAGTAACGCGTCTTTAGAAAACAAATAAAGTCCAACGGTGGACTGAAAGTGAATATTTGTTTAGGGATTTTCAAGAATTTGGTTTAAGGTAAATGTAAATGATGGAAAAATGATGCTTTACTTTCTAAATGGGCGAGTTTCTGTCCTAATCGACGCAATGAGTCCATAACAAAAAGAGCTCCGTTTTCATTTCAGTGGCACCTACAATTGCCTCAGATCTTATAAGTAACTACAGTTCAAATAACTGCTGTCCAAAACACTGAAAATAGCTTTGGAGACTGAAAGCCTATCAGTTCAAATTTCTAATTACAAATTGAAAAAAAGGCAAATCGAAAAATTTAATTCTAATTTATAAAATCATTATTCGCTACTCTGATAAACGCATATTTAAGTATTTTTTTTTTTAACATTTATTTATGAAATTTATATGGACAGAAAATAAAATATAGAAAATCAATGAGGTTTCGAGATCTCGCGTTATTTTAGTAGTTCTTACGTCACTCAAACGCGGATGTTTTTTGGCGTTGAGCAGCAGCGGTACTGTTGAATCGCAGCAAAGTGCAGTAACAGTCAAAAACTATTAATTTGCATTTTAACGAGACCAACAAATGTTTCTATTGTGTACTATTATGCTATTTTTAAACAGAAAGCTCAAGCTGTCATTGTAGTCAACACTTGTTAAGGTGACGTTATTTTTAACCAGGCTTTAGTTTTGTTTTGATGACCCGGTATAGTCCAAAAAGCTAGTTAGCATGTCAGCTAGCCACTAACTGTTAGACTTCCAGTTGGACAGATCATCAGCCTTTCACGAGACAACAACTTACTACGACCTGAGGGAAAAGTCTAAATAATGTTAAATTAGGGAACATCATTTTCCTGCTTCTTAAGGTACCTAAGTTAATGCATATTAGGTAATGTTACGTAGTAAATTGATCATAGAAACATAATAATGTCTCTTATATGTGCTGTGTTGAAATAGACAGCGTTATGTATGGCTTCATACCTCATTGTAAGATTTGCTCACCTATTGAAAAAAGGACTGCCCAGAGGACAAGTTTGGACAAGGCCAAGTAACACTTCATTCGTTGTTTCAGCTCAAGTTGTATTGTGAGTATACATAAAATGTCTTTTCATGTTTAAACTGCCAAAACTTACCTGCATTTTAAAATAGTGTAGACTGGTGTTACATGTTGTTGCTGTCTTTCTTTGTAGAATGACAGCACTGACAGACTTTGAACCTCTAGCCAAGAGACTTAAAGTTCAGTCTAGTTCAATAACGTCCTCTTCATCTTCTGTCAAAGGTAAGTTTGTTAGATCACCAAGAGAGTGTAGGTTAAACAAGTTACCGGTTAAGTTTAAATACATTCCTCCTGTTCATTTTTTTTTTCAGTTCCATCTTTATGTATTCAGAGCAAAGACAACAAGACAGTCGATCAAGAAAGACAGCCAAACGCAAAGATGGATATACGACCAAAGACCGGAACAGACGGTTTGCGAGGTGTTAAGACAAAGGGTAACCAACAGAGACTTGGCCCCAGACAGCAACAGAAGTTCAGAAATACTCTTGAACGATGGTTGGTGAAGCCATCAAAAAACCCAAGTACAGCTGAAGTGTGCCAAACCCAAGAGGATGTAGAAATGACTGATGATGGTGGCTCTCAAAGTACTCCAGCTGAGATTCTGGACCGCCATAATGTTCAAAAACCAACAGTCTCTGACTCTGATGAAGAAACCCAAATCTTGACACCACAAGACCTGAATACAGAAAATCCTGCGTCAACAGCCTCCAAAGATGCTGCAGAGAGTAGGCCTCTGCAGACACTGCCCGATAATTGTAATAGATTAGAAAAGCAAGAAATGGAGACATGCCCAGAAAGCCTAGAGGGATCTGTCAAAAACAACACCAAAATAACAGACTTTTTTTCAGGAGCCTCTAAGAGAGGTTCGTCTGTGAGACGAGCCAGGTCAGAAAAGACACCAGAGAAACAAGAGACAGACAAGGAACCTTCCACTGCTGTTGTCAAGCCTGATGTCAAATGGCTGGGGACACCAATCAGTGAACTAAAGAGAATGCCTGAATGTGGGGGACCTCTTCCTACACTAAAGGATATTCCTGGACAGCACACTGTGATGATAAGGGTTTGTGCAACTCTTACTTTTGAATAATATTCACATCAATTCAGGTGGCTTTTTTAATTTGATAGTAATGAAATTGGTCAACACAATGACTTTATAGGTTTTTGCAACACTACTGCACTGTGTTTTGAATTGTAGAAGTTTTTATTCTAGCTTGCTTTTTGACCATTTTTGGTGTATTATGAAATTACAAGACTGTATATTTCTACTTGTATTTTATTATCAAAAGAACTACTTGTTTTTAAACCGGTATTACATGTATCAATATCATTTGTTTTCATTTACTCCCTTCAACAGACAGACCTTCTTCAGAAGGGCAAAGTTCCTGTTCCGTATCCTTCCAAGTTTAAAGATACTTGGGATGATGTCAATATCAAGATGCCCTGCTCTAGTTCGAACCTGTTTCCTGTAGAAGATGAGGTAATGCTCCAAGTGTTTACTGACCCATAAGTATAAAAACAGTTATAGTCAAGGATTGTGTTATCAATGAGAAAGTAAAGTAAAGATTACTGTGTGCTCAGATTGTTAATCAGTTGTTCAGTGTAGGTCATGTATGTAGGTCATGTAAATTGTGCACTCTCATTTTATGCCTGACTGAAGACATGTTCATCCTTATCATTCAACCAGTGAGAATGATAAGGATGAGCACTTTGATAACAAATATCTTAAGTGTTTTTAAAGGGTTGAAATTAATTCCTGTTTAGGTATGATGGTCAAGACTTTTACTTTCACTTTTAATCAAATCTGCATGTGCATGATGAAAACACAAAAGGGCAAAATCCCATCACAGAAATCATGATGCACATTACTTATTGAATAAATTCACAAAACTGCTGCAAGAAAACAAAGTGTTATTATTCCTTGCATTTGAGAAGCAAACTGAATTCTCTGCAGAAAACTAACAAAATTTGCTCTTCCTCAGGAAACGAGAGAGAGGCAGAATAAGAGTCGGTGGGAGCTGATTAAGGAAGCTTTAAAAAAGAAATGTACCAATCAACTTGAGTTGAAGGCAAGTTTTGCACCTATATGCTTTTACTGGAAAAACCCAAGGTATTTCACTTCATAAGAGAAGTTGCAGTGCGCTAGAGTTGTTGTTACCAAAGAGTACCATAAGATGGCATCATGAGCCCAGAAACAGAGGGGCACACAGTCTCTTAGAATTTTGACAATTTGTTGTTTTATTACACATAAATACTATTTCTCACTTAAAAATATAGAAAATAATAGATTTAGCTTCTCAGTGTTTTATATTTGTTGAATTTGTTGTTACAGAATGCAATATTGAAATACAATGCCTCAAATGCCAAGAAATGGGACTTCACAGCTTTATATTTGTACTGCACCAAGGTAAGCAAAAAAAAAAATGCTTGTTATGATGATGAATTTTTTATTAGAATTACTGAATCCAGAATTAGTGAACAAAGTTTTTTTGTTGTAAAAATTCACGTTTTCTGGAAAACTCATTGAGTTGATATTGGCGTGCTAGCATGTAAACACAGATGGATACACATGGTAAAGATGTCAAAGAATTGGTAGAACACTAATCAAGTGTCAGCCGTCCATTCATGAAACATCGTAGCCCAGCAGAGGTCGCTGTACACCAGTGCTGGTGCTTTTTACACAGCTCAGTCTAAAGAAAGTGCAGATGACTTGTTAGTTAAAGATAATATCAATTCAGCTTGTGGAAGAAACAGTGATATCTTTGGCATAAATAGTATGTATATCCTTGTTGCTTTATGTGAATAGATATGTCACCATTATGCATCTGTTTTCTTGTGTGTTTGTTTTTCCACGTCTTGAAAATCCATTAATGGGTTCATACGAGGTAATAAGCCTGTCATATAGAGTGACTAAAAGTCCAAAATACGACTAAATTAAAAACTGGCTCCTGGTAGAAATAAAGTTTTATAATTTTTGTGAAAAGGTTTGTTAAAGCTTTCTTAATCACCATGCATGCATTCATGTTTATGAAAACCATATTTTTTGCAGTATTATGTAAATAAATTCCCATTACTAGCTCACAGTTGATAGATTGTCATCAATTTGTACATATTTTATGTGCTTATACTGTCTGGACATCTGGGCCCAAATAAGAAAGTCAAAGGTGTTATTAATGCCATATTTATTTATTTATCTTTTACTGTTCCCAGCTTAGTCATATTCTTTACAGACCAAGGATGAGATAGGTCTGAGTTGCATCATGATGGCCAGAGCACTGATGGTTCATTGGTTGTCTTCTCCAGCCTTGTTTGGAGGCCATCCATCATGTGCTGTCTTGATGCACTCTGCGTCATCATGTGTAGAGGATCAGGGAGGGCTGTGCTGCTGTCTGGCTCATGAAAGGGAATGAGAATATTCCATTTGGGGAGATTGGCCATGTTGTGACATAAGTGTTTGATACAAGAAACCCTCAACCTGTAAAGGTAGACAGATAATAGGCTTTATTTTTCTTGCAGCATGGGAGCACTCATCCACTCTGCTGCATGGCATCATCTGGAACACAAGAGCTAACATGTTTTTGTGATGTGTCACATCTCAGGAAAAAAAGTAGATTACACCTTTTTCTTGAATGCCAGCACGTCAATTGTGTTTCTGTTACTTGGCACAAGAACAGTAATGGATTTCACATGGGAGAATGTTGCGGCCCTTCAGAGGCAAGGTGGGAGTCTGGAGAAATAATTTAATCTTTTTGCCTAAAGGTCACGTTTAGTAACTTGTCAAAAATTGCTGACATTACATCCCGGAGAATGCTTTACTTCAACCTTATACTTTTGAATCAATTGTGTGCCCTATGTATGTCATAAATCATGGCAGAATGGGAATTTCATTAGATATAATCTGACCATGTTGAGAGGCTGGGGCCATAGGCCTGGCTTTCTCGCTGTAGCTGAATTTGGACTGTGTTAAGTGTACTGGAATGGCAAAAATAAATTATTGTCAGACTACAAAATATCCAATACAATTAAATGTAGTAAACAAGAGTTGAAGACACATATTGAAGCTCATACACGATACATTTTCTCTACTTTATTGCAAAGTTGACACATACAGTCACTCTTGGCTAAGACTGTTAATTGCCTATGTCCCGTCATGAATCTGTATTTTAATAGTCCAATATGCTGAAGGGGCAGTAACTACTACAGTAAAGTGTCTGTAATTGATTGATAGAAGCTACCTTACATAGCCCTTAGAATATAGTGCTGATGTTTGTTAGCACATTTAGTTTTGAAACCAATCACAGAGGGCCCTACTTGTTTGATTTATTTCCAGTGCAGCTCATAAGCATAGGGAATGGCAAACAGCTCAATGTAGTGTATCCAGTTTTTCACTTTGTTTCTTTTCCCCTGGAGATGCCAGATTGGAGACACTGTAGCAGGATGATTTTGAGTGTCAGAGAAAAGTAGACATGAATGGCACAGAGTGACGGGTCAGGCATCTTCATTGAATATTCATCTCAGCACGCACACCTTATGAATAACTGAGAAGCTGTTGACGGACAGAATTGGTTTTGTTCACTTCTCTCTCTCCAGCCAAACCAGTGTTGTATTTACGGTTATGAGCGTGCAAGTGTTTCATTTCTACACAGCCACATGTCTTTAGACGCAGTGAAGCTGATTGCTTCTTTGCTCAGACCTGTGAGGAATCAAAACAGAAGTGCAAGGCGTTGTGTCAAATTCGTATAGGAGCTTTGGTGTTTCATTGCCCACACCCTTGCGTCTTGCTTGATTACTTTGTCAGTTTGCTGTGATGTACAGACCTGTATCAAGTCATACAGAGAGTTAAGTCCGGTTGATTTGATGCACTGTCTTCAGCTGATTTAAAGAGCGAGGCTTATACTACCTCAGCTATATCCACCGCCTCGCCCTGTCAACTGCTTTCATTTATTACACCCATAGGAGCAGTTTATGATGTCAACCAGGTCATTACTTATGACAGTGTTTAGTCAGGCTTCCTTTGCTATAATATAAATGTCCTGGGCTAAATCACCAGTCAAGGCTCCTTGTCCTGGGAACACACTGTCCTTTCTATTTCAAACGCCTGGTCATTTGCATCTCCTCCAGGAAGTCTGTTTAATCAGCTGGCATGGCTGTGCAACCTTGATGAAATTGCTCTGTGATTGATCATTCTGACATTCTGTAGCTAGTATGGGTGTAAATAGGAGTTGTTTATATTGTCTCAGATCACTTAAGCAGTGTGGTAAAGTCATGGATAGGTTGTTGATAGTGACGTAACTCACTAAGTGAATAATGGACTTACATAACCCATCCTTGGACTGATCCGAATCCATGGTCTGCTTATAGTTTACATATTTGACATATTTGCCATCGCTATTTATCAAATTCTCCTTTTACTTTTGAACTTGTGTACATATATCTACTCACTGGTAGAGGAATATAAATTTGTGCACCTGATTTGTTAAACTTTTTTTAATTCGCTAAAAGAGTTGCCATAGCAGTTTGCACTTCTACACCAGTAAAGCCTATCTAATCTACAGATATGCTAGATTGCCTGGAATGCATTCAAATTTAATGCATTTTAATATCTTTCTAAACCTTATAAAAAGATTTGGTTCGTAGTTCATAGTTTGCTACAGCCTTTCATACACAATCAAGTATCAGAATCGGATCTTAACTGAATAAAAAAGTGCACATCAATTTATGTGATTAATATTTGGTAGTTTCAATATTATTTGTATATATATATATATATATATATAATTACATCAAACTGTCCAGCTGATGTGAGGTGTTTTTTATTAAATTCAGCAGAATCTTTTTCATAATCCCTTGAAAATGTCCGATATAGCAGTTTTACATCAGCATCTGGAATTTTACTCATTTTAAAGTAGAATTAGGTCCTTTTGGTACTAAAAAGAAACAGTACAGATACAATAGGGCCCGAGCCCTGGCCAGGGCAAGGGCCCTATTGTTTTTTCTTCTTCTTCTTCTTCTTCTTCTTCTTCTTTTTCTTCTTCTTCTGCTTCTTCTGCTTCTTCTTCTTCTTCT
>JAPZDV010000014.1:7075564-7129302 GCA_029814665.1 Acanthurus lineatus
TTCTTCTTCTTCTTTTTCTTCTTCTTCTTCTTCTTCTTCTTCTTCTTCTTCTTCTTCTTCTTCTTATTATTATTATTTTAGGGCCCGAGCCCTGGACAGGGCTTATGATGATTGTGATTCATTTAAAATTAAAAACAGAGGGCGCAGCTTCAGGCTTGAGTCTGTTAGCGTGGCGAAAAATCAGTTTGCCTGACTAAAATGTCTTCATTTCTATGTAATCTTCCTCCATAAAATGTTTACTGCAAGCCCTGGAGACAGTGCCCATCGGAGGATTTTCTCTTTTTACGGCTGCTAGCAAGCGCTGCGGCAGTGCAGCCTTCCACTCCAGCGATAGTTTATGAAAATTGTCTTTTTGCCCTTAGCTTTTCTCTTTTTTATACAGTCTATGGCTTTTACCCTGTAAAAGTCATTAGTACAACCAGGATCAATACAGTAGTGACCTCCCTTTTGTCATTGTGGCTCCATCTTTCACTTTCTGTCATGGACCATCACTGTTAACTCTGTAACTCCTGCGCTACCAACCAACTTGGGGACATCACAGGTTACAGTCATGAAAGCTGGCGTCATCCGTGCTAGGAAATACATAAAGGAGCATTGTTTTTTTCTTGTATATATTTACATTTTTAAATGTAATCAATGTCAGGTCAATGATTGTAGCACATCGATTGACTGCCTCATTTCCACTTTAAAACAGTGAGTGCAGTTATGTGCTGGCCTGCACGCATGCATGGAGAAAGAAGGCACATACTGCGCTTGGGTGGCAGTGTAGACTGAGTGTCAGCGGTCGGCCGTGTCTGGGGCAAGTTGCTGCCGGCTCCAAGGGGGCGACGGGATGCCGTCCAACGCTTGCAGCTTAAATTTCTCTGTTATATTTCTAACATTTTGATAAGGATCAGTGCTGTCAGTGTTATCTGTCCTTCTCAAAATAATCATCCCAAACAGCTAATAATGTCACAGCTGAATTTTGTGGCAAGACAACAAACATAAACAGATCTCTTGCTCTCTCCAAGGTCCTGGAGCCTGATGCTGCTGAACATCTGTTTGACTCCCTGCTGCCAGACATGGTGCAATTAGCACTGAGAGCATCTGAGCTCTGTACCAAGGTAACAGCCACCGCTAACAAACAGACACTAACTCACTGGTCTGTGACATAGTAGATCACTGCAGCAGGTTGATCACAAAGGTCACGACATGACAAATAATCTCGGCAGTGAAAATGCTGAGGTCAAGGCATGTAGCCATCGATGGTCATTTGTCCGATGTTTTATAGCCCTTTTTTGCATCATCTGGTTCTTTGGTGAGTGGCTGACAAACAGCAGTGTTTATTTGTAAAAATTTCTCATTGATAAGGTTTTCATGTATTTATTTTCCCAAGCATCAAATCATCTCATTTAATTTTACGTCCATGTAAAATGCACTGCTAGTTTGATTTATTTCACGCTTAAGAGTCCCACACAAGTAAAAACATCAGCCAAGCAAACAGATTTGTGCTTCAAAAGAATTGGAAGCAGAATACTCTGTGTTTTAAAATTGATAGATGAAGAGATTAATCCTAAAACAAAAATGATTCACAGTGCTTAGCTACTACAATATACAAAACCAGCTGTATAGCTTGCAAATTGAATTAAATGTATTGAATATTCGATAAATTTAAAATGAGAATTATCGATCATCATTGTTGTGCTGTTCCAAAATTTGCTCTTTTAAATCATTTTTGCCATACCCATCAGTATATGACTTTTACTGTGTCAATACAGACTTGCAAATACAGATGCACTGTTTGTTTATTTACAAACCCATAGCCTTATTTAGGAGTATGGATCTATTGTGAGCCGATAAGGACATTGATTGTAATTATGATCGCTGAGTCAAGAAGCATGAAGTGGTTCCAAATTAGTACATTTGTGCAACATACTTCAATGTCTCATTTGGCCACTCGACAAAACAAATTATTTTGACCTTCCTCATCTGTAGCTCTGTTCCTCCTCCAGCCGATACCCCTCCTCAAGGGAGGCATGAACCACTCCATCACCATGTCCCAGGAGCAGGTGGCATGTCTGCTCGCCAACGCCTTCTTCTGCACCTTCCCCCGACGCAACTCCAGAAGGGCTGAATACTCTAACTACCCAGATATCAACTTCTTTAGGTAATTTTGGGGCGTGTTTGTTTCACACATGACATTTAAAGTTGCACAGTTAGCTTGTAAATGATGCTGCTATGACAGCTTTCCATAAGGGGGCACTACTGTACATGTCTTCCTCATTTATTAAAAAATCTTCTTGCTGGGTGATAAAGCCAACAAATTTTTTTGCAGATTTAATTACACATGAGCAAACACTCTCTTGCCTTCAGTAATTGATCCGTCTGACCTATTTACACACTGATCTGAGGGATTTTGCCTTAAAAAAATAGAAAGTAGGTGTCTCTTTCACTGTTTTGAGATTTTTTTAGTGTAATCACATTTTAAAATGCAGGACAGATGCTTTTTTTAGCTTAATCTACTCACCATAAGTATATAGCACATTACTATTTTTAAGTCATTCTTTTTCTGGGATGTCTTAGATTTCCCATTCTAATAAATATGAATCTCTCAAAGAGGAGTGCAGGAAGGTCTTTTTCATTCCCTGCAAGCTTTCACTGTGGAGATCATCTGGGTGGTGTAATGTAAAATCAGTCTGCAGATCGCTGCTCAGTCATGTCCCCTATCTCTGTTGGCATTGCGGTGTAATTACCTAAATGGAAACAGGAATTAGATTAACATTGACTGAGAGGGCTGTTTTAGACAATGGAGAAGGCCATTGGCTGTTTTGTAGGAGGCTGCAACAGAGTTCGAGCGCATCAGTATGTCATTCACGTAAAGGATTTGCTGCAATTCGAAAGAGTCATCTTTTTCATGCTCCTACAAAAATTGTCCTGAATAAGTTCTGTGCTATAAAGATAATAAGAGCCATGAAGTGTTTGTTGTTTTACATTCATTTATTCATTTTAAGATTTTTACTGTTAGATACAGATCTGAGGAATCCAAATTTTCTTTTTTGCATTTTTGTTTCACAGAAATAAGAAAAAGAAATAGAAACAAAGCTTTTTATATGCAGATGTTCTTCACACCTTATATTCAGTAAAATTGGACTGGTAAGACTGTTTTTGGCTTCAGTAATTGTTGTCTCTGTCATTCAAAGTATTCTTCAACAAACTGCATTTATTATTTAATCCTAAAGAGTATTCAGTGTCCAGGCTGAATTTTCCTGTTTTTTTGCACTGGTGATGCAGAAATCCAGCTGTATACTGTAGTCACTTATACCATTTTCCTGAGTTACATCAAAGCTCCATGCACATCTGTGTGGGGGGTGTATTGATGTTACATAATTGTTTATTAATTCTCTATTCCCCAAAGACTGTGTTGCGATTTGTTACTAAAGGCCTGCTCTCACTAGTGGCCAGCCAATGTCAAAGACATTAAGCCTGAGGACTACATGGCGCACGGTTGTTTCCAGGGGCCACACTGACAAAAAATAGAAATGAATGCAAGAGTTGACTTCGATGAATGACTTTCCAAGCCCTTGAAAGGCCCCCAAGCATCAAGCTTTGTTGTATTTCATTTTACTCGCATGAAATTTCTTTCTCTCTATTAAGGCATGAGAGGCGGCTTGTTGTTTTTTTTTTTATGGATTTTGCTCAAGAGAGAGATGGCTGGCTTAATGCTGAAAGTACATTCAAACCCACACACTGCACCTCACTACCAACAGCTTTGTGTGTGTTCAGCTCTGCTACTTTTCAGGGGGATGGTCCTTTTTGCCCCCTGAGGACTCTGTTGCTTAAAAGCGACACAGGGCTTCTTAATGTATCCCCAAGGAGGGAGCCCTGTTACCCTCTCTGTTCCTTTTTTTTTGTGTGAGTGCTGTGAAGTGGCACATGAGTGTGACTCTGTGATGGCAAGCCCGGGGCAACTTCATTGTCGTAACAACGAAGGAGCTCCTACATAATCGGCTAGTGACTGAAAGGGAAACTGAGTGAGAGATGAACTAATTCATATCAAAGTTAAAGCATGACTGAGCTCACATGGCCAAAGAGGAATTCTTGTGTCTCTGTGGAGCTGGTTTTACAGAGTCATTTTTCCTGGTCTTTGCTGTAGTTGTTTAATCTTTGGTGAAACTGAAAGAGTTTGTGGTTGGCTGTAATGCCATGTGTAACCTGCTTGCATAAAAAGCTTTATTTTTATAAAGGAACATAATATGTAGTCTGATATCAACATGAACTGAGTGAAATGTATCATCTTTTTTTTGCTGTCAGGCTGTTTGAGGGGTCCTCTTCAAGGAAGACTGAGAAGTTGAAAACCCTGATGTGCTATTTCAAGAGTTTCTGTGAAGAAAGTAGGTGTTGAGTGGTAATTAAGAAATTTGTAGCAACATGTTATTGGTGTTAATCAGATACAGTATTAACATATTAAATTTTCCCTTTTTTGTATTTAGAGCCGACTGGACTTGTAACATTCACACGAAAAAGACTAGATAAACCTCCTGATTGGAAAAGGTATAGTGTATTGAAACTGTGATCAAGGAAAAATATATAACTTTTAGTATAAGTGGTAGTAGTATACCAGTTGTTTCTGCCAGAAATCTCTACGGTTTGTTAAATTCAGTAGACTGTTTGGAGACAAACAAAGATCCATCATTTCAATTGTAGTCAGTAACTTGAAAACAATTCATTCTTTTTGTTTCAGCTCACAGACTCAGCTCACAAAGCTCCACATCACTTGTGAAGGGACCATTGAGGATGATGGGTATGGAATGCTCCAGGTAAGATGCAGAAAGGTGGAAAAACAACATGATAGTGTGATTTAGAGGGACTCTACTTTGCAGAATCCTGTTCTTTTGCTTGGAGGAGCTCTTATTTTAGGAGGCACTCTTGGTTCCCAGCCTCTTTTCCCTCTGTTGTAGTCAATCACTGAGCCACCATATTGTGGAGTCTTTCACCCAGAATGCTTACTACTGCTGAAAAGGCCTTTGAGGGAGCCTGTGAAACGTCACAGGGATTGTGTGCTGGGACTGGGGTCGAGGCCTCTGAGCCTCCTCTGCTCTCTGTGCCGGCCGAGCTTCCTGTACACTGTCAAGAAGGCCCGCTCTGCCTTTCACCTTTTGTTTGCCTCCAGTTGCCACAAGCTGACAGTTGACGTCCGCACATGACCGACTCCGGGGCACGCTGTGGCCGGGATTGATGGATGCTCTGCTGGGGTGGGGGTGGAGCTGACAGCCTGTCAAAGCAGACTTTGGAGGCTGGCTCGCTGTCCCAGAGTTGAGTGACCAGTTTGGGGAGATGTGCTCTCAGACTGCTGCTCGACCCTTCGCAGCATCTTTCTTTGGGTTGTGATGGGGTTGGTCCGCGCTGTCTACAGGCCAATGAGCAACAACTGTCAGTCCTGAAAATGGATCTTTATGTTCCACATGGCTGCTTTCTGAGTAAAACAATGAGTTGTCACGCCTGCGTGTGAGCTGAAACAATGACATGCGTATTTTCTTTTGAATCATAAACAGACTGAAATAAACAACTAAATTAGTGTCACCCGTGGATCTGCTCACAAACCTGAAAGAACACAAGCAGCAAAGGATATCACAGGCATCAGTCAGCAGTCAATTTAGCAGCATGTTATGACTGGAGGGAGATGTTTACTTTGGACTGCAGGACTGCTCTCCTGTTTTGATATTTGCTACAGGCAGCAGCAGCACACTTAAGTGCTGCTCCTCTGGAGAGCTCATTCTGGCATGGGGGTACAGACGTCTGAGTAATGCCATCACCTCAGGCCACCTTCGCAATCAGCTTGTCAGTGATTCTGTCACAAATAAAAGAGAAAGGGCTGAGACCCTTTCATGAGGTGTTTTACTCCTCTGGTCCAAGTTTGGAAAACTATGAATGTCACAGTCAAAGAAACTGTTCAGTTACTTTCATTGAGATTATGTTTGCAGTTTTACAGTCTGACTAGGTGAACATGTGGCTAAACAATTCATTAGATTATTTTAAAGGCTTGGCGTTTTCATCATCAGTCATCTGTCTTGATTTGCAGGTGGATTTTGCCAATAAGTTTGTAGGAGGAGGAGTCACAAGTGCTGGTCTAGTTCAAGAGGAAATCCGTTTTCTGATCAACCCTGAACTTATTGTGTCTCGCCTCTTCACTGAAGCCCTGGATCATAATGACTGTCTGATCATCACAGGTCAGTGAACAGAAACTCTCCCACTCCTTGTTAAACAATAATTTACACTGAGAGATTCCTACCATTCAATCATTCATAATTTAGTCTGCTCAGATCAGATTAATACTTCACTTTTTTCTCTTGCTTGACCTATATATTGACAGAAGAAACATAAAGGACGTTTTCAGTCAGGCACAGCATGGGATGCACATTACACACCTCCAATTTACCCCATCCTGGCTCTGCAAGAGGCAGCAGGATGTTTGTGGCAATCGCCCTGTTTTTCCGTATCTGTCCTTGTCACATGTTTCCTTTTGATTGGCTGTAAAGGGGAGAGTCGTGTCAGTCGGGAGCAGGAGATTGGGCTGTACTGATTGCTCTGTTGGGTCTTTCTGTTGAGTAATTCCCACAGAGCTCGGTATTGAACGGTTGCAACAAAACAAGGTTTGGACAAGCCAGTAGACCCAGTAACAAGAACTAGGCTTGAGGGGTCCCAGCAGGAGGCTGATGGCTCCTGTCTTTTTTTTCCTCCTTTTTTATCTGTCTGAGATTGTCTGTCTAGACTGAAGCTGCTTGATTGTGTTTGATGAACAGATTAGAAAACTAATGTTATATAACTTAACAAAAGATGGTCAAAACCAAAGTTTATCACAATCAAGTCAACAGTCTGCAACAATAAAAATCCTTTAATGTATTAATGTGTGGATTTTATAGGTGTGTTGCCCAAAAACATGATTCTGTTAAAAAACCCCAACTATATCTATGATAAATATTGCTGATATGAATTAAATAGATTTGTAAAGGAACAATTGGCATCTCTTACAATAACCTTTCTAATGTGACTAAACCAAAAACAGCTGGATCAACTATCAATCAACCATTAATAGAGGAACTAGCTCAATATTACATAACAAGTGGGTTGGATTCAAACACAAAGTGAGGCTCCGCCCTCCTGATCAGCAGTCATACCGCTACATCAGGTCTTCTCGCTTTGGGGAAGTCACCTTCAGACTTCTGGCCAGCCATCTATCCCTCGCTTCCACTTACACCACTTAACTTTATTACAAGGGCAGAGAATTAATTATAGCTGGAAGACCTGCCCAAGACCTGTTCCACTAATGGACTCTTCTATTCCATCATCTTTATTAAACCCTGCCTGTATCTCTTGTCCCTACGTTGTAAAAGTCCGAGCCTTAGCTGCATTGTGGCCATGTGGTGAATCATATTCCCCTGTGATGCATTTTGGCATACAGTAGGCTGGCTAATGGATCTTACCTCTGCACTGAAATCTGCAAAAGTGCCCAGGCCTAATTGAATTTTCCATGATTGCTAGATATCTGGCTGCCAAAAGTATAAACAGTGTAGAGGAGAAGTCATATGATTCACTGATGGTAGCACTGACCAGAAAATGTGGTACAAGCTTGATGCAAGCAGGAGAAACATGGGAATTTTTCTCTATTCTGCACAAAATTTATCTTGTTCTATTCATTTATTAGTCAAAATATGGACTTTATTTGCTTGAAAATAGTCTTAAGAGAAACTGGCGGTGGTCTCACTGATGGTTTTAACCTCTTTTTGAAAATATTTAAAGGTATTGTATGCAACAATGATTTAAACCAGTGTTATCTGCTGTTGTTCAATCGTAGATATCCACAGTCTACTTTGCCTTGACATGGCAATGAGATGCGTCTCTGACCTTCTACAGTCTGTGATCCACCACAAATATGAGACACATTGTATTGATGTATTTACACATGAATGGAACAACCTTCAGATACATTGTGAATCAAACCATCTGATTTTTATGCAACCTATTTGTTATTTAGAAATGATTTGTAGTAACCAGACACATCATCTTCTGGCCAAGATAGTTCAGCCTTTCTGCTGTAAATAATTTTTTGAATGACAAAAAAAAAAAAAAAAAAATTTGTTTTGTTCGTGAAGGTTGTTCCTTTCAGACATAAATATGGTTTATCAAACAGTTTGATATTTTTGGAAGACCGGTGAAGGTCAGGTGTTTGCATAGTTTGCACAGGGCCATTTAGCTTTGTAGTGGCAGCTTTCAAATTATCAGCTACACAAGCGTGTGTCTGTTGTATCTTGTAGTGATCTTAATATGATTAAAAGTTTTATTTAGAATTTCTAACACCACAACATTATTTCAGAGTTTTCTAAAGTAACTCATGACATTTTCTCTTAATTGACATAGTTTCTGTGTCCTTTTATGGAGCTCTTGAAATTATTGCTAATTATTACTTGCATCTTATCAGAGGTTACCCGAATACAGGGAAAAGTATTAACTTGGCTTGCCTTTTGTAATGAAATAGTCAGATTGTTGATTAAGTCTTTTTTCTTATAAATGAAGATATTTTCATTGTTCAGTGATCTGCTATTTGTGCCTGTTAACTGTTCGGATCTCTTATGAACCTGTTAAATCCTCAGCTTAAGACTTGAGAGACTAAGACTTAATGTTTTTTCCATAAACTATGCCAATTTTATAACACTCAGTTTAGTGTAGATACAGATATTGATATAACTAGGTTAAAAATTTTGGTTGTTGTCAGTATTTAGATTGTAAAAAGCTGTTGTTGTGGTTGTGACCCTCCATATCCTCTTATATTGTCTTTCTCTGTCATGCTGCTGGCCTGTGACAACCAAGAAGTTTTAGCCTTTTGCTGATCTGTTGGCTGTAATTGCATATAGATAAACTAGATTAGGTACTTCAGTGGCTTGTTAAGGTAATAATTTTGCTTATTATGAAAAAAAAAAGAAAGAGAGACAGGCTGATTAGTAGTGAAATGTCTGTCAAGTGGAGTGTGCTCTAGAGATTCCCTCCCCCCATGTGCACCTCCGTATACCTGCTGACCAAAGCCCCACTACTAATCACTTGGTTTATTCACTCTGCAGCTTGAAGCATCTCAGCGAGTGCTCTCAACAGCCAGGTACTAATGAGCTCTAATGAATGGGAAGTTAATTTGTGGCCTCATTTGTTTGACTGTGCTGTTGTGTCCCCACCCTCCACTCCCCTCTTTAAGGGTGGTGAGTGTTCCCCTGTGGGCGGGCGGTCAGTTGCCGCTTCTCATGTTGTTTCAAAGGGGGGGCTAATAACTTGACCTTCTTCTTGTCAGGAGACACCTGCTCCTGTTTCATTCGATCGCATCAAGCAGAATCACAGACACATCCTCCGAAATCCTTTGTATTTACAATAAATTTTAAAGCAACTTGTATTGTATTTTCTTTGTTCATTGTGGTCCACTTCTTAGTTATTGTAACAAGGTGTAATCTTACCTGCTTTTCAGCCCTGCCAACTAAACAATACTGGAAGTGTTCTTTAATTCTGACACTGTTTAAATGTCAACGTTTTTATGTAAATGCTTTGCAGTGGTGTGTGACTAATGTCCCTGCTTGTTATTACCAGGTACACAACAGTACAGTAAATACAAAGGCTATGCTCAGACCTACCAATGGAGTGGCAGCCACCAGGACACAACTCCAAGGTATTTATTGCACCTATATTCTTTAAAGACCTTTAAAATTACAAGGAGACTTTTAATTTCAATGAGAAAAAATGACTTCATTTTCCTGTCGATTTTTTTAAATAGCATTTCTATCGGAATGATTCTGTCCCATATAAGCAGCTAATCACTGTAACTGTGATCACAAAAAGCTATTTTCACTGTTTTTAAACAAACAAAACTGATTCTTCGATTCGTTTCAGAGATGAGTGGCAGAGAAGGTGCACAGAGATTGTGGCCATTGATGCGTTGCCTTTCAGGAACTTTTTTGAACAATTTCGTCCGGAGAAAATCAACCGAGAACTCAACAAGGTTATCTTTAATTTCACTCAACTTGTATTTCCTACTTTCTTTCCTTGTTCTCTTTTTGTTTTGTTCTGTTGTCTTTGTTTATTTGCTTTAAATGTCATGAAGCATTTTGTGCTGTGTTTTACATTTGCTCTTGTGCTTCAAACTGGTTTAGATAAAACTGTGGTATCAGCTTATTGAAACAGGGTTGTTAGTAACTGTACTGTAAGTTAATTTTTGTTTTGTAGACGAATAGTTTGTATTGTTGATGTTACTCTTTAATCATCCATAGTCGTGTCTCTTCCACAGAATATGACTGCCTTGCAGTTATGCTTTGCCTTTTCCTGTCTGATTTGCACAAATTTAAATCCATTTGGTTGATAGTCAAAGTCATCTATACTGACATTAGTAATGACTTTCTGATGAATGTTTACTTTTCTCAAGGTAAATATTTTAATTATTATCATTAAGTTTTATATGTATGAAATACAGACTGATGGATTGTCATTTGTGGAGTGTAAACTAAAACTAATTTATTACACAGTCCATTAGGCCCAGAATGAATTTTAATGGACATAAATGACCTCAAGGTGATTAATCACAATTGTTCAATTTATATTACATGTTCTTTAAAAGGGAATTTAAGCATGTCTGCAATCTTCCCAGTCAGAGATGTCCATTCGTAATAGAATATCAAGATGTTGATGTTGTCAAGTCTGCTGTCAGAGAACATGGAGGAGTTTGACAGCTCTGACAAGTGTGTGAAGAATGAACCAACATGAAGATCAATCCTGTTTTCAAATATTGTTCAGCTAGCTGGCATATTTGCCCTTTCAAAGGAAGAATTTATGACTGGTCAGGGAGAGGATGGGAACTCACAATTCATTTTCACCATTCACTTCATTTCCAATGTGAAAATTAATATCCCTCAAATCCTTCACTTAACAGGAATGATTTATCATGTGATGCACAACCCATGTCATGTCAAATGATACTGTTCATGCACATGGGCTTAGTCTGTGATGTGCAATATAGCCACGCTAATGTCACACCAATGACAATTGAGTTGAGTGAAGAGGTGTAAAAAGACTCCATGTTTCCAAATGGCACCGTGTTTAAATTGTTTTCTCAGTCAGGCAAACCAGCGTTTATGTCTTCATGCACTGAATCATGTGTCAAGCACAGGCCTGCTGGGAAAAGACATTACTGTGTTTCTTTCAGTGTTTCATTTATGTTTGATGGCATGAAGTAAATCTGTAGGTCCGGTTTTTATAAAACATGATGGTGATCTTGAGCAATAAGGTGATCTAGAGACTTATCAAAGCTGATTTCACATTTATATACCAAAACACACAGTTCTAACCACTTACTTTAGCAGCCAGGTCTCATATGGCTTAGCGCCGTTATCCCAAGAAAACCTGCTTCATTCATAATTTCAATTAAAAAAAGACTTTTATTACTGGGATTTATTATCTGCCACCTCATTTGAGTGCTCAAGTGCACATTTTAATCCCACATAAACTCACACTTCTGACCAACAAATACTTGGTGTAGCAGCATGCACACTATTTATATTTCCAATGTGCAATTCTTTCTTTGAGTGTAAAATCTCAATAATTTGCTCGCTACAGACCTGCAGAGTGTTTTATATAGAGAATAGTTAACGATTTCAGACAGCTTATGTTCCATCTCCTTGTGTCTGCTACAAAACACATCCTATCATTTTCTATCCTAATGTTTCTTTTTAACCTTTCCTTTACTCTGTCTTCATTTAGGCTTACTGTGGCTTTGCGCGCCCTGAGGACCAAAGAGAAAACCTCGCTGCTGTGGCTACAGGGAACTGGGGCTGTGGTGCTTTTGGGGGCGACACACATCTGAAAGGTAAGTGCGATCATAACGCATCTGTCGGTGGATCCTGTGGAGGAATGTTGCTCAGATCATCTGTGTGCATCTGTGGCACACTCCCTTTCCTGGATGTAACGGAATAAATTTCAGATTGAAAGGCTCCAGCGGTTGGGTGTGGGCATCCATTTGTCTTCCGGGAATGCGTTCATTTAGTTAAGGTCTATTCGTCGTCTTCCTTTTATTGATCAAATGACAAAGTTAATATGTTTCATTAATAGTGAAATTGATCGCCTGCTGGAGTCGATCAATCCGTTACAGCTCTTATGTCTGAACGTTGTATCATTGTCACTGAGCAGGGAGCTTTCAGGAGAGTTTATGCTAACCGTTTGCAGTAATAACTGTCTCACTCTCTACCTTTCATGGAGCCATCATGCTTGGAAGCTATGCATACATCCGTGCATATTTGTTAATTAGCTGCAGAAAGGTACAGCTCTCCATAGGCACCTACTGTCTACTTAATGGCATGCCTCCCGGGAATAGTTTTGTAATTCAGATGCTGTCCTCCTCCTGGGTTTACCTTCTGTGGCCTCACAGAGCCTTTTATTTTTCTATTGTTAGACTTTATTTGAAACTAGCGATTAAAACAGAGCAGGGGAGAGAAACTGCTAAAGAACAGTGTGATTTAGTTAAGCCCTCTCCTTAAAATGTTGATTAAATTTTGCTCATTAATTTGCCACCATCCCAACCTTTATTAATCAGTCAACATATCTCTAGTCTATTAAAATATTCACAGCTCTCTGGGGTCAGACCTGGCCTCTCCTTGTAACTAATCCAGAGTTCTCGGTGGGGGTGAGACCTATTCCCCCGATTGCCTTTTACTGTACATACCACAGAGGCTGATGCTGCACCTTTTAATGTAACATCAGCGACAGGATGAGTCTTCACACATCTACTTATTTAGACTTGGCTCTATTTTTACAAGTAAAAAAATAAGAAACTGCAAAAAAGCCTAAAATCTTTCCTGTATTGAAACAGATTCTGTTTCACTCTTGCTGTCGAGGTTTAACACCGGCTTCTTCTCCCTCCAGCTCTGCTCCAGATGCTGGCAGCTGCTGAGGCGGGCCGAGATGTGGCCTATTTCACCTTTGGTGACAGCCAGCTCATGACAGATGTCCACAACATGCACTCTTTCCTCACTCAGAGGCAGATCGGTGTCGGTAAGGCAAACAACCGCCCTGTCTGCTTCTTGTTTATGTGCAGCTGTGTGTGCGTCTTTTTTGATTGCCCTGGCAAGGGTGTGATGCATGAAATAATAGCATGATTAATTATGTTTTAAAACAGTATTTCCTCTGAGGTTTCAGTTTTAAATGATGTGTGCTTGTGAATTATTATTCCTAGAATATTTGTCCACATTTTCCTTGCTGTGATATCAGTCCACTGTTGAGACAAGACAACATACGCAATCTCCTTGTCTCCGTCACAGGGGAGGTGTATGATCTCCTGGTGCAGTACTACAGCTCAGTGTGCAAAAGCTGCCTCGGCCGGCGCCCTGATGTCAGCCTCTACTCCTTCATGTACCAACAGGTCAACTCCTCCCCGGCGCCAGATGACTCCGACAGGAGCTCAGCCAGACAACACGTCCCTGCAGACTGTCGTTAAGGTCAGGTGGCTGATGAGTCACCCTACCTTAATGTTGGAGAAACGGAACATTTACCGAATTCAAAGATTCTCACTCTGCCTTTAGCTTTAGTTTCATCTCACTTTTGTTTGTTAGAGACTTTTAATTAACAGTTTTGGATGAACCAACTTTGGTCCTCCATGGCTGGCAGTCGAAAATGAAAATTTAGCGTGCAGATCCTTTTCTCGAACAGCCGAACAGCAGAAGGTGATTAGTTATGACCCTGTCTGCCGCTGCAGTCCAAGCTGTGTTCATTTCACTGCTGCTGGTATTACGCCAATGGATTGAGCTTCAATACGACGCAATCGTGATTTTAATGGTGAAGCAAAGGTTGCCATCCATCTTCTGAGTTTGTCATGTTGCCTTTTTTACACCCACACATATCCAGCCTAATTGAATTGGCTGTCAGAAATCAAGTTAAAGGAAAAGAATAACAAGAACAGGGTTTGGAAAGCTTGGAGTGGTCTCAGGAAAGCAGTTTGATTTAATAGAACAGCTTGGCTCTTTGGGAAGTAATCTCAGTTTCTGCATCTAAAGCAAAATTCTTGTCACAATCATGGACCCTGGGATACATTTTTGGGGTCTTTGCTGTATTTAATACAGACCAAGTTTGACTGATTGATTGTTTATGCACTGAATTTGATTGTTTCTGTATTTTACAGCTGATTTCACTGTACTTCTGTAATTTGACGGCCTTCCTAATTATGTCAAGCTACATTTGAATTCAAACTGACAAGTTTTCAGATAAATTTTGTTTTTCTCAAATAAAATCAGTTCCTTGTAATATTATAGTCAGTTTTTTTTTAATATTTCTTATCTTTTATTCTGAAGTCCCATTTGAATGGAGCCACTAATGTCAGTAATACACCTGTCATTCTTTATTCCAGCGAAGAATGAAGTTTTCTCATCCCGTGAGAAAAAGGAATCTCTACATAGCCTTGCCATTTATCTTTTTCTGGCTTTGCTTCACCCTTTCACTCACAGTTTAATAAGGTCATACCTTTTATATAAACTGTACATGACACCTCATTAAGTAAAGAGTAGATCATCGAACATCCAGCCGGAGGAGAGAGTTTGGCAGCGAGGCTCCTGGGCGATTTCTCTGTCTGGTGGTTGGAACGCTGCTTCATTTGCATAAAGCTGCCTTTGACCTTTGGTATTTTTTATTCTTTTTATATTTTGTGGTGCTTGTAAACAGACAGGTAAAAATATTCTTGGCAAACTAATACAATTTGACATATATGAGAATGACTTTACAATATTAAAAAAACCCCACCGAATATATTTAAGATGGGCTACATATTTGAAGAAGAAGAGAGTGAAGAGTGATAATCCTGTTTGAGTTTTTATGTCTCTAATGCTTTGTCGATTCTAGATATATCACTAATTCTTTCAGTGATGCTTGTTACTTTTTCTGAAATTTGCCAGTTACACTGCTAATTAGCATTTATCTGTTAGTTTACAGATTAATCCATCAGCTGGAGTTTATTGACTAAATATTTTTAGTCAAGTGTTAAATTAATTTTGTCTCCAGAGTGTGCAGAGCTGAGTGGACTCCTGGGAGCCTGTAAGTGAATGAATGAGGTGTATGTAGGCGTCTCTAAGTTTGTTGCTGTCTGCCTTCATGGAATCAGGACCCGACACTGGGGGTCTCTCTTTGTGGCTTGCTGAGTTTAAAAAAAAAAAAAGAAAAAAGAAAAAAAAGCCTTTGGTGGCGTCTCTCCCGAGGGGATCCACCATAGACGCACACAGGGGTATCCTATTGGATTGATCCCTATGCAGTGAGCCCCATGTGTGTCTTTGACCTTTTGGCTACCATCTGTCACAAAGTCACGAACACAAACAGTGTTTACTCTTTCAAACATGATCACACTTTGACACATCACTGCACTGCAGTTTGGGATGGAAAAGTTTGGTAAATAATGCAGTTTGCACATACGACTTTGAACTTTGTAAGCTCCGTGCAGAAATATAGTATGTTTTTTATTATCTATTGTTTTCTGCTTTTAAAGCTTTGAAGATTTTTCGTTAAATATTCTGTTTCTTCTCAGAACATTAATTTGTTGATGACATGGTGGTGTTAGTTAATCCAGACTGAAATATATCAACAACTTTAATGTCGACACAAAATTCATCCAATGACCTCAATGATCTCTAAGAATTTTCCTCTAGTCTAGTGCCCCTAGCAGGTCAGCGTTTGCACTTACATGGTGAAATATCTCAACATCCACTGATGGATCAACACAAACTTCCAGAGGGTGACTCCTATTTATCTTAGTAATCCTCTGCTTTCTTATTAATATGTTTCCCATCGATTAATTCAGTCATTTTAACCTTAACATTTCTCTCCTAATTGTATTGTAGCTTTCATACTGATGCTGCGTCTCCTAAAAGTTTTATTCACTTTGCCTTCATTTGTGCCGCAGTGAAGAGTAAACCTTCATGTAAAGAGAAATCTAGTTAATATGGAAAAATACCTTTTAAGTATTTGGATTATTGTATCTAATTTTTTGAGCATTACTTTGAAGCATGAAGAAGGAAGTCCAGCAGTCAACTGGACAAGTGGTTAATGTGGAGAATTACAGGATAAAGCAGCCTTGAACAGGTACAATAAGCTTATTCTTTTGAACAGAGTTATTATACACAAAAAGCACCACAGTGATGCCAAGATTTCTTTATCTAATGTATGAATTATCAATGGACCCCAGAGATCAAATGAAATGCATCAAACAGCTTATTTATGATGCTGGAATGACATTGCCATATAATGTTTTCACTTTTGCTTTGTTTCCGTCCAAAAAGGTCAACTCTAATAATGTAGGTTGCATTATTATAAATGGGCAGACCTATTTAAATTCATTATAAGCTATTTACATCGTATTTCCTTATCATTTTGATCATTAGTGGAAACTCCCCGTGGTGTTTGGAGGAGCGGTGCGAAGCTCTCTTGGCCGCAGATTAAAGGCTTCATCAGCTGAATATTGATATGTTTGATGAAACCCTGGGAGTTGTGGCTTACATTTGTTTGGACTGCAGATATAAGACAAAAATAGGATTTGTTGTCATGAGCTCCTCTTCGCTAATTATTCACACTTTGTCCCTTCCATGACAAGAATCTTGTTTTATGTGGGGGAAAAAAAAGGATGCGGCACATACAGTACACCTGGGGCACTGGAGCGCTTATGGGATGCAGCTTAGTTGCAATTGATTCTAATCTTGGAACTTTAGTCATTAATTATTACTGTTTTGCACTCTATCGGTTCAAGATTAGATGGTTGACGTACAAAAAAAATACGTTTTAAAGTTAGATTAGGTTCACAGATTAGGTTAGGTTAAATTATTAATGATGACTTGGGTTATTATATATAAAAAAAAGTAAGTTGACAACCTCGCTCAGGCAGCCAAACATAAAGAAGGTGCCACAACACAAGACATTACTCTGCAAACCAGCTCATATTACTTACTGATCAAGCGCTCTATGGTCTTTATCGTTATGTTCATTCTGTTTCGCTGTAAACACTGGTGCTTTGAGTAGCAGTCTCTCACAAGCTGCTGTCTTCTCAGCTAACTAGCAGATAAAGTTTTCAGTATTTTACTTCAGGAAGTTTTAAAAATCTCTCAGAGTTGAGGCAGAGAAGCTGAAGGACGTCAGAGACAAAACAAGAGAGAATTTCCACAATAAAATATCCAATTCCACCAAGATCAGTGAAAGCTCTTGATATGTGAGACAGAGTGGAAGCATTGGTAAGATTTCCTACCTGCCTGCCAAAGTTACCTTACTTAACCAGCAACTGGGGTGCAGAATGATTTTGAAGCTGTTATCCCATTGTGAGAAAGATGCTCCCATTCACACACATGGGGAAGACATAAGAAATTAAAAACATACATGGAAGAAAAACAGTTGCAGGGTCCAAATTGTTAGATTGTGATTATGATTTGAGGAACAAAGTACAGTCATGTAGATAAAAAGGCAATATTCTGCTACACACTAATTATTATTTCTAATGTTCGTTTGCAGACAGGATGTTTGCCTTGTCACGCTCGTGCTCTTTAAAAACTCCTCTTCTGCTAAATTAATTTTGTGCCATCATCACGATGAACAAATCCTGCTGTGTCTGTGAATGTCCTTATCTCTCACTGCTGAATCTGTGAGCATATTTGAACTCAGTTTGACCTAAATGTTTCAATACTTCCTGTGTGTCCTGTGTGGCGTCTCAGCAGTTTCATGGCCGTCGTCGTTTGATGGTAATTGTGTCTCTCCTCCGGCCCTACTCATGCTGAAATGGTTCCTCGTCCAAAGGCAGTTCCTTCCTTTACCGCTCAGGAAAAAAAAAAAAAAAAACCTGCTTGCATTGTCTTTTACTTGATCTAAATAGCCTACAGTCAAAATCCCTCTTAAATATGTGCTGCTCTCGAGGAGGCGGAGGCGGCGTATAAATCCACTGCAACAGCAATTATTTATTAGTGACAGCTTTCTACGGCCATTTTAGTTCAAATGTTTCCACTGCAATTGATCCAAAAGAGAAAAATCCATTTTTATGAGATAGCTAGCTTTTAACCAAACTGACTGCTCGCTCTGTAAGGTCAAGGATTGAGTGAGCGAAGTTATTTTTGCTCCTAGTGTTATTAGATTGCCTATCTATCACTGAGGTGTCATGTGATTGATACCGACTCGGCTTGAATGAGAGATGGAGCAAGGCCATCGCTGCTCCCACACAAGAGTAGCCCTTGTAAACACGGACAGGAGGGAAAAAAATAATAACTAGCTAATTACTTATTACCCCTGTTGGGTCACTTTTTATATAAACTCATTTGAAATCCACTGTTATAATATGTCTTTTCTGTATAAAACATACAACATCAGTATTTTTAATGAGGATAAAAACAGCTGGATGTGCACTTGTGTTACCTGCAAGTGCAAAAACTGCTAATTTAGAGACAGTCCACATATTGCTGACCACACAAAACTGCATGAACCGTTCATTAGCTTTAATGTATGCTTGCCGATTTCATTTTTACCATATATTAGCATTCTGGATGTCAAATTTAACTTTAAACACACCTGCTATAAACTTTTAATTTTGCGCTATATGGCCGACTTGGTTTACTTTCCGGAGTTTATCTGTTTTGAACTCAGAGGCATCTTTAATTGCACACTTGTTGCTCCCTCCACCCATGAAGCAGATAACACCATCTGTTCTGTGTCCACATAAGACCAATCATAATTTCAAAAAGAGAAAAAATATATTCTGCTCCCTGGCAAAGACTTATTGGTGTTTCGGAAAATACAAGGGAATATAAAACTTGTATTTCCGCTCAAAAATAGTTTTTAAAATCATATCATCATTTGCAGAAGGTTGCATGTTACATTTGTGCATGTATGTTAATCATAGGCTACTTTGGGCATGTTACCACATCAGACAGATGTTTCTCTCCGGGTTTCAAAGGTGTCAGAGACAGATGTTTCTGCACACATTTCAAAGGAGACATTTTTCTGGCTTTTCGCCTTGATCATTTTCAGAATATTATTAAAATTCTAACACATGGCAGTCGTCATTAATTGGGAGAAAAACAAAAGTAAAGTGAATAAGTTAACATGTATTTCACTTGCTTAGATGTTATGCTGAAATGATTGGTTAATTAGTTGATTAGTCAAGTGTCAGAAAATTATCATGTTGATGATGGATTAATCATCTCAGTGAATTATTATGCAGAAATGCCAAACTGGAACTGGAACATGATATGAATTAGAATTTTCTTTTTGGATCACATCGAACAAACATTTTTCAGTGATAAAAATGGTCTGTTACTCTTATAAGAACTCAAAACACACTGTAAAAGGGTCTAAATTCTAAGATTATAATACTGACAGCACTGAAAAACAAGTTTACAGCTCTGGGCACACAGAAGTTTAGCTTTATCCTGATTAACAAGTTGCTAAGGGAGCAACTTACCAAATAGCCACACTCTGCTAAATATCAGTTTTACTCTCAATAGAATCATAATTTAAAAGATAAACATCATTCAGTTTTGAAGAAGACTGGATTGTAGTGATTGCAGCCATAAAGACATTAAGAAACTATTTAATAAGCTAATAAACCCAGTGACAAGTCATTTTGCCTTCAACTCCTCAATAATTTGGCTTCTTTTTACAATTAATTGAGTCACCCCCTGCTGGCTATAAGAAATTACGCAGGTGGAAAGCACTTCTACATTGGCTTTACTTTCTAAATCAACTTCTTAATTCAGTCTTTGTTTCAACATCATTTTAAAAAAACTATCTTTGACTGTTGAAATGTTGGCCAAACAAACTGGCAGTTTGACACTATTGTTGTTTTTTCCCCCATTTTTTCTGACATAAGGTAAACACAGATAAGAAATTAATCTAAAAAAAAAGCTATAAATTATTAATTTAAGAAATCGTTAATAATTTCCAGTAACTTCTTGGTCAACACTTGGACAATAGGACAGTGAACCAGAACGTTCCCTGATGTCTTCATACAGTATGTTGTCACTTGCGTGTCTGTGAGGACTTTGTGTTGTGTTGGTGGACTGTGGGGAAAAGCAGAACACAGAGACTCCAGGCGAGACCCTGTCACGTGTCGCAGGTTGCCTCAGTGTCTCCACAGAGAGGAGGGAGCTGTCTGCATGTGCCTTCAGTGCTTTTCAGAGCAGCCTTGCAGAGTGGACCTCCAGGCTCATACTGTGCACTGGGCTTGTTATGGAGCTGTCACTGTTATGGTGGCAGCGCACAATGCAACAGCCCCCTTTTTTTTCCTGGAAATTGAACAGGAAGTCAGTGAAGTGTAAAAAAAAAGGCATAAGAAAATGAGTTCTGTTCAGACCTCCCGCTTGTGCTGCCTTGACTGTTATTTACAGATTAATTAAGGAACCAAACAGTTAGCATTTGTCCATTAATTTGTAATAAAACTGTAATTACAGTGTTTTGAATGTACATTTGATTTGTCGGCGAGGCTGCTGGGGCGGTTGAGGATTTCCTGGTTAGAAAGTGAATCCCTGCTGGGCCTTTTCACTGAATCTTAATTGGATTTCATCTGCGAAAGCCCTTCGGTCCTCAAAGCGACATCCTTTTTAATCAAAACATAAATGAGACATGCTAAAGTGATTGCCCGTATCATAACTCAAGGGTATTTCACAGCTTCTAATTGAGGTTAGAAGTGCTTACATAGATTATTTTATCTTTGCACTCTGCTTAACATTGTGTGATTAAGGACCTAAAGTGGGATTAAAAGAATATAGGCAGGGACTATAAAAATATTTGCATTTAGATGTATAACCTCTTTATTTTTTGTACCATTCTGTTAACATAAGAGTTTTGTTTCAAATTTAGATTGAAATTTAGTATCATGGCATGTGTTTAAAGATTTCAAGATGTAGATTGGTAGTTTGTGATGATTATAATTGGGATCTCTGATTATTTGAATCACATTATCTTCACAAAAGCAACAGCGAATCTGTCAGCTGATTTTTCTGAGTCGGTTTAAGGGCTAAAAAAACGCCATACAGTTTGTTTCTTTGTTGGGTAATTTTAAATTACTGAGACAAAGCCTATTTGTCGTGCCCATCGTAGCTGTCTTGCAGAGCAGTTTCCCTGACAAGTGTGGTTTGAGGGGCCATAAAGCTGCACTGCCACCATCCCTCAGTCCTGTCCTCTGTTACATATGAACTAGTGGCTAAACTGACAGGCTTATTTGCAACAGGACACATGTGAGCTTAGATGACACCATCGCTCCAGTCCAACTCTCCACTGGTTCACCAACCTGTCTCACTGATAAACTACTGCAAGTGAAAGGCAACAGAGAGGATACTAATATCAATTCACCAGTCATTTAGTTTTGAAAACACTTCCTTTTACCAAGAAGTGCATCAGACCTTTTTTCCTCCTGCTGTTCAATTACCCAAGCACCCATAAAAACCTGAAGTTCTGTCTCCGGAGTGAGATATTGTGGCGCTGCACGTAGCAATAAGAGGGAGATTTAGGATGAGCCTTTCCACTGTGACAGAGACTCGGCAGAGGGACCCTCTCTGTCACCAGATATTACGGTCCCCAGCCACTCATTAAAGATGGAACCATTACTTTAAAGCTCTGGCTCGGCTTCTCCTCGCTCCTCCTTCATCTACCTTCACAGCCCTCTGGAAGTAAATAAACCCAAATGAGCAGCAGAATGTACAGAAAGCGAATGAGGCAAACCTGTGAGAGGGAGCCATACAGTATAACTTCACAGCTGTGCGGCCCATTAAGTTCCTAATGCCTCTTATCATATTTCTCATAATATTCTCTCAGTGTTTGGAATAAGTTTATTTCAGAGGGAAATCCCCCTGTGAACTATGCAGCTTAATGTGTTTGTTGATCACAGTGTGCTTGTTCCCCATGGTGTTGTTTGTATTTCAGCTGTAGTTTGCTTCATCAGCAGCAGGACGGGCGCAGAACTCATTCACTCATTTACTCATTTCTGCTTGTTTAGGTTGTTTAATGTCCTGTAACTCTACTGGAAACATTTTATTTTTAGTTGAAATATGAACAGGAAGTACTTTTAAGTAATGCACATGCAATCAAAACGGCTGTGTGCGACACTTTGACTGCATATAATTATGGAAAGATCAAATGAGCATCAAATTTTTGACACTTCTGTTACTGAAAGAACTTCATAAATATTAAACATACATACATGTTGGTATGGCAAATGTCAAATTATGACATAAGACATTAACCTGATGTTTAAACATACAATATGTAAAATTTCTTCATATATATATATATATATATTATTATATCTATGTTATGTATTTTGTATGTATTTACATTGTTGTATTTACATTATCCCAAATGTCCACAACAATATTCTAACTAATAGTAAAGTGTAATTTTTTATTTGTCGCCCGTTGCCAACTTCTGAGGAAGCACCAGTCTGAGAATGAGGGCGGAAGTCGGCAAACATGACTGAGCAAAATGTGAATAAAACTTTATTGCGTTAACTAATTTGTGAATATTTGTGTCTGAATCAGGCAGACAGATACATTTTCATCTGCAATGGTGGCTGTTGAACAATAAAAGAAGAAAATCCCATGATTTAAAGCTACTTTAGGACATCATCACACTGCGTATTTTGGTTTTGATTGCTTCAACTGAGAGAAATCTAGTGACAGTAATTACACGTTATGCATTTGAACCGCACTCTTGCAAAATAACCATGTAAATATCCCATAAGCATAAGAAGGATTCACTATGAGGACTTTAAAAAGTTTGTTTTTGTCCCATTAGACCAGAAGCAAAAAGAGCCCCATTAGTAGAATTTGTCTCCTCTTTTACCAAACAAGCAAATAAACACACCTCTGCTCTGCCATCTGTTGAGGCTGCGTTCTTTCTTAATGGGTCAGTGTAATTGGCGGCGTCAGGAAGTGGGCGCTGCTCCATGGCGTGTGGTTTAGTTACTGGAGTCCTGAGAGTGATGGAGCCATTGGCAGCTGTGGGCTTGAGGATGCTGCTGCTGCTGCTGCTCACTGCAGGCCTCTGATCATCTCCTCTCCACCCCACACAACTCCACTCCACAGGGACAATGCTGCCGGGACAGATGGCCACCAGGGAGCTGAGCTCTTAATGAAGCACACCTTTTTTTTTTTATTCCCTTTCTCCTCAGTCAACCCCTTTTCCCCAACAACACCGACAATCCCTCCATCTCACATCTGGCTTGGCAGCAGAGCGGATCTGTGAGGGAATTGCCTTTTTTTCTTCTTCTTCTCATGTGTTTCTCATGTGACCAGAGCTACAAAAGCCTACATGCATGCAAACTCATGCCTTTCTATTTGCCTGCATGACAGTGTAGCTATTAGCTACCTGGTGGTTGTTTTCACTTGTCAAGCGTTATGAGATATCCTTCAGAACTCATGGCCAGTTCACAAATTTCTCTGCCTTGCCGAGATGGGGTTTGTGAGGAAGAGTGCAGCGCTCCTAATGAGTTCCTTCCATCTAACTTTTCTCCTCCTGTCGCCTTGGATCCATTCATATTTGGCACTTATGCAACCGGCTCTCAGAGCTGCTCTCATGCTAAAACTGGGAGGCCATGCAGGCGGATGAACGGTTGTTACTGCGATGTGAGGAGAGCTTTTAAGCGATTGTCTCTTTGCAGTGCTTTCGTGGATGATTGACTCTGGTCTTAAGATGAAGGCCTGGCACAACCATTTACCTTCTTAACTCACATCTAGCCAAGAACTCTCACACTCTCCTTCCTTTTCTCTTTATTTTTCTCTTCTTAAATTTAGTAACTGTATGTTTGTGCTTGAGAGAAGTCAAGAAATTCATACGGCTCTGAACTAAACAGTGCTTGTGATGATTATGATGATAAAGCTGATGATTACTTCTGTCTTCCACACCAATTATGATTTTTTTTTTCTATTTCTCTAACTGTAACACCCTGACCCTTCGGCTCACCCTCCCCTCATTTCACTCAGCAGCCTCTTTCACTGAAGCCACTCAAATTAGCTTCATTCACTTAGAGCCCAGCCGCTTGCAGGACGTGTTGCAGGACTGAGGCATAAATCATTCCCCACAGCAGGAGCCGTAGCAGGCCAAGACGCACATCCACCACCCTGAGATTTACGCCGCACATCGAAAGCGCAGCCCTGCAATCTGGATCCTCTCTGCCAGGTCATCTTCAAATTGGTTATTGATCCTCCAATCACAAAATGAATCATGCGTTGCCAACACTGTTTAGGTAGTGCGTTTACAGTAGCGTAGCTTGCGTTATTGTTGATATGCAGCCTGGTGGGGATGGATTATTGTTTGGAAACCATGAGAGAACAACTACCTGCGGCAAACAGGGAGTAAATAGGAAAAGAAGTTAGAAACAGGCTACTTTGAGATGAATAAGTGTCATGTTGTCATCTTGCAGAGCCTCATTATGAGATATCAAAACAGCTGAAGAAACTGTTGACAGGTGCAAAAGTGAAAAGCTTGAAGTCGGCCATACGGTGGTGACGGTGGTGACGTGCAACAAATGTGATTATGACTGCAGTCATTTAAATGTTTTGATTTGAGAATAATTGCAGTGCCTGTGATATTATTACACTGCTGGTCTCAAGAAAGTATACAATAATCTGCAATCCTTTAACATTATGCAAGCAAATTGTTTTCATATCTCTTAATTGTGACTCATTCTTTGTTAAAAATGCCATAATGGAAGCCTCAGAACATATACGATTTTTGCAACGTGCAGGATTCTGTCACTGCTTTTATCTACATCTAACTTAAATGGGACAGGCTGCATGGAAGTACTTCGTTTCAGCTCTTGGCATATACCAGCCTATATTGTGGCGTATTTTTTAATGGGGCTTCACTTCTTGCCCAATTAGGCTCCAAGATGGTGTGTAAATGTAGCTTCTGCCCTGGGAGCAGTTTCCTCATAAATGCCAGAATGGCCATTTTTAGATTTCCTTTGTGAGTGAAGGGAGACAGCTATAATATAGACTCAGCCTTAATTGAAAGATTGTACAAATGGCAGCAGTGCTCTCTTTGAATTTCCTTTTTAAATGCCAATATATGAAGCACAAGACAAAGGAACATGTTTTTCCTGTAACTTTTTGGAGGGAAAATGTCAAACTCAGTTTAATTTTCAAAGATGGCTGCATCACTGCTCATGGCTTCTGCATTTCTTAATCTATTATCAGTGAAGGGAACATATCTGTGTGACAGGTTCGGTGTAACTAATTGGCTGTTGAATGGACTCAGATAATAATCTTGTAGCTGTTATTTTTGATTCATGTGCACATGTTCAATTACAGAGGCTCATTAGGACTACACGGTGATTAGTGATTACAGCAAATGTCATCGTTTGTGAAAGCCAATGTGCTCATTGGTTTTTGTTGCGTGTCCACTGGTCCTTTAAAAGGACAGGAAGCAATGTTTTCACCGGTTTATACCTTGTACCCTTCTTAGATAACTGTATTCACTGTTAAAGATAATAACTGTTCCAATAATTCATTATTTTTAGAACTTAAATTGTGCTTCTGAATGAGTATACAGGCTTAAATCATCACTCTTTTAGCATTAAATCATTTTCTTCCTACCCTGCTGTGGATCTCCTTGTAACTGATCCCACCTGAGCATCCTACCTATTGAGGGAAAAAAAAATCCTGTGAGGTTTTTAACCTGGATTGAAACAATGCCTGCTTTTTTCACTCTAAGCTGAGGTAGAAACCCAGCCTTTGTGGCCCCTCATTTTTCTTGGACTCTGGCAGGTCCCTGAGCCTGGGAGGAGGGAATCTGGATGGACAGCTCTGCTCCCCTCAGCTCCCCTCAGCTCCCCTCTCGAGTCGATAGGAGCCAGCAGGTAAGGCTCTGTCTCCGTCTGCAGCGTGGCAGACACTTATTAGTGTTAATGTACTCCCATCATCCATCTCCAGGTGGGCTTCCACCATTGATCTCGACGCCAAGGCTTGTCACAGGCTAGTCCTCACACGCTGAAAGCACTGGTTGCCGGCAGCACTGGCTTTAGATGGCCGAGTGTAGTGTTTTGTCGATAGATCCGGGGCTGCATGGCCAAGGCTAGACCAGTGAGCTGACTCAAACAGCAGTGTGACGTATTTGTCCCACAGTGTTGTTCAGTATCTAAAATCAGCCTGGACAAACATATTGAGGCACAGAATGTAATGAAACCTGGGACAATAGTCTCTCATAAACATATTTGTATTATTACATCACTCAATAGGTGAATTTAAATCTATATTGGCTTTTAGTTGGTTAGCAAAGACTCCTATAATATATTTTTTTTTTATTTTGAGTTGTGTGCAGACTTGCAGAAGCCCTGTAGAGTAAAAACTGTCCAACAAAGCCAAAATAATGGGCTCAAGCAGAGCTACACTGAGTCATCTGGCAAGAAAGTTAAACCCTCCTGAACTTTTGCACCAGCCCAGTATAACTATACATGCTTAATTTTGAGTTTGACTTCATGCTAACATGCTGCCTTGTCTTTCATTTTTGGCTTTCAAATGAAGTGTGACGTCCAATCATATGCTTTCATGCAAATCAGTTTAATGTAAATTTAGTTAAACCATTATCTCAGTGTAGCACCAACAAGAAGATAAAACTCATATCCATTAAATGCAGAAACAAAGATAAACTACAGGATGGAACCGGACAGTTTTGTATTTGCTGCCACTAACACACTGAACTATTTGTCATCCCAATTTGTGTTCCAGTTAATGTGGACCAGTTCACGGAAGCTTGACTAAATGTTTAATGTTTTTTGGCCACTTGGTCGACCTGGTTCAGTGGTTTAACCAATGGAGAATTAAATTTGGGTCTCTCCCTAAAGACCCTATCAGATGCCAGTGGAACGAGGCCATCTGTTGGGAGAGTGTTAGCGAAGTGTTAGTCATACTGCAAACAGACAACCCAGTGCCAATGAGATCAGTGGTTTCTCCATCTACAATTGAACTTCAGACTGATTATTATGGTTAGAGCTTACTTCACAGCCATGTTAGCTTGGCATTGTGTTTGAAAATGAAAGTTAAGGTGAGTAAGTGTGTGTTGGTTTTTTAGATTTCCTATCTCAAGATGTGACCTTGCAACAACTGCAAACTATTCAACTTTAGTGTTTAAACAATTATGGATGTACACAAGTCTTTCAGAAAACTTCTATTATGTGGAAGAAGCATTAAAGAAGCCGCATCTGAATTTCCTACTGTATAGTCATTCTACGAAGATCACTAAGTTAAAAAGACATAATAATAATAAAAATGATCTGTGTGCTAAATAATCAAATCATACAAATTATATAAACTCTGTCTGACAGCAAAACAACATTTGATATTTATTGTGAGAGCCATATTAAGAAAAATTAACCGGACAAGTTTGACATTTTTGAGAGAAAATACTGAGATGATTAGATGTAATAGACCGAAGTTCATTTTATTTCTGGAGTTGAGCATCATTTTATGCAATATGACAGTTTTATTACATCTTAAATTGGCAATTTCAAGGTCTTTCATCAACAAAATACTGTTGAGGCCTAAAAAAATAAACTTGCCTTGTTTTTTTTTTTACATAATGATAGACATACAAGTTTCCATTAAACATTCATTGAATATTAAACCACACAGTAAAACACTATGTTCTCCGTCAATGACATGTTACACATTAACTGCCATTAACAAGAATGTTTCAATGGATGAGTGCAACATTAATTTATCGGGCCACATTAGTACTATGTTGTGGTACAATAGATATATCAGATGGATTGACTCACGTGAATTACCACTTATTTTTTATGGAATGGCCATAACCCACTGAAAAACACACAACAGATATTACATTCTTTACATGTAACACTCAGATCAGACACCAAGTAGAAACACATAAAAGTAACATCAGAGGTAAAACATTGAACATTTATAGAATATTACATCTGGCAGGAATTCTGGAGTTTGCATCACGTAATTTTAAGGCATTTTTGTCACGTGAACCATTTTAAGTATTTTACTTTGTCATTATTTTTAGCTTTTCATATAAAAATACAGTTAGGATGTAAGAATAAACATGCATGTGTGTCACTTGTGGTCTACATGGTTCACATTCACTTTGGCTGATGATCGATAGATACATGACAAACAAGTGTCATCTGGACACGCAGGACAACAAATATCTTCACATTTTTCTCCGTTAAAGACCTATGATTGGATTTGCTGTAACATGAGAACATGAGCCACCACAGACTGAGACGAGACTCATTCAAATGCACATTTAGATGAACTCAGAATGGACCAAAACTGCATGCATGATGTAGACGGACGTAATTTAATAGCTGATTTTTCTTTTTTATCAAAAATAGCAACAATAGTTAATTTATTATTACACAAGCTCCATGCAACTAATGAGGAAGTTTGGTAAATTGCACATATACCCTCACTACACTAACTAGAGTGTTATTGCACGAAGAACCTACAGTACAACAAGACGCCCCTACCCTTATTCTACCTCTAAGTGCAAATAAAAAGCACTTATATACACATAAACACAGTGGTTTGCCTCAGTCACCACTGGACTGTATTTAGCTTATAAATAAGCATTACACTCTTAAACTATTGCTATGATCTAGAACAAATACAGCACAACTAAACGACTTCAATGTGCCACTGAAACCATATCACATATGTTTTCCCTCCTCATACACTGTTTATAACCAGTCCTTCATGTTAACAGTACAATCGTTCATTCATATCTTTACATAAATATCTTAAAGTGCCTCATCAGACAGACTTCATAACCTCTTTGGCAACCTTACAGTGACAGTGGAATCAAAAAATGGCACAACTGCTGAAACAGTACAAGTGGTAAAATAACTTTAGCACATAAAAACAGATCTTATACCAGAAGTGATTGATAAGTTCATGGCAGGTGGTAGAAGGAGATCGGTTACAAAGGTCTTGTTACAGGCATGTGCAGTTTGATTCTATAAGTAATTATGCAGAAAATTACAAGTTAATAACTTTTGGTATTTCTGGTTTGGGTTATTGAAAATTGAAAGTCAGCACTGACTGAGAAAGTGGACAACATTGTTTTTTCATACAGTCTGCTACCTCAATTTCAGGGGCTCATCAGCCAAGGAGGTTCATGAGGAAAGGTAGACAATATTAGGGGAGGGAACCCTTTTTCACAGCATGGAGAAGAAGTAACATCATTGCTGCTGTGGATCACTTTCTTGAGGTCAAAGTTGCAGATTTAGAAGTGACTCTTATGCTTCATGACTGCTGGACTAAGTGCGTAAGTGTAGGACGGCACTATGCTAAAAAATAAGTAAGAAAGATTTTCTTAAATTGACTCCTTCTACCTCGGGCCATGAACTTATCAATCACGCTTCATTGTATAACTGATCAAGTTTGTTGAGCACACAAAGTAAAACAGTTTTGCATGATCACATTTACAGGATGTCATGATTGTTATAACTCACTTACATTTACAATAGATATTTTATTTTTATAACAGAACCCTGTCATGTGTATGTGTATATTACATTACTGCTCTATGTGTGTAAGATATACACTGGGATCACTAAGGTGATTCGCTCTCTGATAGAGGAAAGTTGTCCTCACATCAGTGCTACAAAGCAGACATGGCTTCAGTTTCCTAAAGGCAGCAGACCAGTTAATCTCAGTCTACTGAGTCAAGTGGGGTCATTATTGGACCCAGATTCATTCTAATGTCTACACACATCCAAAAAAAAAAAGGAAATAAAAAGTTTTACATTTCTGATTCACACTTTTTTATATATTTAAATACCACATATGAACTTTAAGGCTTTGTATTTTGTCGATAAAGAAACACTATTGCACAGACGACAAAGACAGATGAAGGCCTCTAACCTACTGAGTCTAAAACTAAAGTCTACGCCTAAGAGTTTTGAGTGGAGCAGCAGTGTCGCTGTATGGCTTACTTCCCTGATTTATGAAGCTGGGCGGCTCCCTGGCCGTTACCAGCCGGTTTGGTAGCCGCAGGGCTGCTTCTATTGCACAGGTCCCTGATTTCCAGCAGGCCCTCGTTCAGGGCTTTTACGAAAACAGCCGAGCTGGTCTCCGTGTTCTCCCAGAAACTAGACACGCAGAAGATGATGTGGTCTGACTGCGGGTTGTAACAGGCACCGTAGCCGTTGGGCACCACCGGGCCGTAACAACAGAACATTTCCACTGTGGTGGGGACCTGATGACAAGAGGACAGTTAGATCAGTTTAACTTGTTATAAGAACAAACTGTAGTATTTAAGAAAAACTAATCAGATAAAGGCTTCAACTATTTTACTTCTTATTTCTTTATTAGGTGATTTTATTTTGTAGTAATTGTTTGGTTTATTAACTGCTGGAAAATAATAAAAAAAAGTCCATTACAAATTCCCCGAGAGGCCTCCTTAAATAAATTCTTTTGTCAAACAGTCCAAAAGACAAAATACAAAGCAATGCAAATGCATCTACATACTTTACAAGTAACCAACAAATGGTTGACACCTTCTCTTGATAAATTAGCCAAATGATAAATTTTCTGCTGCTCAATTAACCAACTAAAAGAAAATTTTATTACTCTTGTTTGTGCTTTCACCCTCCTTTTGCTATCATATTGAAAACCTGAACCACATTCAAACCAGTGTCGTTTAATGCACTTGTATGTTTATGTATGCCCAGTTATATGTGGCTGCCTTTAGAAAAATTCATCAGTAGAAATATTATTTTAAGTGTTGGGTTCAAGTGCAGTCAGAAAAGCTAAAATTACATACAGAGTTGGACTCAGTGATTAAACTTAATGCTGAAGGCAGAAAAGGAGTTTGGCAGGGTCGTAAAAAGACTTTAACAGGAAGCTCAGAGCCAACAGCGAGGATCCCAAACATCAGCATAAACTCCAAAGTTTTAATTAGACATGTGCATTTTGTGAAGTTTTGTTGTGTTGCAAATGCACTTTTGCAGTCTCAGTTCCTTTCTTAATGACTCTCCTGGAGTTCAGTGACTAGTACCAGCACCTTGGTTCTCTACTGGCTGCAGTTTTAAATACACACATGCCTCCAAATTGCTCAAAAAACAAAGATTTTGCTGTGGACTCTTGACCTTATTGTGTTTTTTGTACCTTAATTTATACAAACATTTACAAAGTAAGCCGGTTTGAGTCCAGGCGACAGCAGAAGCACCAGTAGGCACCAAGTCAGTATCTTTCTTGACAGGTACAGTTAGAATAGTTATGAAGTCAGTGTGGACTCTCAGAGAACCTGGTTGATCTCCACCTTCTCGTTATTCATGACCACGTGGTGAGATGGCAAAATAACTTCCTGAGCTCAAAGAAGTGTATCTTCTTTCGCACCTTAATCAGGCTCAAATATGTATCTTTATTTCTGTGGAAGTGACACCAGTTTTCACTGTGCCTTTGTTCACAAGAGGAGGACATCAGGAAAGATTACATGCAACATGCGGGAAACGTTTATCAACACCAGCATATCCTCTCCAGTATCTCTTCTGTATTCTCTATCTTCACCTGAAGCCAATTCAAATTTCTCTTGCCTGTGAAAGAATCTCCCTGTTTCACCTGAGCGCCTCTGCTAAGGTAAGACAAAAGTGAAACTTGACGACTCAGGGCTCTGGGAAAGTATTTGTATATGTAAATATACTGTACTGAGACAAAAGCGATAATATCAAGCAGGGAAATGTTATATGTTGGAATAATTTGGGACCAGATGTTACCTGACTGGTAGAGAGGATGAACTGGTTACTGGCCACATACGTCTCATCGCAGAAGATCTCCGGCTTCTCCATGTTGAGCTCCTTTGACGTCCTCAGAAGCCCGAGGAGATGATTGTCTATTGCCATGCCTGTAATTGCCTGGAAGATTTTAATAATATTATGAGCACAGAGGTCTTTTTTTGTGTACGATACTTTTTCAACTATGTATCATAAAAGATAAAAGATTTAAAAAGATTAAGCAAAAATACTCACTGCAATTGTATAATTTGTCTGGGCATCGATTGCATCTTTCAGTCGTTTGATTTTCTCTGAATCCTGTTTAAAAAGTGAAAATGTATTTAAGTAAGTACCAAAAAAGTAAATACAGTTAGTTTTTTGGTCTAAAAGAGAGCAATACAGCCAGTAAATTCATCTTTCATAGACCTGTTAAATCTGCAGAGAGGTTTGAGGCAGCCGGTCGCACCTGTTTCATTTAAGCAGGTGCCATGAGCAGTAATGTGGGAGTTACTCAGTAATTGGGGGTCAAAGTGAGAAAAATGACTCACGCTGAAGGTGTTTCTCTCATCTGTCATGGACTTCACAAAGGCCAGAGCCTCAGGGGTGGCAGAGCGAATGTTATCAACCCGACCCTCTTGAAAACGCCGAATGGACGCACTTTCATAAGTGGACACGACCCTCCCACTGCATCTGAGTAAACAACAGACACAATTAAAGTAATAGTAGAATATTTAAAAGAGTACCTTTTGGAGATATTTTAAAAAATTTTAAGTATAGATGATTAATGTACTTGTAAAATGCAAGTTGTAAGGCCACTTGTATGAACGCATCTGGACTCATCTTCTGTTTTTTGATAAACTCCTTCCCATAAACTTTGAATGTGAAAACATCCATGTCAAGATTATCCACCAGCCTGGAGGAGAAAACACAGAAAACATAAGAGCGAGTGTCTAAAGAAAGACTTATTTGTAGATATGGTTACAGGTTAGTGTGTGCGTGTTGGTCTTGCCTCTGCAGCCTGTCTCCAGATGCTGCTAGGAGTCCATGGATGTGTGGGTTACATTTCCACAGCAGCCTTCTGGGAGGAGGAAGCTCTCTGATGCTGGATGCTCTTGCCATCTTGGAGGGACTTCCTGTTCTGCTCAGGAAAAAACGCTTTCATCTATGGTGACTTTGTTGGCAAAATGACTCAAATGCACCCCCTTTTCTAACCTGCCAACCCAACCTCTTTATCTTCTAATAGCAGAGAAGGAAATGAAAAAATCAGTGACTGCTTACATGTATTTCATCACGTATTCGGAGCACTGCACCAGAACGATTCCCTCAAATGGTGAATGCTCGCACACGACCCCACAGACACCGTCCATTCCTACAACAAACTGAGACAAAGTGGATCAGTTAACAGGTCAAACTCCTCATTTATGGAGGGTTTTGAAGCGCCTTGAATGCAGTCATACCTGCATTGACTTGTCATACCAACGGTTTGCCCCATTCTTGTCACGGCCGCCACCATGCAGCATCAGCAGGGCCCTGGTTGTGTCTCTGGGCTCTAGACCACTGGGTTCATCCAGACACACCAGGCACAGGCAGCTCTCGATCAGGGCCAGAGAGTCCCTGTTGGTTTGATCTGGATAGATAAGAGATGTAAATGAGATGTCATGTCTTTCTTAATTCGTTTGAAAACTGTTTACAGTAGTTCAGAACTTCTGAAAGTGATAAAAACAAGAGAAACGCTGAGCTGAGACCTTTCGTCAGAGCATCTCTGGCTTGTGCCCATTCTGTTCTCCCGTCAGATGTCAGGATACCTACAGGTGGGAGTCTTTCTTCTGCATTTTCCGCCATTTTCATTATTTTCTCCAGTTGGGATAAGAGCTCTGTCTCGTTGAGCTGCTTGCCGTTTGCAACTACATCCAACACGAAAAACTGGTGAGAAAAACAGACCACAGAAATCATGTTTTTCTTAAAGTCCACTGTTTCACCTAATAGCTAATGCTTTTGTTTAGATGCATCCTTGCCTCCTAATAGTCCTTCATGCCTGAGATTATTCTGACTGCTGTAGAGTATTTAAACAGCAGAAACAGAAGGGGCACTACCAATACAAGCAGGGACTAAATATGGCCTGTTGCTACCTGAAATATGGCTCCTGTACTGCGATCGGTTAAACATGCGTCTCAAGGAGGCTCTCAAAGTGGCCAATTCAATCAACAGTAATTAAGTTAACTGCCTGTATCTCCATAGGGACGGGCCCTTATGTGCCGCAGATTGATAGTTCCCAGAACCATTTCCAGGTTAAAGCTTCTACTGTGCCTTTTTCTGTGGTAATTGAAAGGCACAACCCATGAGCTGAATGTAATCAGAATGGTAGCCTTGGACCTATGGATGTTGGTAGCGGGGTTTAATGCATTTATGGGGATCTCTATGGAGGATTTTGGGGGGAAATGACACAGATCACAGGCTGTAGGAAGACCAGGTTTGTACCATAGATGGTAGGGGGGGGTTGCTGTTTTTTAAAGCAATGAACTCACAGAAAACTGAACTAGATGCCTATTAAATTTGTGCACAAAAGAGCAAAACCTCAGTTTTAAGTTGTGCATCAGTTGAGAAACAAAATGCAGATTTCTAGATTTTGATTTTCATATACAAGTATTGTACATTAACTGACCTAAAGTTTTTAGCCTTGTTTCCTTGCTGTAGCAAAATCAATAAAACAGTAAACACCTTTGTCTCATTTGGTCTCTAAGAATAGAGAGAGCTACACTTCTCTATTGCCTGCAACTGTAAAAGAAAATAGGTAAACAGATAAGATAAGGTTCAACAGGGTGAAAGATTTCAATCTGTGTAACAGTTTATGTACAAAAATGCCACCAGGACAATAGATAATATGACTCTTATAGCCAGTTCAGATGATTAGAAAAGGCTCATAATTTTAAAATCTGATTAATGAACATTGTATCTGCACCAGGGGCCAGTATTGCTGCATGTTGTTGTAAATCCACCTCATCTCTGGTGGTAAAAAAAATGCATTCAAGCCAAGAAAAAAACTTGTTTATGCCTAATCTGACTTCTTGACATACACTCACGACATCATTACATTTACTTCTATTCTCTGTATAGTCTTTATATACTTTTAAAGGGACACAACGCTGTCTTGAGTCAAAGTGTGATGGAGCATGAAAAGTCTCCTCAGAGGCCGGCGTCCTGACCTGGTTCTTGCACGCCACAATGATGTGCTCCGGCACTGAGGAGGCTGCATTCATCTGGACCTTGAGTGTATCTGTCTTTAGCCCCGGGTAGCGGTAGGAGGTGAAGAGGCGGTAGTACTGCTCCATGCACAGAGGGGTCCCAGCTAGCTGTCCTCGGGCGAAATCCGGCGGCAGCGCTCGCCTGAGACACATTATTTCATTTCACTTTGGTGTATTTTCATCTCTGATTCGTTTATTCTACTGAGGTGCAGGACATGCGGGGTGACAGGTAATCCATTACAGATTAAACTCACGAATCAAGGAGAGCTTTATACTCCAACACTCCTCTGATGAGACGAGCAGCGAATCTTGAAAGAGTGAAAGAAAAACAAGAGGGTAGAGTTTGACATACAGTAAAACACTTAACACACACAACAAACAGATTCTAATTTGACATACTCTCATCTCTTAAAGGACTAACAGTAATCACATTACTGTAAATTACTAGGCTGCAGTGGGCGAGCTGTGTGTGTGTTTATCCGTGTTAGTTAGTGAGACAGGAAGAGAGAGAGAGAGAGACAGTCTGTGAGTGTGTGTGTGTGTGTGAGTGTGAGTGGGCGGCGTGGGCAAATAGGGAAAACAGAGAGTCCTGTCAGGTCTTATGTTGTGCGTCATTTGTCTTGGTGTTATTACGTCCAAAGCCAGATCAATACAAGAGGCGGCCGCAGCGCACCACACCCCTAAATGAAGCCTGACTAGCAGTCTCTGCGGAGAGCTTGGTCCTGTCACTCCCAATCTAATGAGTGTCTGTGTCAGTAGATTAGCAGCTCGGGGGCGCTCTGGAAATATTCAGTTAGTGAGGCACGAGCTGACAAAAAAACTAACGTTGAGTTACAGGGCTGGATGGACTGGTGCAATGCCTGGCGGAGCACGGCTCATTTAATAACAGGGCAGAGATTTGACCACGAGATGATGCCAGTGATTTTCTCCATGTCTGCAATTCAGATCTTAATCTGAGTCTGTGCCTGCTGAGAGGAACATAAACCCTGTCAGTGGCTGCAGAGCCGAGTGATAAACTGTGTACTGTAAGTTACTGTAAGCAATGGTGTTGTGTTGTGTTTATAAAACTAAATTTGGTGGAATTTTTCACTAATTTTCAAGAGAATTTGTCACTCAGCACTCAGTAACCAACAATCTGTGATGTCCAAAGCATTCTGGGAATTAAAATATGACATACTGAAGTATTGTGATTGATTTTTTAAAAATAAAACCTGTTTTATTTTCTGTACTTCTTTAAGTTCGAGTTTTTCTACATTTCCCATGAAGGCTTTGTGAAACCTGTTTGGCTTGTTTGTTTGAAATGGATGTACACAGTAACAAAAATTATTGAAAAAGATACAATTTGCTGATCACGTCACTCTTTAAATTAGTTATGATGCAAAACATTGTAAGAGTTGTGGCTTCCTTAGTTGTAATTGACGTCCACTTGAGGCTGTCACCTTGAACTTTAAAATTATTAATAAAATAATCATGAGATAAATCAATTGAAAGTATTGTTGTATTCATTGTTTTCTGCTCTATTAGCTTCTGCCATAGAGAAAATATTTTCTTCTCTAGCTGAGAAAGAAGCTCTTTGACTGAATGACTCAGTCCAAAATCTCACTTTTATTTCTAAAGTATACATGAGTTTAATGTTTTCTGTAATTACACTTGATTTGTCACAGATGCATCATTTTCACGTTGCCTTGTATCATACAGTGTCTGTTTTTTTCAGTATAAAGTAACCAGATTAAGGTTTTCTCATCTAGTCATTTTTATCATAGAAACACCTTGATCAGAATCTCTAGTATATGAGAGCTGAAGAAAGAGGATGGATGCTGTTTAAACACTCAGCAGAAGCTTCAGTTTCACAGTCTGAACAACAGCAGAAGCAAAAGTCCAGCACATACCTGAGAGCATCTTTATGATCTCTGAATGTCTGCTTAGGAAACACCATGACTGGACTGGAGTTGACCGGCAGAGCCAACCTGTTGTTCAGGTACATGTCCTCCAGCCAGTAGTCATAGACCTTCAATACAAAAACACAGGGATGCTTTTTTTTTTGAGAAATGTTGGTTCGTTAAGCGTTTTGGACTCGAGTTATTACTTTTCAGAGCTGAGACCTGTGTGCGCTGGAGTAAAAAACCATTACAGTGTATCACTGGCAGATGATGAAGAGCGCGGCACAGAGTCGGCGTGAGAGTGGGAGCCTGATAGATTTCAGTGAGCAGGATGAGTTGTGGACTCACCGATCACACAGACGCAGGAGGAGGGATTGAAGCAACAAAGGATGAGCAGAGGCTTCAATAAATCTTTAACGCCAGGTGATTTACTCTTTTTGATCTTTTAAGAATGGAGTATTTTTTAATAATTTATCATCTTGGGGAAAAAAAAAACACTTTTATCATTATTATTTACAGACCAAATAGATCAAAAATCACAGTCATGGCTGCTGTTGAGTACAAATATTGTGTTGTGAAAGGTCAAATTCATTCAGTTTGATTCAAATGATAATAAATGACAATAAATGATGCAAAGAGAGTTCATTAATAACTCTGCATGACTGCACTGAGTTTTCCAAATTTACTTTTTATGAACGAGAGAAAAATACAAAGGAGAAACAATCTAAAAAAACAAAAGATTTTTTTTGTTAAAAGGGGAAATCTAAGTGGGATTTGGTCTTTTATCTGTCTTTTCCTCAGTTCATACAACTACAGCAAAGAGCATCCATGTTTTTATCTTAAAGATCTGAAAATTTACCCAGTTGGTCGTCTTGTCCCTCCTCTCCAAAAGCTTCTTCTGAAGAACCTCTCCGACGCCTCCAGGAGCCCCAAACTTCTCCACGATGGCCTTTGTTTTCTTAAACTGCTCCTCCTTCACCAGGTGTTGGACGCACTTCAAGTACGTGTCGAGGGTTTGTTTGAGCGGCGGCACAGGGACCTTTGGCAGCACCTGATGTCACAAAAACAACAGATTGGTATAAATACTCATAACCAGTAATGACAGGACAGCAGCTGTTCAGCAGTTTTTATGCCTTTCACTGAGGGTTCATTAGTTAAAAGGGTAATTCCCTCACATCTTCTCTTCACATGCTTATTACTGAATCCGAGTTAATAATGCATCTTAAATGCTTGGAGTGTTTTCAAGTCCCACAGCCCCGTGGGGCGTTAGAGACACTCTTGTTTTCTTAAGGATTCAATATGCAAATTCATTATTTTTTCTGTCTGATGTTTGATCATTTGCATAATGGTTCTGTTAGTGTAGCGACCTGATAAGTTAATAGTGACCACTACATGGGAATTTTAAAATAAGTTGTCAAACTGTGGATTCCTAGAAATGGGAACAGTGCAGGATTATGTAAAATGTTGGCATGAAACAAAGAGATTCAGTTCAGAACTGATCAAACAACAGTAAACAAGATGCAAACTCAGTTTTAATATAATGCAGCACCAGCTCTGTGTTCATTAATGCACCACACAAAGTGTTATCAGCAAAATGCACCTAAAGATTCAAAAATTAAAGAACTAATTCAGCAGATAAATGAAACCTGCTTTTAGTTTAATTTATAAATGATGTGTTTTAATATACTACTGCTGTGTTTATGTAAATGTTGCATTTTGCTGCTGTTTTTTATTACAGATGTATTGTCAGGTATCTGAATCCACAGCAATGTGTCATGTTTTATAAGATCATCACATATTTGCTGCGTTGTGGTCCAATAAGAACCATGTAGCTCTAAAAAGTTACCTTTCTATCGGCTCAGAAAAACAGCCAATTTCAGCTTTGTGACAAAACATTTACAACTAATCCCAGAGATTTTTACGTAGTTTGCTTTTTGTTTAAATAATATTTTTTCCAAAACTGTAAAGAAACACTCCCATTCAAATAGAAATGATCAAATTCATAATCGCTGATTATAAATTTGTCATTGTATATATATATTATAATATACTTATGTTTAATGTGACATTGTGTCATTTAAAAGGTAACTTGCAACTAAGGCTGTCAGATAAATGTTGTGGAGTAAAAAGTACAGTTTGTTCTGAGGTGTCCTGAAGATCAAATAAAAGTTGCATGAATTTTAATTATCAAGTAAATACAATAATTTTAAACGTGACATGAGTACAGTACTTAAGTAAATGTACTTAGTTACAATCCACTACTGACTCTGTCGATGTCTGGTGACGTTTTACACCTTTGACAAGTGAAAGGCCTTCAATCATTTTCGCCCCTAGCGGTCAGTTAGCGTCAGTGCTGCTTTGCAAACTTCAGGACCACAGACAGCGACTGTGCTGATCAAAAGAAACAGAAGGATGTAAAGAAAGTCTTGTCTTACCTGGCTGTCTCGGTCTCTGGCCGTCTCTTTCTCCAAGACTGGCATCTTAGTGTTCAAGTACAGCTAAAAGAAAATTCTGTGGAAACCCTGTGGAGACTGTGGGGACAGAGCAGAGAGGTAAAAAGAGAGAGAGATTAAAAAAATACAAATAGTAAAGAAATCAGGCCTACATGGAGTTGTATAGTTATATTTCCTGAAAGTGAACCAGAAATTCCATTCCTCATCATTTTGCACTTCAATGCAATTTGCTGCATGACCTTGAATTCCAGCTGCGCCTCACTGCTCACATCTGCAAACAGATTTGCATCTCTAAACTCATTTCATCTCTATTTCAGCCCTAAAGCTCATTTTTACGTAAAAGAAAATCTGGACATTTGTATTAATAAATAGAGAAAATGTGTAGTTATTTACTTTTAACTTTTTTCAAATACGTTTTAATAAAACAGTTCCAATATCTCAATTCATGTTAATAGAGACAATTGTTTGTGCACAAGTTGATTTTTTAAAAGCAAATGAAAAAAGTAATGATCATATGGTTGTCAATTTGCTTTCTTAGAGTACTTAAATAAGTTTTAAAATAAACAATCAGCGAATACAATTGATATTAAGTTCTTAATAAACAGAAAATCCATTGTCTTTTGTTATTTGATGGTGAAAAAGTTGTCCTACCTGATCGGTGCGACGTTCAAGAGGTCAGAGAAGTGTGTGGAAGTTCACATTGCCCCCCACTTCCGCGCCGTGAAATCCCATATAAGTTTGGAGCGGATCCGTGTCGGCGCTGCACGGCTCCCCCGTCCCCTCGCCTCGCCATAAGGCTGTGACTCCACATTAGAGCGAGCCTTGGAAAAGATGCTGAAGGTGTTTGCGTCTACCTACCCCCTCGAGGCAAGAAACTCCTCCCATCGAAATCTATTCGCGGAACATATTATCTAACAGCTTGCTTCAAACCCCCCCTTTTCCTCCCGCCCACATACGGTAATAATTTTAATATCTAAAAAAAGGAGTGAGGGTCTTTTTTTTTTGGTGTGTCATTCATTGGTCGTGTGATGATCCTGCAGAGAGGACAGTTATGGTGCTTTCACTGTGCAGATTAAAGTCCTGAGTTTTCTGCAGTTTGTTTGCAAGAAAATAAAAAAGAAATAGTAGAAAACTAATATTTTTTTTGCAGCTTTACATTATTTTTCTCAACTATTGCGTGGTTGAATTTGTTCGTATATATATATAAATATATATATATTTATTTCCATATTGTTACCACAGCGCTCTGCTTCTGGTCTTTCTATGTTTGCTTGAATGTTCATTGTGAGAGAGTTGTTACACGTGGGAATCATTATTTTTCATTATTCATTTATTTATATTTCTTCACCTTTCATACAACATGAAATTCATAAAATCAACCAATGTATTTTAATTTGAAATCTGAAGAACTTTTATCATTTCAGTTCAGTACATTTTACAACAAAATAAGTTCCGAACTCGCACCATGTTTTATTTGTTTGATTCTTGAAATAAAAAAAAATGAAAACTCCACCGTCACACGGATCCAAACAGAGATTTATTAAAACGACAATTGATAAATGAATACACACTTGTTCATCTTGAGTAGATTGGCTTCAATAGCTACGCCTTGACAAAATGTTTTCATACAGACACACGCGCGCGCGCACACACACAAACACACACTTTCTAGAGGTCCACGTATGTTTTAACAATTTACATTGTGCATATATCCACATATGTACAAAAAATCAATTTATTATGATACATTTAATTTCAAACAACCAAAAATACATCTGAGTCAAAAATAAATAACGAACAGGCCCTGTTACTTGTTACTACAGTAAGAAAAGAAAATCAGGCCTTTGATGTGCAAGTTAAAAAAAAGTTTCCTCGCGGAGACTAAAAATATAGGCTATTTTTTTGTGTGTGAGGGGGGGAAATGTGCTGCTTATAGTTGGTCCCATATAATCTTGTACGCACATTGATTATTTATATCTTTTTTTTTTTTTTACAATACTCAGTTATACACACAAATTCAACAGTAGCTGATAGATCTCTCACAAAAAACTCCAGTTACACGTTCATGACAAACGCTACGTAGACGTGTTTGACACAATGAAATCACAGTCGTAAAGAAAAATTAAAGAGAAACTTTGGAAAACGTGTCACACAATCATGATTTTGGTGATTGGGTGTTTTTTATTGCACATCGGTACTTACATAAAAGTTTAAATTATTAGACTATAATCTTACTGCCTCAAGTCTGAATTTTTCTGGAGGGGGGAATGTTAACGGGGGGTTGGCGGTTAGAGCGCGGCCGGTCTAAGTGTACTCCGGACCGGACGACTCCTCTGACAAGGACCGCTGTGCTTTAAATGGGTCTAACCCGTTTTCATCCACTGGCAAACAATTTCCTGCCGAACTGTAGCCCTTCTTTTTAGCTCTCCTCTCCTCCATCTTGATGGTATCGTACAGCCCCTGCGGACCCTCCTCTAACAGGTTATCTCTCTCTGAGTAGGACGGTTTCATTTGGCACACGTTGCGCAGCAGCAGCAGGGCTGGTGCGTAAAGCACATTGACGAGGCCCATACCCAGATTAAGCTGAACGAACCCGAGAGTGTGCACTATCTGTCCGGCTACTATGGGACCCATGGCGTATGCGACTGAGTAAGAAATATCTGCAATCGCATAAACACTACCATAGACAGAAACATGACGCACGTCAACTAAAAACGCAAGTGTGGGCAGCAGGGCGGTGTCTACAAGTGCAATGCCGAAACAAATACCGCACAAGGGGGCGATGAGCTCCCCGAAAGTTTTGCATGCAGGAACTGTGCAGGAGCTCGCTCCTATGATAACCATGCCTAAAGCTCCGTAGAACCACTGCAAATTTGGATTCTTGGCTGCCAATTTAACTGTAATGTACACACCTAGTACATGCGGGAAGAAGGCTGGGAGCCAGGTGAGCCCCATCTCCCACTGAGTGGAGTGCATGGTGCTCTCCATCCAGTTGGCTATGGTGGGCTCTAGAAAGGCCAAAGGGATGTTGCACACTGTCAGCGCCCCGGCAACCACAGCTATGTACGGGTCAATCATGAGTTTGTATATTGGGGTGCCGACTGGCATGTTCTCTCTAGTCCTGTTGGAGAACGGCTTGATCACTGTCAGCAGCAGGAAGCCGTCCGCCAGGCAAATGCAGGCGAGCACGATGAAGGGCACCCTCTTGCCCGCGAACTCGTACAGGACGCCCCCGAAAGGAGGCGCCACCAGACTCCCGAAAGAGATAAACGCCAGAGCGATGCCCAACGCCGTGCTTCTCTCCGACTCCTCCGTGTATTTATCGGCTATCATCGCGATTCCAGATGTGTCCGCGAAAGCAGACCCCAGACCCTGCAAACTTCTGGCCACAAAGAGCGTCGCATAGTTTTCCCCAAAAGCAAATATGCAGGTGGACACGAACATAACAGTCAGTCCAATTAAAAGTGGAATGTCATATCCAACCCGGTCTATGAAAGTTCCCGACAGCGGGTTAACTAGCAGCTGCAGGATGGCTTTAGATGCAAAAAGTACTCCTATCTGGACATCTAAATTGTCCTTGATGCTTTTATCTTGGCTTGTGCTGTTGGCTGAAGTGTTGGGGTGCATCACTACGTGGACGTGCTCTGACTGCTCACTCTCCAGCTCAGCAAGATAGTCTGGAATAATTGGCACGATTACCATGTAGAGCATATTGTCCAGCAGGAGAGCCACGCAAACAATCACTAATATGATCCGTCTTTGCTGGTGAGGATCCTTCATCGCGGTGCCTAACTGCTTGGTTCTCTGACCCATCTCGGACAGTTTTACTGCGGCTGATTTGGCCAGCCCGGATGATCCTCCTTCTCCATCCATAGTGTGCTTTTTTTGTGGTTTTCGATTGAAAAAAAATGAAATTGTGCTTCTCCTGTCTGCTGCCGATCTTTCAGCACCTCAGATGACTCATTGGTGTTTTCTCTACATTGATGTGATGCTCGGCGTCCTCACCTCGCCTGTGCGTAAAGGGAGAGGCGAAGAGGAACTTGGCTGCCTCATCGGTGAAGATGGCTTTCCTCAGCTTCCTCAACTTGTCCTCGCCTCAGCCACATCCGATGCTGTTTCATGACCTCCCGAGAAGTGACGTGTTGAAATCGTAGGATTTCTGCACCGTGCAGAGTTTTCGGCCGCTAATCTTACATGGCAAAGTTAGTTTGGAGCAATTATTATTACTTATTTACAACACCTAGGACGCTCAAAGTCTCTGATCTCTGTGTCCATACCTCCCCTCACCTGTGGCACTTTTGCGCTCAGCTCAGAGACCACGAGTGACTTCGTGGCCATTGGTGCACATTAACCCGGAGGTTCGGCGCTATTTTAGTCCTGTTTTTGTCTCCCGTTTTCACCAAGAGCTATGACGCATCACCAGCTTGCCCCCAAGTGGATCCCTTCGCCACTTGCCTCTTTTATGTTAATTTACAACACTGGCAGCAATCACTTCAACCAATAAGAACTGGTGAGCACCACATCACGACCCCTTTACAAGAGCCTGGAAGAGCAATAAAAAGGCTTTTTTATTCTTAATGTCCAGTGTGTTACTCTTGACTTTAGTGTTCAGATTCACATTATTCAAAATAAAATCAAGACATAAAAGACATAACGCACACGCACAGCTGAGAAAGCTCCAGAAACCAATCTTTACTCAATAAAGAAATAAGATAAGATAAGATAAGATAAGATAAGATAAGATAAGATAAGATAAGATAAGATAAGATAAGGTAACAGTGTGTACAAGACTTTAAAATAAAACTTTAAACAGCACAAAATTAAATAAAAACAACCATAAAAACCCACATCTTTGTAAGTGCATATGTTTTGGGGAAACTCAACGTAAGTTAAGGTTTCATATTTAATTCTGGCACTTCTATGCTTGGGGGGAAAAATAGTTTACTATGGTAGTTTTTAAAATAATTAAATATATTAAAACACTGCGGTTTTCTCAGAAACACGCCCGTATTTAAGCCCGCTGGTGAGCTGCAGAGATTTCAGCACCACGGAGCTGTGGACAGCTCTCATCACCGCGCACAAACACAAAAGGTGCTCCTCTCAGTTTGAGACACTGGCGACATCTTGTGGGGAAAATTTACAAGTACACAAAACAGCCACTAAATCCTTTGACTACCTCTGTATGGTGAAAACGTGCAAGGTTAAAAAAAGACTAAATTATGCGCATTTTCATAACAGTGTAACCTTGTAAAATTTCCTATAAACATTTTTAAGTTGTGATTAGATACTTTTTCGAGTTAATTCAGTTTATTTATTCTTTACTCTCTTTTTCTCCTAAAGTTCCAATTTGAGGTATGTTTATTTTATTAAGGTGCAAAAAAACCAAAACAAAAAATGTAGAATTTTTATTTTAAAGATTATTTTAAAATATTCAAAGCTAGTTTGTATATTTATTTTATTCTTAACTCGTTCTATTATTATTCACCACTAGAGGTCAGTGAAGACTTGCAGATAACAACAAATGTCTATTCCATGATCTGACTGTAAAACATGAAACATCATAGAGCAAAATTCAAAACACAGGTCTTTTCTCTGACACTGGACTATATCTAAGGGATCCACTTTAAATTTAGAATTAAATGAATCATAAAATTGTGTTTTCTGGTGCTACAAAATGCTTGATATAAAATATATAGTTGGATTTCATTAGTTGTATTTGTGAAAACAGCAGTTTCAGCATGCATGTTTTGTCCAGTCATGAGTGTCTAGGAAAAATCTTGAGAAAATTTTAGCCTCTATGTAACACCTTGAACGTTACTTGTATGTATTGTTTATACTATTCTATAAATAGTGTTTCTTATTTCTTTTCCTGTAAATAAATAAATACAAAATCACGTGTGAGCGTTTATGGTTCAAGTATTTGTAACTCCCATTAACACACCAATTAATCATATTTATTTGTAAGATAACAGTAATGATTAAATTAAGTGCTACATGCTATTTGCATACATTCCTACTCCATGTGACTTCAGCCTATGTAATTTGTAATGTGTTGCAATACCACATGTGCAACAGCTTCAGCCAAGAGAGCTTTTTTTGTAGCTGCTGATATCAACACTTAGTATGATTACAGTGACATAGGAGGGGTGTTTTTTTCTGTGGGTTCAGTGGATTATTTGATGCAGAAAAGGCAGCATTAATATAGCAACAGGAGGATTAACACACCACAGGAAATAACTGCCCAATTTCACTAATGAGAGAGGCTTGGAAAAGCAGCGGTCATCAGAGGAACACTTTTTTTATTTTATGATATCACAGTGCAGCAATGCTACAGGTTTTTAGTCCACTATATAGATTTCATACAAGTGCAGGGATGTGACTGCATGGATAATCTCTGCTAAGTCATTCTAGTAACCTGACAGCATCTTCAGGAGTTCACAGTGTCAGCTTTGTGTTCTAGTTGAGATTTAAGACGAGCCACGGTGGCCCGACCTCTGCTGTGACGACGATATGAGAGAGGTTTATTGAATGAGACGAGACTGCCTAAAGGCCAGTGATGCAAATATCATCTAATCCAGATTACACCCTGTAAACAGTCCTTTAAAAAAATTATCTGAAAGAAAGATGTCACATTTTTAACACCATTTGGGAACATTTAGCATTGGGGGAGGAGAAACCATTATGGCTTATGAACAGACACACGCAGTGTTATGTAAGATCTTTGTTTTTGTCATGTGACATGTCTCCTTCCACTGCGTCATCTAATCTGACCTGTGGACTGTCATGTGTAATGTCAGATTTACCCCGACCTTTGCTTTTTCTTTTCTGATAAGTAGCTCTAAACCTTTGACCTGAACTGTCTTGCAAAAACCAACCATTGTACTTATTGATCAAAAACACAAAATGGATTATAATTTGGGATTTGACCTCTGTTCCTCAGCTTTAACTTAGTAAAGTCTGTTGAACTTTATGTTTTTCTTTTCCCAAATTATAACTCAGCAGAGGATCTTGTGCACTTAAACAGATCATTAGGATAAAGAGCTCTTTAGCCATAATCCTCGTTTTAAAAAATCTCAAAACATTATGATTAATGACTTTATTTGCAGGCAAAACTAAATCCATCTGCAGTTACCAGTGTTTATGTTACATGCTCAATACAAAATCTAGAACTTTAAGAGATTTACTTTGAGAAACTTTAACTGTATGATACTTTTTGTCTTATTTACTGTCCTGGAAATTTATGTCAGGTCTCTCAGGGCTGCACTTATTCATGTTTGCAATATTTATAGAGTAATTTGCGGGGGTTTTAATGACTTAAGGAAGTTGAGCATACCTCTTTAAATTTGACTATTTTAGACAAAATTTACAAGTTTTATCAATTACATTATTTTTATTATTCATTATTTTTATAAACCTTTCTACGCTTGAGGTAAACTTCTTGCAGTGTGCAGGATGCCTGGAGACAGCCATTAGTTTATCATGCAGGAATTTCAAAAATGCTGTATGACTGGATGACTGAATTAATAAAATATGAAAGAAAAATGTGAAATTGTCAGCTTGAAACATTCCTCCAAAGTGCATTGTTTTGATCTGTTGCATTGAGTCAAATAACGATTCCCATTTGATCAATACATTTCAAAGCTTCAGAGGCTCCATGGTGCTTCAAACGTGCTTCTCTAATTTGACATTTTCATAGCTAAGCTAAAAGCTTAAATGACACGTGCTGTTACACCGGTGGGATAGGAAGAGAGAACATTGAAGAGAATTGATTACAATGTGGCATTAAATAAATAAACATTTTAGTCTGTTTCTAGCTCAAGTTGCACCCAGGGGAAATCTATATCTCAGTATTTCTAAATTTCTGGCTGCAGACACGTTGATCCGATGCTGTTAAGGTCAAAATCTGACTCAGATTCTCTCTGAACATGTCACATGTGCACACATGTGTGCTGTGGCTGCTGTTTGTGCTGTGTAATGTTTTTCATGACAGATGCCTTCTCTTTTTTTCCCACCATCTGTCTGTGACCAGCATTAGATTTAGCACACTTATCGTTTCTATTCAAGCTTCACCTTCACCTCACCTTGTGTGTGGATGCTGATCTAAATTTTTATCAGCACTGAAGAAAAAGGGTTGTGGTTAAGTTGGTTGTTCATACAGTGTGTTAGATGAAAGCTCAATGAGACTATATCTGTCCATGATAAGTCGTCCTCCTTTAAGCTCGTTGCTATTACTGCTGCTTCTATCTGCAGCTCCGACTAAATTAGATCACTAGTCCACACATACTGTCTTACAATCAGCTGTTCATCAGAAAGACCACTGTTTCCAAGAACTTGATGCTAATCTGTTGGATTCCTCAGACTTAGAAAAACTCTGATCAGTAGTTTATGAGGAAGTGCATGATAAGGCCAAATCATATAATACCTGCTAATTAGAAGAGCTTGTTCATGTGCTTTAAGGACACTGACAACAAAGAGTCAGCAGCTTTAACAGCAGTCCTGAGTCAGCTTCTCATTAGTGGTGTCTCTTTTTCTAGTTTGCGCTGACTTTCAGCTCTTTTTTCAGCCTTTTTAAAGGTAGAAATAACACATACAAAAATAGAAAATTCAAAATTATCATCTTAATGTGTGAATGTGATGAAATACCATGAAGGGTCTACAGACAGGCTAACAAACCTGTATGCAAATTGGTGCTTTGAGCTAAATGCTCAACATGCTAAGCAGGTTTAATATTAACCCCTTTGTTCACCATTTTAGTTTAGCTTGTTAGCATGCTAATTAGCAATATAGATTTTTTGCACTAACTTGTCATTTGTTTTGGAGGCATTTGGTCATTAAACCTAAGTAATGGACAAATTAACACTTTGGCCTGACGGTGATATGAAATCATGGGTCAGGGTAACTTAAAATGATAATAATCATGCATTCATATTTCCCAGCAGGAACATGAATGTATGAATTCATATCCAGCCATCTAACAGTTCTTGAGACTTCTCACTGAAAACCACAAATGCAAACCTCACGGTGACACTAGAGAAAAAGTTGGAGTACCACCAAAGTCTGCAGGATTGATCCTCTGAGGACTTTAAATGTTTGTACAAAGTTGCAGGAATCCATCCTGCAATTGGACCAACTGCTAAAATTGGCATCTCAAGCTAATTAAAACTTTCTTTACATTGAATATTGCATTAATTTAGTTTGACAGTAGCAGTTTCAGAGTTGAATACACTGCCTTGTCATTGTAACGTAAGCAGCCAAGTGGACTATATGTGGATGGCTCTGAACCTGCGTGATTGTTGCTCATTAGGGCTGATTCCTCCTTTACTAAGACAGGCTGCCATTTGCAGTGAGAGGATTTCACCTGCCGTCTGGCATGAACATCAGCTGCCTCTGAGGTTAGTGTGACAGAGAGTTTGTCTCACTGTGGCTTATTTCCGGAGTGCTTTTATTTAGTAGCTCTGAGATCAAAAGTGCAGCTGCCTTTTCTCCTCTTTGCCCTCGCTATGGCACCTGCCTTCGATTTTGGTTCATATTAGTAAAAGACATAATGATATGCATGCAATCTAAGGAAATGAGAGCAACAGAGAAATCATTTTAAGGCTGATACTATTATTGTGGCTGCCATGATTAGCTGTCATCAGCAGGGATTGAATTCCTCATTTTACCTACATATCTTATTATCTGTACTTCAACCTACCTGGCTGTTTCCCAAAATAAAATCTACCACACAGTCTACATCTTCATTTATCACTTCCTGCATTTAAGTATTGAACTACTTAGACACATATATAAGTTCACTTGGTCTCAGATGGTGACTATAGTGTAATTGCATAATAGAGTCTTAACACAGTGAATGCTTCCTCTCTATATATAGAAGTTACATCACTTGAAACTGTCTTCTGAACAAAAACACAACTGATTAATCTGCTTAGTAAAGGCTTGAGACAGTCGTGTCATCAGAGGACATCTCTGGATGCTGGTCAGCCGTCGAAATTAGGCTTCTGACTCGCAGCAGCTCAGTTATTCAGGGTGACAAAGTGGATTTAGGGTAGATGGAGCATACAGTAGAAGAGCAGCAACGCAATGTGTTTATTGCAAGTGGTCTACCATGGACGGACGAACAGTGCAGGTTAAATACAAATTGTTAGTTGAAGAATGCAGTGAATTTGAAAATAAAAAAAAAAATTATCAGCAGCATATTTTGTAGAATTGGCGGCTCCAAAATGCTGAGACTGTCATGAGTTTTGAGTTACTGTCTACATGGTCAGATCTTTTAACTGTACAGATAAATGGCTGACAACACCAAACCAGTGAGGAATGAGGAACCTATGATAAGAGTAAATGATAGTTCTGCGTTTTAATTTGTCATTTATTTTGACTTCTTAATAACCGGATCGACGATCTTCTGTCCGGTGAGGAAGTGCCACACGCCGCCTCTGTAGAACTCATTTCCAAATGAGTAAAGCAGAGCATTGAAGATGGGATTCGTTTTTGCCAAAACTGGAAGCACCTGCAAGCAAAAAAGCATTTTCAATTATCTTATTTGAAGAAAGGTTTGCCTTTATTACAATTTAGGGCTTGTTTGGGCATTGTATTTATTGGCTTAGAAAACATTGTATTAAAAAATCCACAGAAACTGTGATAAATGTTTACAAAATACAGTTTAAGTGATCATTTTGTTGCCATTGTTTTAGTCAAGTTTGATTAACCTACAAAAAAAAAGACCGAAGTTGTAATTAACTGAAATAATCCTTCAAAATAAGTCAAAAATTATATGTAATTTTCTTTCCCTCATTAGCTTTTTTGACAGTAATTACCCACAAACTATCAGACTTGAATTAAACCAAATAAGTGCTCACCATTCTGAGTTTTGGAGATACGATCTTCACGTTCTCGAAGCAGGCGTAGATGCACATGAGGACGTAGGGACCCCAGCACATCAGCATCACCCTCAAGGGCAAACTGGTGTTAAACTAGAAAACAAGGTTCATTGTATGAGATTTAATGCAGTAAATTTAGAGCTTTGATAGTTCAGTGTTACCAATATACAGCCAGAAATAAGATACTTTACATTGATATCAGCTGATTAAAAATAATAAAAAAAAGGAATGTGAAAGAAAGAGGGAGTGGCTATGAACATCTTGGATTTTTGCTGATAAAACCATGTTAAGGGCGTTCATTTGTTTGGTTTTTTTCATCATTTTTGAGCTACAGTTTCAAAAATCGCCAGCAACCTACCAACTTATCTGCTAATGCTACTGCGGGAACAGCTGAAATATGTCATTACTTTCTTTCAAATCTGATCCAAATTCAAAACAAACAACACAAAGAGGCTACGTTGGTCCTTAAAAAGTGATTGTGAGACTGTTGCGGCACATTTACCCTGTGGTGATGAATCTTCTTGAAGTGTTTGTGGATGGAGTCGTAACATGACAACATAGTGAAGGCTGGAAACATCAGGTAGAGCACCACCAGAGTCAGCATGTAGGTCACATAGTCCCTGTTCAAAAGAGATATACATGTAAAAATAATGTTAAATATAGTAAATGTTTCTCAAAATGCTATGGAGAGCTGATGTGATGTGATGAAAACCCCAGCAAACTGGCCATTTCATTCATGCCAACACTCCAGTTTTTGGATAATTCCTGTATTTATAAAACTCCACCTGTCTCCTCTGGTGTAGTCCAGCGTGCAGCAGGTCCTCATTGGCTCAAAGTCGTAGACAGCCCATCCCATGAGAGGAACAGCGGCCCAGAAGATGGACAGAATCCAGATGAGGCCGCTCATCGTCAGAGTGGTGCTCCAGAAGAGCTTCTGTCCTACAGAATGAAAACATGCATGCCATTTTGATATGAGAAGATATTTATTTATGATTTGAAGAGTGACATTGTTCTTGTTTTTGTGCTGCTTTTCAACAGCAACAAACACTTTTTCAACTGTTATAAATATCAAGTGTCATTGATTCATAATGGACTATGTTTTGCACCTTGACACTTGCAAACTTACTGGTGCAGTACTGGTGATATCTGTCCCAAGCGATGGCGGCCATGAAACTGATGGATGCCAGGACGGCTATCATCCCCTGAAAACCGTGGAAGGCGCACCCATCTTGACCAAATGGCCAAGTTCTGTAAAGTACAACAAGGCTTGAATTATTCTCTGGCTCGCAAACGATGTTCCTGTGCCTGAAACATTAAAGTGTTTGAAGCAGTTTTTGAAAACAAGGTGGTCACAAAATAGCAGTTTCAATTTTACACAGTTGATTTAGATAAACTTACTGGTTCTCAACCTTTTCAGGCCTGTGAGCTTTTACAGCAAAACAATTCCTATCAGATGCCTATCAAATTTAAAAATTCTCCAGTACATATCCAAATAAAAATTTGAAAAACTAAATCTTAAAACTCATCAAATTTATCTTCCCAAGGCAGGATCTCATAAAAATAGCTACTGAATACTCCTTTGTTGTGTTCTGAGTTGAAATCTAGATTTAAGTCCTTCATCATCTCAGTTTACAGTGGTTAAGCAAATCTGTGCTTAATACATACATTATGCACAAAGCATGGGAGAAAGTGGGGTCGGTTGGGGCCCCTGTTGGGTTAATAAGACCTCCCTGACACCCATGCTGGGAACCACCGAATTACATATGTAAGGAGGTTTAAGCAGTACATAAATTCTTATTGAAATGTTGCTCTTTTAACTAATATCCTGTTAGGTAGCTTTGAAAACGGGTTTGTATGAAATATGTGAACGTAACACACTGATTTAAGTGGATTACGACTCCGGTTATGAAACCAAAAAGCTCATTCAGCTATTTGCAGGATCCTCAACATGAAATAAAAAGTTCTTGTGGAAGAAAATGAGCTCAGTTTTTAAAACACAAGTGTGCTTCCTGTTTGTGATACCTGACGTAGCTCGCATATGCAGCTGTGAGTCCATTAATATTCAAACTGAGGTCAGCAATAGCGAGATTGAACACAAAGAAGTTGCTGGGATTGCGCATCTCCTTCACTGTGAGGAAGGACACGATGCTGATGGCGTTGAGGAAGAACCCGAGCAGCCCTGAAAGAGGAAAAACAACAGAGAAAAGAAGTGAAATGTCTCTTTAAATTCTGGCATCACACTGTTATGAGTCTGAATTAGTCAGAAACGTAAAACCGGCCTGATTTTAACCCTAAACCTATATTTTGTGACCATAGAGTTTGTTGGGTCTTTGATTGTTTTTATTTATTTACTCAAAACAGACAAAATTTTAAGTTTACATTGCGAAAATAAATAGAGAAATGCACTTGCATCGGTTTTCTAGCCAATATCAATAACTTTGAATACTTTTTCATTATCCAAACAAATATTTTCAGGGTGGGCTGCCCCTTTAATTCTTGTACCCCTGCGGCCTCGGTGCACTTACCCCCAACGAGAAGCGCCGTCCCGAATGTAAACATGTCAAACTCCGTGAATCCCTCCGGTAATGTATACGCTGCCATGTTGAAATGCACAAAGTAAACTTTGCACAAAATAAACACACAAGTCCTTTTCCCCTCTTGTTGTGTAGCGCACCACCACCGTCTACAACCAAAATGACGCTTTATAAAGGCCCTTTCACGTGAAAAAGCATAAAGAGTCTAATCTTAATAAAACCCTCCTCGCAATCCCCCGAAGAATGTCCTAACGAGCACTCCTCCTGCAAACTTCCTGCAAGTTTGGGGTCGTCAAAGTTTGCGCTTTTGCTGCGCAGCGCTTTGATCTAAAATTTTGTCGATTCAGGGCTAATCTGTGATTATTTTTTTGGTCAATAATGGTAAATTTAGAATTAAAACCCCCTCGAGGAACGAACTTTTGCCTAAACGCGTCCACTTCACTTAGTTGACGGAGTTTGGGTCACTGTGGGTGATAAGAAAAGAGAGCGGAAACATGGGAAATGGTGTTTTGTGATCCCAAGAGATCACACTCCTAACTCCAAAACAGGCCACTACACTAAAAATAAAATAACCCCATCAAGTGGTTACTGAGCTTTATCTTAAATTCAATTTGTAACCCATTTGATGCCTATTTTTCCAAAAAACATGTTGCTATTTTGCACAAGAGGAAATGATGAAATATTAACACTGTATGGCTTTTATTAAACACGTTTGTACTCATCACATTGACTCAGAGCTGCAGCATCTATTGCATGTCTGTCTGTCCTGGAAAAATGACATAATCTCTGTGGCTCCTCCTGAGGTTTCTTAATTTTTTCAGTGTTAGGGAGTTTTTCATTGGATCCCCCCCAAACCAAGAGTATCAGGATAAAGGGTGCTCTGACAGAACAGAGTGACAGAAAAAAATTAAAAACAATGTGAACACATCACTTTTATTAAAATTGCATACATACTTGTACACGGTGAATTCAAAGATAAAAGTTAAGATATTTCACCTTTTTTGGAATCAAAAC
>JAPZDV010000014.1:7129402-7174663 GCA_029814665.1 Acanthurus lineatus
ATTTGCAATCAATTTGATGTATGTTTTTCCAAAAAACATGTTGCTAGTTTGCACAAGAGGAAATGATTAAATATTAACACTGTATGGCTTTTATTAAACATGTTTGTACTCATCACATTGACTCAGAGCTGCGGCATCTATGGCATGTCTGTCTGAAAAAAAAATGACATAATCTCTGTGGCTCCTCCTAAGGTTTCTTTATTTTTTCAGTGTTAGGGAGTTTTTCATTGGAATTTTTTTTAATTTAAACTAAGAGGATTGGGATAAATGGTGCTCTAACAGAGTGACAGAAAAAAATTAAAAACAATGTGAATACATCTCTTACAATACATATACATGGTGAATTCAAAGATAAAAGTTAAGATACTTCACCTTTTTTTGAATCAAAACAGACAGACATCAGTCTATTTCTCAGCAAAGTGATATTGTGAAGAAGAAGCTCCATTAGAGTCTGTTTTTACCCAGGAAGCTTAGAGTTTTATTGTCAAAGAAGACATTTTAACTGTTTACAAATTCTGCACAAGATTACTCTCCAGATTATGTCCTGGTTCAGCTTTCTCTTTCTGTTTAAGACAATCAAAACCCCTTTTATATGTTACAACATCTATGTCAACTGAGTTTATAAACATCTACACATATTTTTGCTTTGATTCTACCTCTTCAGCCATACTTAACTACATAAATTTAAGTTACTGACATAATTATCGTGTGCACTATATAATTTCAAGCCATGTCAAAGACAAATTTCAATTGTCCTGTGATGGATTGTGATGGACAATAAAGATTTTCTTTGTCTGAATGAGAAGTTTGTGGGTTAAATAAGCTTAACTGTTGTGACAAACATGATCAGAGCATCATACCAACTTTTTATCATTAAATAGCCTTAAATGAAGACATTTTTTATTTGTTTATTTATTTATTTATTTATTTATCTTACCAGGCGTTTTTTAAAACTTTTCAAAAATACCTTGAAGTGAATTTTTACAATAAAGGGGTTTAACTGACAAACTACCACAATCTTTATGTTTTAATTGGACCAAACACTTCAAAGAGATTACTCAAAAACTGATGGTTCTCATTTGTTGGACACATTAAGAGCAAAGGGTCAGATAGAAAGTGTGTGAAACCTGAGGACCTTATTCATTTACTCATCCATCTTTAACTGCTGACCAATATAACTCTAAAATAAAAAACAAGGACAGCAGAAAAGTTACCTTTGGCTCTCGCAGCAGCCTGAACCTTTTAAAATGTAACATTTGGCCGAAGTCTGATTGCACCACTAATCTGTTCAGATTACCACAAACTCATTAACTATGAAGTAATGATGTGTCCCAATGGACTTATAATAGCCTTTTCTCAAACTGCCCATATTGTCTCACCCAGTTCCAGACTTCCTTAAATACTCAACAGAAAAATGCTGAAGTGTTGATGTTTTCATCTGCTGTTCTGACTCAAATGTGGCAGCACAAATGTTGGTATCTTAAAGACAATTTAGGCATCTCACTTGTATGTCATATTATACATATAGGCGTATAAAAGTGCGAGTCAGAGCTGATGGCGCAGTGTGGAACATTAAGCTGCAGAGAGCCAATTTCACAGTTTATAAATTTCAGTTTAACAGTTTGTTAATCTACTGCAGCTGAGTGTGATGAAGCAACAGCAGGTCGAGAACATGAATGCAGTGTATTGATCTACTTAATTTGTGAGGTTTGTTGTGTGTTCTTATAAAACTCTAAACGATAGGATTCAACAAATAAGTCTGCAAGTTTCCTATACACAAGTCAGTAGCAGAGATACTTAACTTATCAGAGGAAATCAAGATAGATGTAATATCTTATTTAACCTCTAAATATCTTGCAGACCTAATATTCTGTATTTTCTTCCCGTCTCCTTGCACCCTTGAGGTGGTTGCACATTAAATGCATTGGCCAACACTTAATTACACCATCATAATCTGCAGGTTTTGCAATGAAACAAAGGTTTCAGTGTTGAAATTACATCTGAACCGACAGAGTCTGAAGATCAGGAGCAAAAATGAAAAACTGAAACACATGTTTTCGTTTATTATTCGTTAATTTGGATTTTTACAAAAACTGCTGTGTTGTAATAACACCAAACATTTTTCCTTAAAAATGTATCTCTTAAACATTTAAAATGAAAAAGTTTTTGAATATAGGAGCTTGAGACAGTATATCATTTTATGCTTCACTGAGGTCAGCTGGGAAACTGAGGTAGTGGGACAGCTGCGGGGTTGAAGGCTTTTGCCAATTTCTCTCAAGACAAACCGCCTTAAGGAAATAGAACAAACATGTATTAATAACAGACAGAGAGATGACTGGATTAAAGGATTTAAAATGCTGCTGAACAGCAATGTCGTTAAACCTCTGCACCTGAGAAAAAACCTGAACAGACTGTGACAACAAGTCTGTCATCTACGGAGTGTGTCACACAGTTACACCCCAGGCATGGAAATGTAGGATGCTAATAAAAAATAATGCAGCATTATAGAGCATAATAGAGACAGTATAAAAGCTTAAAACTTTGCAGTGTACAATTACATTTGCAATGTACTTTGTTAAAAAATCTAAACTTGTGTGTGAGTGTTTGTGCTCTCCTCATTAATCATAAAACCATAACAGATGGGATTATTCTCAAGTGAAAGAAAAGTTTTGAAAATTACAATTAATATGATTTATTAATTTTATCATTAATTAACTTGATCTTTTTTATTATGTTTTATTTAAAGCCAGTGATTAACTGTAAGGGGCCACATATTGTTGCTAAGGGCAAATTATTTAGTTTCAACTATGGATCTAATAATTTAATGAGTAACACAATATAGTAAACACAGGGAACAACTCTACGCTGCCATCTAGTGGCCATTTGTCCCTAAGTTCTAGCCATCAAGCAAAACACAGTCTATAAATGCATAGAACATTTTATGGAAAGACAACGTCAAATAAATAACTTTAATTTAACAACAGGCAAATGTAAAAAAAAGAGAAAGAGCGTATGTTTAAAATATTCTTAAACTGTGAAACATCACTGTGTTGTGTCTGTTTATTTTGGTGACTTTGTCAAGTGTAATGTGGGATAGGAGGCTTAATATTTTTTTTCAGTGTTTACTCAAACATTTAGCAGTATATGATATGATACTTGACAGGACAATGATAAAACAAAGAAAATATGAAGCACTAAAAACAACCATACTTGAATAAATGCAAAGAAAAACATAATTTTAAGATCTATTTACATACATTGTTTTAAATGTTTTCAGCTATTCGTGGTTCTTTATTTTCTGTCTACCTGCAGCCTACGCTTCATACAGGTGCTGTAGTTGGTTGTCTCCATAATTAACCGTCCAATCAACTTTTGGAAAGTATTTCCCTGAGAATGAAAGTGAAAACAATGCAGCCTATCAGCGCTCAGGAAGCAATAGCCTAATCGTGTGAATGAAAATAACCCAAGTCCTTCACTAATCCCTGCCTATCCTTTTTATCTCAGGATTCAGACCAGTCGGAGCAGTATGGAGCTGTGAGCCTGCAAACCACCACCATGCATCCGATGCCCCGTTAGACCGAGCTGTAGCGCACTTTCTTTAATTGTAGTTTAGCTGCATAGCGTTTAGTAGCCTTGCCGGGGGAAAAATGAATCGACATTTTACTGCTGCTTTTTGTCTGGCTTTAGTTTTTCTTCCCCTGCCGTGCAGCTCATGTCCTGCACAATGCAGCTGCTACTTCCACAAATTAAGCGACGGATCAAAAGCAAGGTAAATATGGCAATTGTTGAATGTAACTGAGTGTTATTTTGAGGGTTAGGGTTACAAGTTTTCTCTTTTAATGCGTGCAAAATTGATTTTCACTGCAGCTTTCTTTTGCTCAGTCACTCTGTATAGTGGAGGATTAACTTGGAGTTGCCCTTTAATCTCCTTTGCTTGTTACTGCACAATAGGTTACTACGTTTTGTCAAATAAATACTGAACTATATTATTTTATTTGAAATTAAGACAGGAAGTATAATTTGCTAATATCAAATAACTTACTGCAATTTAAAATCAGCTTTAAATATTGATCCTCTAAAATGACATATAGTTAAAATAATTATAAAAATGAAATTTTTGTATTTCTTGCAGGAGTGTACTTTGCAATGACCCAGAGATCACTGTGATTCCTCCAAATTTTCCCACTGACACATCAAAGCTGCGCATTGAAAAGACAGCAATCACAAGGATTTCAGCCGACAACTTCCACTACCTCAACAACCTGGAGTTTCTGTGGATGTCTTTCAATTCACTCAGTTCACTAAATGTGGACAGTTTCCGGGGTCTTTACAACCTGGATGAGCTCAGGCTGGACGGCAACACCCTCACCTCCTTTCCCTGGGAGTCCCTGACCGATATGCCAAACCTGAGGCTCCTCGATTTACACAACAACAAAATCTCCACCATTCCTGCTGAAGCCATTGTGTACATAAAGAATATCACCTATCTGGACTTATCCAGCAACAGTTTGACGACCATTCCCGCTGACGTTCTGACGATGTGGCTGAGTGTGAAGCCATCCCAGGACACTGACTCCTCCAAACTAATTCTTGGTGAGGATCAGGCTGGGATATATCAGGATACTGGAACATATTCTTTTTAATCTGGCTTGCATGACAACCACTTCTTTGACACCAGAAGCATTTAAAGCTGAGTTAGGGATTATACTAATAATAGTTATTGTGTGCCATGTTGTTAGACTAATTCTGCTAATCTAAACTCAGAGCCAAAACTTTTTGGTCTTAAAATGACTATAGGTGGATGATACTAACAGTGGCGTATATGAGGGTGCTAAGTTGGGATTTTAAACTTTCTTTTCTCTGCAGGTCTGCATGACAACCCATGGCAGTGTGACTGCCGGTTGTACGATCTGGTACAGTTTCAGAAGTCTCCTTCGTCCTCAGTGGCTCTCATTGACACCAGGCTGAGGTGCGCTGACCCAGAGAGCTTGTCAGGGGTCCTTTTCACCGAAGCCGAGCTGCAGAGGTGCCAGGGCCCTCGGGTGCACACAGCCGTGGCTCGTGTACGAAGCTCATTGGGTAACAATGTCTTGCTTCGCTGTGGCACAGTTGGAGTCCCCATCCCCGAGCTGTCCTGGAGCCGTGCCGATGGAAAGAAAATGAACGGCACCGGTAAATTCTGCTGAACTAATTCCAGATGTGCTTAAATTAGAACAATAGCCCATCTATTTCTATGCAAGTCAAAGTGTCAATGGGATTAAAGTAATTCTGTTTGTGCCAATCTTCTTACCTCTGTTGATGTCTCCTTCTTATATTTCAGTCCAGGAAGAGATCTCAAAGGAGGGCATCATTTGGTCGATTCTAAGCGTGCCTGCAGTCTCCTACCGGGATTCTGGGAAATATGTGTGCAAAGCAACAAACTTCGTCGGCACTGCAGATGCCATCATCTCATTGGTGATCACAGATTCCTTTCGGTCAGAGGAAACAGTTGGTGGTGTCTCTAAGAGAACCAGAGGGAAGAAACCCGGCGGTATTGGACGTGCAGCATACCAGGAGAAACTTATTGCCAGATATGTTCCTCCACCAACCACCACTGCAGCACAGCCCGTCATCGAACCCCTCAATGGCAAAGGCGTGACAGGGAAGTATGAGATTGAGAGCTACAGCATCTCTGATGATGCCTCTCAGGGGCAGCAGAAGACATCAGAGCCTGAGAAGACTGTTGAGGTGGTGCCGGATGCTATGAGTAACTTAGCAGCCAATGCTTCATCATTACAGCAAGCCCCAGAGAAAAGGGTAGTGCGCTCAGTGAAGGTGATTGGTGACACTGACCATACTGTCTCTCTGAACTGGCGAGCTCCTACAGCCACAAACACCACAGAATTCAGCGTCCTATATGCTATATTTGGTGAGAGGGACATGCGTAGGATCAATGTAGGTGCCGGAAGGAACCGAATCACGATTGATGGCCTTGTGCCTAAGACAAAGTACATTGCTTGTGTTTGCGTCAAAGGCCTGATCCCGAAAAAGGAGCAGTGTGTAATCTTCTCAACAGATGAGGCGGCCAGTGCTAGTGGCACTCAGAAGCTCATTAATGTGGTGGTGATAACGGTGGCATGCGTGATTGCTGTCCCCCTGACACTGATTGTGTGCTGCGGGGCGCTCAAGAAGCGCTGCCAAAAGCTGCTGGGTCGGCAGTCCAAAGAAATTCAGGACTCGTACGTCACGTTTGAGACCCTTGGCCCTGGGAACAAAGCTAAGGGGATGGAGGGTGAGTATCTGACCCGGCTAAATCCTGATGAATCCAACAGGCTCCTCTCAGCAAGGTCCAGTGTTGACTCAGAGGCAACGGCCAGGACTGAGGGGCCACCTAACGAGTATTTCTGCTAAAACCGAGCATATGCCACAACCTGCAGAGGATGCACTTTGTTTTCAAACGGCCTGTGATGTGAATAGATAAACCACTGTGCTCAGAGACTTAAAACACTCAATTGATCCTCTTCTGAGGGTCTCCAGAGGACACTAATAGCTCTGTAAGCATTGGATGTATAAAAATTGTTTTACAGCCTTGTGGGAATAAATACCACCATTCTTTTGGTGGATGGCAAAAAGGGAAACTATACACAGTGACACAGTTTCAATATTAATATGTGGTGTAAATGTGTAAAAATAACTTTTTTTAAACTCACCATGCACTTTTAAATGGGATGTTTTGCAGAGAAGGATGTCTTGAATTGTTGCCCTAAACTGTCTAAAACCCAATCATCTTTATTTTTTTTCCAGGATGTAATCTCTGCATTGTATTCAAATCTTTATTTAATGTATTTAGAGAAAAGATGAACCAGCAGTTCTTTAGTCTATTTTGTATGTCAGTATGATGTTAACGTGCCAGGTTAACTGTTGGGGCAGAACCTAAAATACATTCATTTTATAATGTGTCCATATTTGTGACCTGAATTATTTATGTGTGTGTGAATGTATTGCATAAAAATAAATATTTTTTTATATTTAAATGCTGTCAAGCTTTTTTGTACATCCATTATTGGTATCTGGCTTATTAACTGTAATAACTTTGATGTTCCCTCAACATTTCATCTAACGCCATCATTAGCTCAAAATTTTAAATTTGACCTTTACTTCGTAGTATATCCAGTTACTGAGAAAACTACTTATGTTCCCATCAGCCTCAACTCCACTTTGTGTTTATAGCTAAGTAGCAAATGTTAGTATGCTAACACACTAAACTTAGACAGTGAGCAGGGTAAACATTATTCCTTCAAAACACGCATGTTAGCATCATTGTTGTGAGCATGTTAACAAGCTAACTACAGCTTTTAGCTCAGGCAACACTCTGCTAGAGTACAGCCTCAAGTGTCTTCAAGTCTTGTGAATATAAATAGTGTTACATCAAAAACCACAGCATTCTTTGATTTCCCCCCAATAAATGCTAAATCAACTTTAAGCTAGTTTGTTTAACTTCTTTCGGAAAAATATGTTTTCAAGTGGATGAAACTAAACCCATCACAGAGTATTTTATAGATCAATTTGGCAAATGTCCCTGGTTTTTCTGTAATTTAGAAAAGCAATAATTGATTGATCTAGGATTGATCTATCCTTACCTTAAAACTCTTATAATGACTGAAAATGCCTACATTACAAGTAATCAGATTAATATCTTTGCCTGTTAAACTAGAAAAAACTTGGACAGTAAAGATCAAAACAACAGCACTTTACAGGTTTGCTATATTTTCACACTTGCTTTATATGCTGATTCTGCCTTTAACGACCTGTGAGACAACCAGTGTTCAGATTATTGAGGTCAGATTACGGTCCTCTCCAGACATCTGTCTCTCTGTCTCCCTGCAGCCCTCCCTCCCTGTGCTGCTAAGCCCGACGGGATCCGGCCCACTTAATACAGATGGACATCCTGTCATGTCAATGCTTGTGCTTTGGTTGAGGACAAATAAATTAAATTACAGTGATGCAAAAGCAGTTTTGGGGTCATACCTTAAAGTAGAACTGTAATACAATCAAACAAAATTCACTGAGTCATGATTGAACATTTGTGGTGGGTGTTTTCATGCTCCTAAGGCGATCAGACAATGTTTTCTAGACAAAGTGGACCGCCTCGCTATAAATACACCTATGTGTGTCTAACTTGTAATTTGCTGTCTTAAGTGTTACGTCAAGGAAGATTAAGGTAATAGGCTTTTATCTATGCAGCCCATGGGCTTGTCCTACCCTCGCAGGCCTATTTCTCAAGCTCCTCCAGGAATATGGACGCCTTTTATGTCGCATTACCCATTGTTTTGGTGTTTTATTTTATTAGTCCTGGATCATCATCTTGTCCGATCGGCTGCTCCTGCACAAATGATAACTTGGGAAGGTAATAAATGTGTTTAACGATACCCAGTCCTAAAAGTAGGTTAGGTGTTAGCCATAAGCCTGTTTACACAAGTGTTAACTGCTGAGTAAATTGCTCTTAAACCTACAGACGAACACTATCTATAAATGTGCGCTTATGGTTAATGTGTGTAGCTTATGTAGATGTGTAAATGGAATACGAAATTGTCATTAGCGCCTCTTCTTCAAACCCATCACTTCTTGCCTTTGTAGGTCTTTGCTTTGTATGGAAACCTCCATGGGACAAATGCCAGAGGACATCCCACATGATTTTACTAAAATCCGAATTGAGAAGTGCCACCTGACCGAATTACCGCGAGGATCTTTCTCTAGAGTTAGTGCCTTAGAGTTCCTTTGGCTGAATTTCAATGAGATCACCCTGATGAACATCAAAAGTCTGGAGGGGCTGGCCAACCTGACTGAGCTCAGGCTACAGGGGAACAAGCTGACTTCAGTACCATGGACAGCTTTTCAGGACACACCGAAACTGAAGATTCTGGACCTGAAACACAATCGATTGGATGTCCTGCCTGAACATGCTCTGAGACACTTACCTGTACTGACCTACTTAGATTTATCCTTCAACCAGCTCAGTGTCATATCAAAAGATGTCTTCACTTTATGGCCTCTTTACCAAAAAGCAGAGAAAGCATGGGGAAAAGAAGGGCTTGTCTCCAACGTTGTTCTGGCACTGAATGACAACCCTTGGTTGTGTGATTGCCGCCTCAAGGGCTTTGTTGATTTCATCCGGTCGGTCAGCCCTCCCATCATTCTGATGAACTCTTATTTGACATGTTCAGGCCCCGCCTCTAAAGCTGACAAGTTTTTTCATGAGATCCAGTTAAAAACTTGCATGCAGCCGATGGCCTCTGCCCCAGAGACTAACATCACGTTACCTCTTGGAGCAAATGCAACACTCACATGCTTAGTCAAGGCCAGGCCAAACCCCACAATTCAGTGGATGTACAGTCTAAAGATTATAAGAGGATTTACTGGTAAGATTTTTTTATTACTATCATCCATTAAACTGTTGTGAACCTGCTCTAAGAGCACTTAGTGTGTATATATTGAACTTTATGGCTGCATCTGCTTTATGAAAAGATACAGGAAGAATACCCCCTTTAGGGTTACCTCTGCATGTTTTTATTAGGTGTAAACAAGTCTTGGATTTAAAATCAGTGTGCTCTGATCTTCTTACTTCTCTTTGCAGCTACAGAGACCCAAACAAATGAAGAGACTATCACCTCCCAGCTGGTGATCCCTTCTCTTCACTTGGCAGATCGGGGAGTCTATACCTGCTTTGCCAACAACTTCATAGGCAACTCCTCTGTTAGCATCATGGTTGACATACGCGCCTTCAATTCCTCCATTCCTCTTCCTCCACCTGTTCCCATGTTGTCGTCCGACGAGAATACATACATTGACATCCGCATCGCTAAGCAGACAGTTTACGGTATCACCCTGGAGTGGTATGCAGCAACAGACAACCCAGAAGAAACCTGGTTCACCATCCACTTTGGCAAATATGATTCACCCAAAAAGGAAATGATCTACATTGGCCCAGGCATCAACAGCTACTCTGTCAGCGACCTGCTTCCTGTCACCAAATACGAGGTATGTGTGACTCTGAAGAACCATCCGCCGAGGGAAGGTCAGTGCATCGTGTTTGTGACAGGAAGTGACATCAGTGAGCTGGAGCAAAGGGAAAGGCTCATCCACATAATTGTCATCGTATGTGCTATGGTGCTAGCAGTGCCGGCTGGCATGTACGCCTGCACCACAGAGGCAAGGTTTAGCTGCCTTGAGCGCTGCCTTGATATGTGGAAGAAGCGCAGACTGCCAAAAGAGAACCTGCAGGGGATGGAGAGGCAGGGCACCTTTGACAGCCTGCAGGCAACAAGCGAAGAAGGCCTCTGCAAGGACTCAGAGGAAAAGCCGAAAAAGAAGCAGAAGTCTGAGGACAAGAGCAAAGGAGGAAGTGCAGCTCATCTGTACTAGCATTAAATATTTAAAAAATGTACATATGTAAATGTTGTAAATGTCAGTTTTGAGTGTAGCCTCAGTAAGTGCCTCTCATTCAGTATCATTACTCATTACACAATATACATCATTCAATTTTTCCAAAAGATAACCTATTTTTAAAAAAACAAGGTTCCTTAGCAAAACTCAGTTTTGTTAGGGAGATACTTGTATACTTACTGAACCTTCAAAATCTCCTTCAACCACCAGGTTTAAAAAAATATCTTCTTTACATTGCACAATAGAAAAGATTTTTAGTTTTGAACCGTGACTTTTGAATAACATAAAAGATGTCACCCATTACTTTGTTTGAAATTACAAAATAACAAAGAGTAAATACAAATTAGACAATTACAGGTTAGAGTACCAATGAAAAAAATTGTTTCACTGTACACATGACATTTCTGGCTGCCATCTTTGCTTGGATTAAGAGTCACATAAGGAGTCACAAGTAAAGAAACTACTAGAAAAAACAACTTTGTTATAAAATTGTACAGAAATTAATATTTTTAACATTAAGATAGTCCAAAGAGTTTTTCAAGATTCTGTAAATACTTTTAGGACTTTTTTAATGATTTATGGTTTTGCATTTTTTTTATAAAACCAGATGCTTACTGACTTTTTTGTAATATTTATACAATGCGAGGCACAAACTGAGGCTATATTTAAGTTAATATGTAATTCAAGCTATTACTTCTAAGTGGAGATGCCTTTCTTCCTTATCATAAGGACAGTTCATTATTATATTTGTTAATATACACAATTTATTTGATCTTCTATGGGTCAGTTTTTTTCTTAATGTTTTGGTACTGAACATGAAATCCCAACATGTAAATAGTTAATATTTTGTATTTTTCTTCATTTTAACTTAACCCAAACAAAACTTTCACTGAGTTGACTGTATGTTGATTTTTAGTTTCAAAGATTTTGATCCACTTTATGTTTAAAAATGTTAAATATAAATATATTATAATATAATATAAATATTAACATATTTTTTATGTTTTTTCTTTAAAAGACTTCAGATTTGCTGTCTAGTAATGGAATAAAATGATGTGTGATGTGGATTAAAGGGAGTGCAAAACAAATGCTGAGACATACTCTGATTTTTTAGCACAATCACACAGAGGATTTGTTACATAAGCAGCGTTTTCCCGTGCATTTATACATACACTCGTAAGCAGATTAAAGTTATTTTCTATCTGAATCCTAGTCAGCAGGACATGATATTTCCATTTAATGACAGCTGCAAGCTCACTGTGTCCGTACATCAGTTATACAGTGCATTATTAAATGTTTTTTCAGTCTCATCAGGCACAATGCACAAAATCAAAACAAATATATTTAAATATAATAAAAAAAATTCACTGTTACATAATGGTGTCATTTAACACCCACAGTGGAATAACTGCATCCAGAAAATGCTATTATAGTTTTTTTTAATCAGATAAATAAAAAAGGTGTGATTCATTGTTAAATATGAATACATAAAATATGCAAATAGGCAAAGTGTAATGATTCTCAATGTAATATTTTGGGCAGAGATGGACCAGATCTTTCACTTATGTAAATGAACCAGAATACCACAATCAAAAAATATTGAGTAGGTCTTTTATTTACCATCCCACTTACGTAAAAGTACAGAAGTAGTATTTTCAAAATCATTTTGAAGAATTAAAAGTTAAAGTACTTGTAGATTGAATATTACTACTACTTTTATCTCTGGTAATTCATTCTCCATCATATTTTTGGTCATTTCACCGGTTACTATTGCAATATTTTCCTCTGAATTGTAGCAGAGAAAAAGTATGTATCAACATAAACTACAAATACTCAGTTAAAGAACAAGCAATTCAAAAGTAAAGTAGCAGAAGTACAGTACTTGAGTAAATTTACTGGGATACTCCCCATATAATACATTTTAAATTAGTGTAAATTTCATATATATTTTAATATTATCAATTAATGTTGCCTTCGATTATCCATCCATAGAAGACACGACATGCATGCTCACTTGTGTTTGTAATCTAGACAAAATAAAATAAAAGTTATAGTAAAATAAAATAAAATGTTCTTTACTGAACTAAATTGAATTTTAAAAAAAGAGCTTTCACCAAATTATTTTCAAATATTTATTCAAAATCAAGACAGTACAAAGACGGTACAAATATGTTTACTTGAAGGACCAGGCAAGTTTAATTTATAGTCAACATTTATAGTTTATCTCAACTTATTTGAGATAATCATAAGTTAAGATATAGTCAGATATAAGATATGTATTACAGCAATGAAACGACTCAAATATTATTTGCCTACGTGTGAAGGCATTATAGAGTAAGATGGACAGTAACTGTGTGGACTCTAAATGTTCACACAGTTTCTATATCTACAAAAAAAAAAAAAACTAAAACGTCCAAGCAGGTTGTTTACATATGTGATCTGTGCTTGAACTTCATTAGCATATGTCTAGTTGTACCAACAATCTTTGAGTGGTGGTGTTAGTACATAATGTTTATTTACTGCTGCAAGATATAACTTGGAAATGTTCATGTCTCGTCAAATACTCAAAATAATGAAAATAATACAAAGTGGTGCATTTAAAATGGAACAATGATATTTATATAAAAGCATTTTCCTAGAATAGCACTCTGAAATAAATAAAAGCAACTCTCTTAGCTTGTGTTACTGTGAAAACCTACAGTGGCACGTTGTAATCATACAAAAGAGCAACTTTTCAGCTTCCAAGCGGCTGCTGTAACACAGTATAAATATTAACATACAGGTTCTTTAGCACTTTATAAGAAGCAGTGTTGTTTTTCATGACCGTGTTATTCAGCTGAATGCTCCAGAGAGCAAAAAGAAATGTTTTTTTGGTAGGATTTATTAAGAGAAATCCTGGTTTTGTGTTGAAAACATCACAGGATCATAAACACTTTTCAGGAAGTTACACAACTTATTTATACACACTAAGTCTCAGTAATCCTCTCCCTGGGTAATTTACAGTGGTGCTTCTTACAGTTAAGATGGTGTAATCTTCCTCAAGATGGCAGTATGGTGCGTTATCTTCTGCACCAGACAGACTCAAGCTCCCTCCACTATTTACCTCAGCCAGGTCACCCGAGGATGCAGTGCAGCACACACTTAAGACATAAATATCTGTAAACCCTCCTGTTGTAACGTTCATATCGTTCACTCATGAATAATCTAAAGGCAGGCTCACCCTACCAGATCATCGCATGCAGGTCAGGTGACAACTCTCAGGCAGTAGACCAGCCGTCAAAGAATGGACCGAGGAACCTCAAACACATCGTTTGTGTGATAAAGTGATAGAGTTAACAATAACCTTGGTTGCTCTCTATGATTTTCTGCTCCAGCTTCTTTTTCAGCTCTGACACTAAAGCAGAGCTGACATTTCCCTCTTTGCGGCGACTAGATTTGGCTTTCTTGGAGCCTTTGGAGGCCAGCGCACCAGATATAGTCGGGACTGCCCGAGGCCTCTCACTTGGCCGTGTGTTAGATGGCGGTGGAGGGGGCAAACAAGGAGCACTGGGAGGCGGAGGCTTGGGCCGGGGGCTGCTGGTGCCCCGCTGCAGGCCGTCCTCTGGGTTGCCGATGAGGAACTTATCTGCAGGGTCATTGAATTTGACAGTGGGCATCCTGAAGGTCCAGGGCTGCTGGTCCTTGGGTCGCCTCTTAATGATGCGACGTGCCGGCATGATCCTGTTTGACTTTGAGTTGCGCATGTACATAGCCGTAGAGATCAAAACAGTGAGCCCTACCAATACGCTAATGATAACAGTGACCATGATTAGAGCTTTCATAGGATTGTCCCTACTTTTCATTAAAAAGGCCGCCATAGGCCCCTTGAGAGGAGTCTGTAAAAGAGCACAAATAAAAAAGTTTTAAATCAAGTCCAAGGGACTGAATCTAAGCGTCAATGCAGCCTAAAGCATGCAAGCACGTGAGATGGATGCGCAAAGCACTGACAGAGGAGGCCCAAACAACATGTCTACCAACAATCAGACACTCCCACATTCAAACTCAGCCATTCATCTTCCTCTGCTCTACAGACTGCTGATGCAAAGCTAGGAACTACGCACTACATTTGTTGTTGGGAATGCGTCTGGCAGTGCGGTGCATTAGAATTCCTCTTTGGCATGTGACTGATGAGAGCTGAACAAGAGTGAAGACAGTTTATGAGACCAAATATGGAGTGAAGCGCATGTTTGTGTGAGAAAAATGGAGATTAAGTGAGCAAATCCAAGTTTAAATCCAAAGTAAAAGGCTCTATTTTAGTCACTTTGACAGCCAAATAGTCTGAGTTGTGCTCTGGAATAAAAGTATTTCAGATGATCAAAAATGTGGTTTTGTTGGTATAAAAATACAAACTACACTAGAAAACTACCAAATATATTTTAAAAAAGATAAAAAAAAGATTTTTTATTAAATTGTTATTGTTCTCTCAAATGTGCTCCAGGACTCTTTAACTGACATAACAACCATTAAAAAAATAACTATGTTTTACAGTTTATGAATATATAATGAGGTACCAGTGTCAAATATTTCTCACTTGATTCTGCGGACCACTTTAATATAATTACTCTCAGGGTTGATTCGGGACTTTTTCACTGAGTTGCAGTACAGGATTGTGGATATGCAGACTGTTAGTAAAATTAGGGAAGTGACAATGCTGAAAAAAATTCCAAAAACAGTCAGGGGACGCTTGCTGAGGCCCATGAAGTATGAAATAACTCGACCTTTGACCTGAAATGCACGATACACAACACAGAAACAACACCGAAAAAGACATGGAGTCATCTCATCATGTAGAGTGAAGGAACGAATACATGGTGAAGACAAAAACATATGATTTAATGTAAATGAGTAAAACTTTAAATCATAATGCTGCTCTTTTAATGTTCATATATTTAAATTAAGTTAAGAGACAGAGAATATTTTTTAAGTTTTACAACTAACAAGTATTATCTTGTAGTCAAAGCCATAGGGTTTATTCCTCTGTGCAAAAAAGTCCTTTACTGTACAAAAACAGACCAGATTATTCATTATGATTAACGTGTTTTTTTAAACATTAAAAAATTGTAACATTTATAGCTAACTAGATGACTGTAAGAAAGCGGAAAATCAATTCTATATGTGTGCGTTTTTTATATCTATTTATTGATGGATTATTAACATTTATAACTACCGTCCTGAGGAAGAGTGAAACAGAGCCATAACAACTCAACACATATCCCTGAAATCAGTTAATACAGCTTTAACAGCTTTTGGGAGACAGCAGAGGGACAGCTTTATCAGACTTTGATTCACACGTCACTTGTTAGTTAGTCTCTTCATTAAACTTGTGGATAATAATAAAAGCATTGAAATGACCAGCATTATCTTTTAAAGAAGATGAGATCTATGAAATGTGACTAGCTGAAACAAGGATGCCTAATTAGCTGCGTAGCTGAAACAGTACTTATTATTGTATGTCAAACTACAGCTCATACTGTCAAAGCTCAGGCTTGGTATAAAAAGCATTGTTAGCATGCTGCCAAAGTCAGAGCAGGTCTTACCGCCTCGGTGATATCAATATTGACCACAGCTGTTGTGCTGAAGGATGGAGAGCCTCTGTCCCTTGCCTGGACTACCAGAGACCACTTGCAGTCCTTCTGCATGGTGATGTTACGCACTATCTCCATGGACTTGATGTACGGCTTCAGCTTGATCTCTCCAGTGTTAGCGTTGATATCGAATGCATTGTCAGGATCAGCTGTCATGATGGAGTATTCGATGACATTATTTGGGGACTCTGCATCTTCATCCACTGCCTGTAAAATGTGGCAGAGCAAAATAAGATGAGTCCATATTTTGATAAGTTCAATAATCTGAATACTGGACTGACAACTTCAAGTCAATTTATTCAAACCAAAGCCTAATATTTGATTTGTAAATTACAAAACAAGCCAGAACTAATTCAGAATTAATTTTAATCTGCAGAATAATAGTCATAAAGGAGGAACATGGCATAAAGGAACAAGCCATATTGGACTTTAGATATACAGGCAACACCTTTTATAAGATCAATTCATTGTTGTTTTTTTCACAGAATTTAATAAAAATTTAATTAAAAAATACAATATTATTGCTTTATTCACTTGCTCTTGCAGTAATCATTGGTTTTAAAAATTTAAAAATAGGGTTATAGTATTCATGTATCTTTTTTGTAAAAAATTATGTGAATATAATTCAGAATTAACTTAATTTTAATATTGGCAGTGTTGGACTTCCATACGTTTTTCTTGAATATTACAAACGGCTAGTGTTTTTATCTCTTGATACAAAAATTCATTTTCAGTGCAGGAATTAAATGATGTAATATGTTATATACCTCTACTTTGACAGGTGTGCCGATGATCATGGTCTTTTCCAGGAGTTCTTCATTAAATTCTGGGGGGTGATCGTTCATGTCGAGCACGGTGACGAAGGCTTCAGCTATGCTGTACTTCCCCTCAGAATCTTCGGCTTTGATATAAAAGTTATATTTAGACCTGACCTCTGCATCCAGGCTGGTCCACGGCTGCGTGGAGATGAGGCCGGTTGACCGGTGGATGGTAAACCTGCAGGGTCAGAATAGTTCAGAATAGTTCAGAACAGCATATGAGTCATAACAAAAACATAGTGTTTGTGTGAGTCAAACACTGAGTCCTAACGAACCAGGTGTTTTTAATATGTCATCACATTCACAGCACAAGTGACATTTACATCACATTGTGTGAATCTCGACATGACTCACAGAATAGTTTACTATTAAAAGCAGGTTTCTGTCCGTTGTTGTAGGAAATATGTGGTAAAAATACACTGAAGGTGTTTTGACAATATACAGAAAGGAAAATGTTTAAATTTTAACATGTGCCCCAGAAATCACAAAAATATGTTAACATTTCCTTTAGTTGGTCCAGTGCGAGAAAATTTGCATAATAATTGCCTTTGAAATTAATAACTTTGTTTCGTCATTTTGCGTTGCATCCTAATTATTTAATAGTTTTTTACATTTTCGCTTTTCCTGTTTTTCCTGCTGCTGTAACGTGACTTTTCTCCCTAAGGATCAAAAAAGTGACAGGCTCACTGTGGCCTTAAGAATTCAGAATAAAAGTGTTTTTGCAATATCCATAGAACCTTACACAAAAACATTTTTTTTAATTAAATGGCAAGTTTGATGCCATAAAGTGTCATAACTTTCTTTGAAAAACTGAATTACTTCAACAAATTTAATCTTAACGATCATCCCATTTAGCATGATTGTCTATCACTGTTTTTTAAAATCTTAATAAATATCTGAATCCACAAAGTTTGATCTAAACTTTATTTGTGGTATTTTCTGACTTCACAGTAGTTGCAACAAAGACACTGTGGTTACAGTTACACGCTGTTATACCTCTGACTAAGTGACAGTGCTGCATCAATTTGCACCTGTGTCACTTTCTGAGTACAAGTATAGTGTGTGCAAGTGTAAAATACAAATGTTTGCCGTCCGAAAAGACTTAAAAGATGTTTTAATCAAAAGAGTGTTTTACGCATAAGAAATAATGGCAAAAGATTCAACAACATTGATGTAGGTTTGTGCTTTCCGAGCGTTTTCTGGTTCAAAATTGGGCTTACTGCCATTTTATTAAGCCATCTTCTCCGTCTTGTTTTTCTCCTGTGAAATTTCACAAGTTGCCTTGAAACTGATAACTTTCGCACAATTAACTCAGGTCGCTGCCTGAAGACGAGCATAAATTCTCACTTTCTCCTTCGCTGCCTGCTGCCTTGCTTTTCAAAGCTGCCGTTTCTGTGGCTCCAGCTGTCATATTGCATGTTAATTGGCTCTCCCTACGCAAGACGGGCCAGGCTGTCTATTTTTAACCCTCCAATCCAATTAGGAGATTAGCCAGCATCTTGCAGCCATTTTAGAGCAAGCTGTATGTGCAACAGAGGGGCCAATCGAATTGGTTTCCTGCTTCCATCAAAGAGACAAAAGATGAATCAAGACTGGTGAGTTTTCCAAACACCAAAGGCAGTGTTGAATCATAAATATACAAAACTGACTTTTTCAGTCCATAAAATGTGTTTTGTGGAGGTGCAAGAGTTGAATATCTGATCAGATGAAACCTAAACTGGCAGGAATGAAAGGTTTTAACTTACAAATCTGATCCTGATCCATAAATCGTGTATTTGACTTCACCCCAAGGCCCTGAATCTGGATCATTTGCCTAGAGGAAAAAACAGGACAGAGATTAGAAGGCCAGTACTTAGAGCACATACAAAAATGTGTGAAAAATGTAAAAAAACCCAAACAAACTTGTAAGCAAGATTATTTAATAATCAGATAAATTTGATTCAGCAAAGTTACACTAGGGAGCAAAAACCCAAACCAAGGTGGGAGGAGGTTATCCACGGAGATGTTTTTACTGGAGGATAACAAGCCCTGCTCTTAAGCTCATGTGCAGTGGGTGGGACAGGCTGTAAGTCTCTCTTAAGGTGAGTAGGGGTGGAGGTGTAGATCAGTATGATTAACCTTGGGGCAAAATTAAGCTCTATACCCCCACACTGTGTAGCTCAGACATGTTGCCTGGCTGCAGGGTACATACAGTTTAATGAAAAGGAAGAGACAAATGTCGTATGCCTATCAATAAAATGTCTGCCTGAGGCAAAACAAACCCAGTAAAAGCCAAAAAATCACACAGAGGCATAAAACTTACAACCAGGACCGACAAAAACAAAACAAGAGACCACTGAGCTTTTCTGTCTGGCAACAACCTGCTTTTATCTAATGAACCACACAGAGCAATATGCTTTTATTAGAGGATTGATGGATTATATAATCACTTCGGTGGGGTCAAAGCAGAATGTAATCTTGATTGACTCACTGTTACAGTCACAACGCTGGAGCCTCCAGGAGAGTTTTCAGGAACCCTGGCGATGTAATACTCAGATGTGAATTTGGGGACGTTGTCGTTTGTGTCCAGCAGGTTGATCACTATGTCAGCTGTGGCACTGAACCTCTCAGGAGTGTCGATCTCCACCGCCAGCAGCTGCAGGGAGACACATGCACGGTGTGATTAAATTAATGATCATCCATCAGGTCGATTAATGGTTAGTTTCTTGACAAACAACATGAAGTCTGCAGCCAAATAGCAGCTCAGTGAGACTGTGAAAAGTCAGCCAAACATAACCAGTAGTTATAATAAATTGTTTTGGATATTTTCTAGTTATGGTGAAGAAAGTGTAATTAAATTCTTTTATGCAATATATCAATTATTTTCACTTTCAGTGACCCATGTTCATTTATGTCTATATTTTAAGTCTCTCGAGGCCTTGATGTTTCCCCTTAAGTTCCCTAACGCAACCAAGAATATCTGCACCAAATTTTATGGAAATTCATCCATGGAAATGTCAGCCTGCTGGGAGAGCTGGAAGAGGAAAAAGATAGGCAGTCGCCCCAAAGCCAATCAAATTTATTCTCTGGAAACCACGAAAAATCTGCACAAGTTTTAATGACAATCCATCCGGTCCTCAATGTTGAGACATTTCCATCCAGACCAAAGTGATGGACAGACAGACCACTTTAACTTCCTTAGTGTGATGTTGTTAGCATAGGTGAAACTTCTGGAGTGTCATCATCTCAAAGAAAGAATGTGTAGCTTTTTAAACTTTGGTCCAATTATTGGGTGTCATTTAGTGATATGTTAAGTCTAACCTTGAAAGAAAGGGTTGGTCCCTTTTCATAGTCGATGCCAGTTGTGTCTTCCACAATGATGGTCACCTGCGCTTCATTGAGCACCGTCTGAGGAACAACTCGCAGCACTCGACTCGGCCCCACGAGTCTCAGTTTAAATTTAGCATTTGCACCCTGAACAGAAAGATAAGCAGCAGACAGAGGAAACTTTAAATAATAATGTAAAAACAAGAAAAACTACAGGTTCGCCACATTCTAGGAAACCATAGCTAAAGTCAGTGCACTTTTAAAAATGAAAAGAAATCTGTCAGACAATGTTACATGTGTTGTTCAAGGTGGAGATAATACACATAACAGCATGATGATTAATGCTTTATCTTAACTTTATGAACACATTTCATGACCATTTTTATATGGTGTTGCATAAAAGCACATATTTTGAGGCTGTTTGGTAAATATTTATGCAATCTTGTACCTCGAGGTATGTAATGTATTTGCCAGCAGGGAACAAACTCAACATGAAGAAACATCAGTTGGGAAAACAACTGTTGTTATTAGAGCATCAGCTATTTGCCACATTGATGAATGAATATTTGTTGATGTACAGCAGGCACAAACAGACCAATAAACCCTGAGGAAGGCATCAAAGGAAGCTGGGAGGTTAATGAGACACGAGTGAAATTTGAGGAGAAACCCACCTGATCGGAGTCGTTGACGGTGATCTTAAAGCCTCGGAGGATCTCCCCTGCAGGAGGATGCTCATACATGGTGACCTCAAACTTGCTCTGTGGGCCGTTCTCGCCGTAAAAAGTCGGAGGATGGTTGTTGAGATCCACCACCCGGACCGTCACCATGGTGATGTCATAGTCATGCAGCTGATTGTCTGGTCCTACTTCAGATGCCTGGAATCAAAAATAACATCGATCAATACTTTTATAGTAACAGGAGATTAAATTTATATTAGATGAGTTTAATTCTAAAGATATAAATGAGAAAAGTCACAAAGAAAATAAAATAATACCTTGACTTTAATTTCATACAACTCATTTTTTAACAGAGACGGATAAGTTGTCAAGGTGATGCATCCACTGGTGCTGTTTATGTCAAACACTCCATCACTACCTGAAAGGTGATAAACAAAGTTGTTAATATGTGTGATTTACAAATTAATATGGGTAAATTAGATGGTATTTTTTTCTGATGCATTGTTCTTACCGTTCATAATGGAATAATAAATCGGGTTAGGATTGCCTTGATCTCCATCTTTAGCATACACAGTGAAAATTTCAGATCCCTGGAACAAAGAAATATAGTTAATCTCACACACATTTACTGCATATAGAGGTTGATCACCTTCACAGGTATGTTAGGAACAAGAGAAGAACTTACAGGAACTGAGACTTCGTAGACGTAGCCAAAGTAAGGGGTTCCTATGAAGGTTGGGGGCATGTCTTGGGCATCAATCACATTGATTGTTATGGTGGCTGTGGAGGTCAACACCTGGTGCTTCCCTTTGTACTTTCCACCTCCATCCTGAGCAAATTAATCATCAGGGGAACAAAGGTACAGTAGGCACATGCAATCATGTAATCATGTTCAGAATTACATTTTTGTTTAGACTTTAAATGATGCTTTTCCATGGAAAATTAGGATACAACAGTCTTGAAATGTCTGTTTTAAAAGCAGGATGTAAACCTTAATAAATACTTAGCATGTCAAATCCAGTATAACTGGGAACAGTGTAATATGTAACTAATTTGCATGACATTGTTAATTATGTTAATTTGCCTCAGTGAGAGCAATAAAATGATGCTTTAAGGCAGCTGTATGTACTGTTTGTTATTCCACAGACACACAGACCTGAGGCTAAAGAAAAAGAAAACAAGCCGACCTCTCCATCATGCAGTTACTCACAATGGGAGGATTAGACTCGTGGTTGCTCACACTGGGATCAACACTGTCAACACTTCACCAGACTTCCATTTCCTTCACATGCAGAGACTGTGGAAATTCAGGGAGGTGTTCGGAAGGCTTAGTCACGACTGAACTTGTAATGACCTTTGGCCACCAGCAGAGTAGTTTCTGTGACTGCCTTGCTTCCCTGCTAGTATGACGTTAATTAATGTCCAAAAAGGTGAAATGTTGATCCCAGCTCATTTAAAATTTGCTATTTAATTTAAAAGACCAAAAGAATAAATGTATCAAAAGTAGTACTCTTGAAAAAAAGCTGGTGGGGTCACTAATGCTTTTATTCTGTCTTAGATTTGATTAACTAGCCAAAATCAGTGAATTAATACATTTAACTGTATAAAAGGGCAAAAATATAAATGATTTAAATGTTGAAAACATCAAAACCACAATATGTGTAAATATTAAACCCTTGATACTTTGTTGCCAAGGAAAAACCTGGAAACTGAGCTGTTTGCAGCGCAAATGTGTTTACGACCCCTGAGAAGACAAACCATGAGGCAAAAAGCGACAGTGACTTCTCACCTTCGCAACAACCGTCACAAAGTGCGTGGGCTCGGTCTCAAAGTCCAAACTCACACCAGGTTTGACTCTGAGGATACCACTGTGTCCATCAATGGTGAACTTGGCAGTCGGTGAGGTCTGTTAATGAATAAAACCACACAGTTAGGAGTATTCTTGCTAACAGTAAACTCATGTTTTATTTTAACTTGAATTTGGTGATCTAGAGCAATCAGATGACACATGAACACAGTAAACTATTGGGCTGTCAGCTGTTGGCCCTGACCAAACCTAAGCCCCTATTAAGCCCTCAGTGCCTTGCTCAAATGTAATTGAAATTTAATCCACTAAAGTAACACCATTTCCAGGCTGCTCTCTGGGGTGAGATTAATCTTTCCCTTCACATACTGTCCTATCACTCGAATACCCTTTTCCTCCCTCCACATGGCAGTGCCGCTCTCATGATGTCAGCTCAACCTCTGGTTTACCCCAAGTTAACAGCCGGTTAACAGTATCACCTTTGGATGGATGTCAAGAGGAAATGGAATCAAAAAATAGAAGTGTGAAACAGAAAAAAAGTGAGAATTTGTACAAAAACATCCTTTCTCATGTTTTCAAAGAAGTTTTTGGAAACTGAGAGGATGAACTTGTTGGCAGACCTCAAGGTGTATGCCAGGGTGTAGGTGTAAAGACGCCTGATGAGGAGAGGAGCCGAGCTGTTAATAGCTTTATACGTGATTAGTAAAATCAATTCAGACCATGTGCAAGGAGACAGAAATAGCTTTAACTATTTTAGCCTGCTTTAGGTGACTTATCAGGGCATGTGCTACTGTAAAAGTCTGACTGCTCCATCTTTTTTTAAAGAGATTTCCCCACCTCATCTCAGAGCAAAGATAGAGCAAGACAAAAAAATCATGATTTACAATTAAGAAAATATTCATTCTGAATGTATAACCAATCTGAACTGGACACATTGTGATGATTGTTTTCAATCAAGTCAAAAATAACAAGATCTAATGCTTAAAATTCAACACAAAGCCTGCAATGTGTTTCTGAAAACTAGCATTAGACTTTAAAAAACAAATGAGAGCAGCCGTGTTTTAATTCAGCTGCAGAGAGATTTTCTATCTTGCGTTCAGTATCACCAAAACAGAGCTTGAGAGATGCCGGGGTCACAACTGTGCATCATCTGCATAAAAATGAAGCTGTGAGTTTACCTGTAGATAATATGAGACGCTGCCCCCTGAACCCATATCTTTGTCCGCTGCTTGGACTCTGTAGATGCTACTTCCTGGAGCAGTATCCTGGTAAAGAGACAAGAGACTTATTAACCCTAAAACCCACCTTGTTCTCAACTATTTGTTTCACTCAGTAGGAAGATATTGTGAAAGGACTGACTGTGTTCACAACATTGTATTTAATATTACTATACCTCTGGGATATCAATGATGAAAGGCAGGTTCTGAAATTCAGGTGGTTCATCGTTGGCATCGGTGACAAACACTCTCACGGTCTCGACAACCTGAAAGGAACAAGAAAACAAATTCTCAACAACAAGACAAAATTGGAATTTATTTCATAGAAATAACATTTTGCAGAGAGAAATAATTAAGTAAAATTGATCAGAAAAATATAACTTATACATGCATGTTTTATAGTTTTATTTACACTACTCTTATTCCATTGCTGCCTTGTTGTCACAAAATATGGACTGGAAATGTGATAAATTAAGGTATGATTGATGACAGTAAAGTATTATAATGATTAACTCACATAAACAGTTAAACTTACTTACTTTATTGCGACCATCCGTTATGCTCACAGTTACTGAGATTTCACCTTGTTTCTGAGAAGAGAAAAGGTAATTAGCGCTGTGAGACATTTGGTGACGGATTTACAGCAGGTTTCCTCAAGAGTCTCATTTACAGACTCACCTCTCTGTCGAGCTCCTGAATTAGAGTCACGTTCCCTGATTTAGAGTCCACTCTAAAATATTCTTTAGAGCCCTTTTCAAAGGTCAAACCATATCGTACTGGATCTCCCTCTGGATCTGTACCATTCAGAATGTATACCTGCGTTCCTATGTGGCAAAAAATGACAGAGAGACAGCTTTAATTAAAAACAATGCAGTTCGTTAGTCATGCAGGAAAGGTGCAAACGCCTTTGTTTCATTTCTCTGTTTTTTATTCAGTGTTAATGGCACGTTTATAAATCAGGTCAGATGAGTCACCAGCCGTACTGTTTTCCTCCCATAAGTCTTGATGTACGTCACAATCCAAAAGGTATTACAGTGATTAGCTGGAGCCGCTATGCCAGTGTAATGACTTCATTTGTTACACCGACAGTGTGTGTGTGTAAATACACACCTTTACAGACCTTTAAACAACCCTAAACGTGATCTCATAATGAAGTTAACTGGATCTGTGATTGTTAAAGTCATCATTAGATTTCACATGAGACTTACCAACTGGTGTATCCTCAGAGATGCTGAACAAGGCCATATTCCCATTTGTGCTGCTGGGTCCATTATCGTAAAAATATGGAGCATAGTCCGACTGCCCTTTATGGAAAAACAAATTAACATGCTTCAAGTTGAATGGGCAGAAGAGGACAGAAATTATAAAAATAAAGACGTATCCTACTAGCAAGCTGCTACATATACTGTAAAAAAAAACCAACAAAAAAAATAAAACCACATAGATCTAACTACATTTTGTTCTATCTCTATTAAAAAAGCTTATTTAATTAAGTAATAACTGTTGCACTCACTTGCTATAAAGGGCAGGGAACAGATGCAGGGAGGACGTGGAGGAGGATGAAGATAAAACATAAGCATATCAGGTTTTAAGTTTTTACTATCACAACACAAACACATAATTATACATTTAACTCGGGAGTACAGGCAGCATAAACACACTCTACGCTAAGATGGACATGCCCTCGGTGTGTTAGAGGATTAACCAGATAAGAGCAAGGCAAGAAGTCTTAACCACACAGAAAGAACACAAAAAAAAGAGAAGAAGATGGAAAACAGAGTCTTACCCAAGGTGAAGTGAAGCAGGAGGAGAAACACTAAAGCATGCGTTTTCTTTTCTTTCTTCATCCTGGTGGGGAGGTAAGGCTTGGCTGGCTCATGTGGAAGGCTTGGTGGAGGGAAAGCGAGCAGTGACTATCGTGCCCTTCTGGAGGCGTCTCAGCAGCTCAGGAGGAAGAGGCTGGGACGGATTCTCAGGCACTAATCCAGTGACGCATCCCTTCCCTCCGCAGATATCTTCTACCATGCTGCTCTCGCTTCAATTTTACCGGAAAAAAAAAAAAAACTACACGAGGTGGGGTGGGGGGGGGGTGGAGGGGGGTTCAGGTTTCACACATTATGGTGTGATCATCACACCTCTGCACACATGTGACAATGCACAGGAGGCACTGCAGCTGTCATTACTGTTAAATCAGCTCTGTGATATAATACACCAGCTCATACCTCTGCTATGAAATGGAGTGTTTGAACTTAATGATGCTCTGATTATTGGAATAAAGTTACCCAGTCTTACACCTTAGAAACCTTAAACAGCATCCTGTTTGTTATGTGCTGTACATTTATTTTATTTGTATGGACACATTGCACATTTGGCTCCTCTCGCTGGTGTTTCAAAGGGTTTCAAACTCATTAGTCACATGGAGCGAGTCCCACTGGCCTTAACTTCCCGTGGCTGCTCTCCTTGGCAGCTTGCTGACCAACACGAGCCTCGGCTGCACTTGTGGATCTGTGATGAACTTAAAGCCAAGCCGCTTTCTTTGGCTTCGACAGTCCACTTTCCCTAAGAAACCTATTGACCTGTCAATCACAGTGCCTCAAGACACAAAAAAGGCTTTTAAAATGAGTTGGTTTTGTCAGTCAGTAGTACTTGCTGTTAACTTCTTGAGCTTCATGCCTTCTTAATATTCTAGTTAATCTAAATCTAAGCACAGAAGGTGCTTGCCACTAAGGACTGTCTAAAACTGTAAGGAATCATTTTTGCATGAATCACATGCAGCGATTAAATTCTAAGAGATACAGCCCAAACATCAAAATCTGATCCGATTAAAAAAAATCAAAAATGTGAAACTCTCTGAAGACTAAGGTGGAAAACTGAGCACAATGTTTGGATCTTGCAGCCCTGCTCATAGCTGATGACAGCCAAGAGCCCAGAAAAAGTCATACACTGTTATTTTTGAACACTTTTTTTAATTTGGCCCCTGGAAAGTTTCGCACCTTTATTAAATTCAGATCACTTTTTAATGCTGGTGTAATGCGAGAGCATGTTTATCTTCACTTCAGCGAGGTGCGTTAAGGTGTACTGACTTACTCACTCAGAGGTGCAGACTTGTGCACTTCCTATTTTCACAGGTATAAAAATAGTGTCTGACGTTTGGTGACACACTCATACATCATACTGGCTGGCAGCAAATCACAAATCTGCTCTGTTTACTAAAATAAACACAGAATCCGAGGACTGTGTTTGTTCTCTAAAGTGCAGACACAAGAGTTAATACTACTGCATATTAAGAGATTTCAGGCAGAATATGTAATAAAATATGATACTAATAGTAGGCTAAGAAAGATGCCTTTCCTGTTAGCATGGCCATAATCAATTTAAAGATGAACTTAAACTGTACAGTAAAAGATTTAAGCTGTTATGAAAATAAGTTTTTGAGGTATTATGCAAGAGATACAGCTTGTAAGGTCAGAGTTCTTCAGGTATTGTGGGTTAAAGTGACCATAACAAAACATGCACACAATGATTGTCCTCTGGACTTGTTTAAAGTATTTTTCTATCTAAAGCACACACAAATACACACAAACACACCACATCAAGCCCACACTAAGCAGTAAAAACCTTGGACTCTAACCAAATATTGGTCATCAATCTGAAAATGACTGACAAAGAGCAACTTTTATCCCCAGTAATGCCAGATCTCCGCATGCTGGAGCTTTCCCCAATCTCATCCATTATTGCCCTCTTTATCCCTTCCATCTGCAGGGTTTTCCCGTACACAGTTTATATATGAATCATATGCGACCTAAACGTGAACATGATCTGAGAGATTGAAACACTGCCCGGCAGCTGTGTGCTCCACGTGTATGTGCTTTAATGAAGCACCTGCATATTTACAGATGTTAGCATCTGTTGCAAGTGCCCTGGTTTGGAGGTTTAATTTTAGAGGAGCAGCCAGATGGTGGACAAGAGGATTACTACGCTAAGCCTTTGTCATCTGCTGCTACACACTGACTGTTTATAGGCAAATACAAGGTGGACCCCCACTGGTCCTTCATAGTCTGCTCAGAGCTCAGAGTGTTTGGATGACGAACACAATAATAATTAAATTGAGGACAAAACTTGACACCAATTAGACATATAAACAATCTTAACTGCTGCTCTAGTTATTTGAGTGTTAGTGGTTTTGCAGGTCATAGAACATATTTCTAATGTCTACGTGTTTATTTATAATCACCTTCAACTCAATTAAAAGAGAATGATTTCAGTAAAATAAAAAAGTTTAAGCTGTTCTGCTTGGAGACTATTTTTACACAGAAGTACAGAGGATTGATAGAGAGTTTCATCACATGGTGCAATGACGATCACTTGAAGCACAAAGTTAGCAAAACCAATGAGCTTTTGGTGAACTAAATCATTTAAATATAAATGTTATGGTAAAGGAGCTACAGTTTCTAAACCTGGATGTTTTACACACAACTTCAACTCAGAGGCAGAGAAGATGTATACAGTAAGTACACTTTTAAGATTAGTATCATCAATTTAGTGTCTGACCAAATGTTAAATGTGATCACAATCTCCCACCTGTTCCTGAGTTGACATTTGACCTTTTGGAAATAAAATATAATCATTTCATCATTAAGTCCTTTTAGAATTTTCTGAAATTTTGTAATAGTTCATAAATTAGCAATTTCTGATAAAATATGATTTGAGAGGTCAGTGACCTTGACTTCTGAGCCTAAATTTATATCAGTCCATCCTAGATGTTTGAACCAGATTTCAATGAATTCTTCTTCTTCAGTTCTTGAGATATTACATCCACAAAAAAGGGAAAGACAGACATCCTTAAAAAAAAAAAGTGCTTCCATGCATGTGGCTTTTGGCATGCAAAGGTATAAAATAAACTGGCACAACAGCAACACCCGACAAACATCTCTTTTTACATGTTTATTGATTGACTTCATTTTCGAATTTACTATATAATTTCTCAGAAACATATGAACTAGTGCTGAACTCTTTTATCCATCGCAGAAGTGCATATTCAGTGTATAGTGTAGCAAATGCATACAGCAAAGTCATTTATTGTACTGTAAATCTGGACCAGTCTATGGTTCATGAAGTTTGTTTTTAATACACCAGATAGGCTTGAACTCTCATTCTTTTTAGAAACATAAACATCGCCCGGTGGAAATAAATACAAAACATAAAGAATACAAAGGACATCTGAGGCAGGCAAAATGATGCTGACAGATTTAGCCCATCTGTAACCCCCAGAAGAAACCCGATGCTTCCACAATCAGGTGAAGAGCTCTCACTTTGTCTGTGCCTTCCACTTCTTCGCACACTAACAAAGCATTCATGTTTATTTACCAGTTAGATTAAACTTATCACTAAGAGATAACACTTTGCATTGGCTGCTAGTGATAAAACACGATTTTTTTTTTTTTAAGCTCTGTGGAAGGTAAAGTTAAAGCTTTAGTCAGGATGTTGCTGTTTACTTCTTCCTGCCGCCACCACCACCGGCCAAGATCATCACCAGTCTCATGAAGATGTTCAGTGTGTCCATGTAAATCCCCATACACCTGTAAAATCAAAGAGAAGGGAACTATAACATGGTGCAAGTACATACTAACATAGCAGAAACTTGTATTTATAGTTTATTTGAATATATCAAAGATGTGCTTACGCATTGATGGGGTCATATTTCTGTGCAGCATAGAGTGGGTGTGACTCTGCCCTCTTGATGACCTTTTGTGTATCATAGAGGAGGAACATGCTGAACAGGACCAGGCCTCCATAGACAGCCACTGAATACAGGCCTGCCCCAAATGCTGAGGTGGGTGGCAGGAACATGGATCCTGAGGAAGACCAAGACATTTACTGTCAGACTGACAAGTAAAGCTGTCAATTCAAAGTGACACCACACAGATTGAAAAAGAAAAAATAGCAAATTGTCTAACTATTGTATGTATCAAGGATTGTATGTATCTAACTGAATGATCAGCTACCTAACTATGGTTTCTATGAAAACTACTGAGATGTTTACCTGCCGAGCACAGCACTTAAACAAGCACCTGAATTAATAACAAACTTAAATGTTTTATGTATATGATGTTTAAGTGAACTATGCTACTTACTATGTACAGTCTATAATGTTAACAGTGTGTTTCTACTGTTTATCTCCTCACCCTGTTTTTTTTCCCCAGAGGTGTTAAATCCTGTCACATATCTTGCTAAAATGCTGTGCATGTCCAACAAGCCATCATCATCATGGATCTATGACTAAATTAAAATATGGCAAGATTTATCTCATTAAGATCTGCAGCAAGATGTCAACACATTTCACATCTCTTGCTTTGTTCTTAACTGTTAGCATGCACTACTATCTGTAGTGTGCATGTGATAGTGTTGATAGTGTTGATAGATGAGACTGAATTCTACTAACCAATAGAGGAAGCGAAGACCACTCCAAAGCCAACAGCCAATGGTCCACCCATATTGAGGAACTTCTCACTTGGGGCACACATGGCCACAGTGGACAGGCCTCCCACGATGCCTGCTGTGTACCAGGCAGCCCTTATCATCAGGGGTCCTCCCAGGAGAGTGAGGGGAGCGATGACGGCACCCATCACACCTTATCAAAACATATGGAAAAAACATGATTATATTAGCATATTCAAAACAAATGGCAACAGTATCCTGTGTCACACCTCCAGTTACATGTCACATACTATAGCAGCCTTTACTCTTTAAGCCTTTACATGACTGCCCTCTAGTGTTTAATTGAGTCAACTACATTATAAAGGTAACAGCTTTTTCGGACAACATGAGTATAATTTTACATTAAATATTGTCTGTCAAACCTGCATGGAGCATCCAAGCGAGGTGTTTGGGCACTGGACTGTGCTCATATGAAATGGACCTGACCAGCACACCAGCACCAATCATAGCCGCAAAAGTTGCTCCAATAGCCTGGATTGGAAAACATCAGACAATAATATTAATAACCTCTAACTACACCTAAAAATGTCACATCTGAGTCACAATATAAAGATCAGAAATTACTAAACCGGATCCATTATAAAGCTTACCAGCCAGGATCCTCTCATCATCAGACCCATAAGTGCCGGAGTCCGGGCCACTGCTACAGCTGAGAGAGCTGTCAGTCCAATACTGCCTGCAAAATACATGTAGGTGGAGTGGATCCTGTCCTTCACATACTGGGGCCAGATCCTGTTCATAAAGAGAAGAGCTAGGTAAATATGGGGCTCACAGAAATCTAGAAAAATATCTGCAAAACACAATTTAAGAGTTGTCACCGCAAAAAAGCCGTCACTTACACTGCTTTCTCAATGGCACCGATTTCACTGGACATGCCGAGTCCATAATAGCACAGAGCTCCAAGGCCAACTGCTGCACCTCCAGCCAGGATCATTCTTCCCATGCTGTCAACTGTGGACACAGCAATATTTACTGTAGATCAGCCTACATAACTAAGATAGCGTCAGTGAAATATACAGCAACTGCCACAAAAAAGATTTCATTTTTGCTTCTACAAGACAGTTCTGATTTTATTTTTTTAATGATTTAATCAAAAAAAGGCTCAAAACTATGTGAGCTCATTATATTTTGGCACAACTATGAATTGTGTAAAAGAGTATGTGACTGTTATGTCTATTTCATAGTATTTAACTGAATATTTAACCAGGAAATGTAATGATGATTACTTCTAATGGCAGTATCTGTTGCTGGCTCAAAAGCAGCCTCTTTGATCTGGTCTCTTGTTGTCCTCGCACGGCGAAAACCAAATCTGGCTTTTGAAGAATAACCCTGGTGAAAGAAATAGAAACTCAATTGGTTGCAAGGATTTCATACAAAGCATCATCAATCAGAACTGAAAACAATGAGGGAATTTAGAAACAGAAAATTGGCCAACAATAATTTCCCTACTCACTGGAGAGGAGTGGATGGACCAATTTATTGAACATAACTGCATCGATCATTTCACAGTCAATGTGAGAGAAACCTCAACTAAGAACAAAGGAGCTTCTATGTGGTTCACATAAGTGTACTGCTGGGACAGCACAGCTGCAGTAGGATTAGAATGTGCAAGTCATCAATAACACAAAAGTGATTTTAGCCTCATTTCAAACCTTCTAATTGCTGCTAACATCTCTGCTTTTGTAATGTTCTTTATTCTGAATATCAGGCTGCAATTTCTTACCCTGTTGGTCACTCAACTACTGCTACTTTACTTTTATTACTCTGTTTCTGTCCACAACTCAGGCAGAGACAATTAGTAACACCTGATACATCAGACTTAAAAACAAGTTTACACTAAAAAAATTGAAAAAAAAGTCTCTAAAATGTTTTGTACTTGTGTGTGTATATGAAATTTACTCACGGGTTTGAGGCTTTCTGTATAAATGCAATGTTTGGTGAGGTTGTTCAATATATTCAGTGCTCAATTTTTGATTCAGTCTGACATGTATGTCAAAGTCTTGGAAAATGAAAAAAAAAAAACAACTACATGTGTGTGCTATGTGTGTTTATAATGAAGAGATGTAAATATTAGTCTGCTGTTGTTGATCTTACAGTACCTGCTGGGGCCTGAACAGGGGTGGACAGGCCTTCAGGGTGGGTGTTCTCAGCGCCGGGGAGCCCTGTGACAGCACAGGACGGAGCCCGGCGAGAGGAAGACTCCTCAGGCACGTTAGCCTCGCCACCAACATGGTCTTTATATGTTATCCCGTATCAATCTGAGAGATAAACAGAGCGTCAGGTACAATATCTGACAGATAATCATGTCACATCAAGTTTTTCATATCTTGTACATTAAAAAAAAAGCTCGGCGACAAAGCAAGAATATTTCAGCAATAACGCTGCTCATTTAGTGAGAAAATAATCCTTTTGTGATAAGTAACACATTAGCTATATTTCACGTTAGTTACATGAACTAAGCTAGCTAACGTTAGCTAACACGACACAACTACATAACATTAGGGACTCATTTGGTTACAAAGGCTTACACTGTGTATAGTCTACTCAAATCGTTAAAATAGTAGAATTAATCATGAATTTTTTGGTGTGTAATGCATAAATTTAACAAATTTTGAATGATATTAGCGCTACTTACCGAGAGAGAAACGTTCGTAGTTCACCTTCCTGCAAATAAGTGCGCAAGTTTCTGACGCAATTGTTTTGCAACCTTCGTGAAATTTCTCTATTCGTGCGTCATCATTACGCGCCAGGATTGATGGGAAATGTAGTTATTAGTTGAGCTGCGTTCCGTAATCGGTAAAGACCTGGTAAAGACGTATTCACATCCTAGCAAATAGCGACAAAAGACTCATAAAACAGCAAAATCCTATTTGACTTAACTTAAAAGAAAACGGTTCAATAAACAACAAACCTTAAAACAGTGTGATTTTGCTGTGAAATATAGTTTCATATATAGTTTAGTAAGATATAAAAAAGTTATAAAGCTTTCCTTTCTTAAAATAAAGTCCAAATTCAGCACTTGAGTACACTATTTGAGTTCAAATTCAGATATAGGCTGATGAAAAATGTTTGTTTTGTAATACCTAAAATGTAATTAGCCTACAGTAAAAGTTGAGACGCACATTTTAGTTTCTCCACTAGGTGGAGTGCTTGCCTCTTCTATGGATGCGACAACATAACTACTGAATACATAAAATAAGCCTGAATAAATCTAGTGCATAACAGTAGCAACTAACCAACAACTCGTTGTTTACTCCAACATTTTCTTCTAATGTGGTTCGTACGTCTAAAGTTGGTTTTACGGGCTTTATATTATTACAGACTAGAAATGGAGGGTCTGTGAGGGGGTGGTGGCAGTGCGCCTCCTGTCTGAGACTCCGCTCCTTCGCACCAAACTTACCCATGTGATTTACTAAGCTGAAACTGTTGTAGACTTATTCACTTCAACGGGCAGCTGAACCTGCAGCCTCCTCAATCATGACTTCATCTCATCCTCAGGTTTTACTCAGTAAAAACAGCCAAGTTTCTCTGTTGGGACTGCATTGTTTTTTATTACACAAGTGAGATAGTATTGGGAAGTAATGGAATTATTTTTTTATCCGGAGTCGCTCTTTGAAGAAAGGCTGATCAACTTCACGGATGAAACGAAGCGAGGACGCCTTCAGACACCGCATCTTATCATGATGGTGGGTAAGGAGAGCGGACCTTTCCTGATAAATAACAAACCTATTTATCACACTGGTGGATTTTTGAAGCCCAAACCTTTAAAAACATCATAAAAACTGTTGTGTGCCTTTCAGGTTACTGAAAGGAAAGTGGTTTTGCTTTCTTTTTATTAAAAAGGCATGACTCCACTTTGGCCAGTTTGTCCTTTTGACCTTTAAAATGCTGCACATGCCTTCCAGAGAACACAATCACTGTTGCACTGTATAAGTTGAGGATTTCCCCTTAAAAAATTCTGTCCCTGTTTTTAAATCAAGTTATAAATTAACAGCAAATTTACTTAAGTCACTGTTCTGGATTAAAAGTAACATTATGCAACTGCCCATTTTTGGGCTTGAAAATGTGCTTCATGGCCTTTTTATACACTCTTCAAGAGCAAAATGACATTGCGCCCAACTATTTTAATCAAAACACACTCCTTCTTGCGTTCCAGCTTAAGTAAACCTGTTGCCTGCATGCCAAACTTCATTCCCTGGTCTCCAAGCCTCCCCTGACACCCTGAATGATACAGCTGAACTGCTCCTTTTGATGGCATGCCAGGCCAGTGCTGCAGTTCATGAAAACAAAACAAAACAAAAAGAAGTTTTAAAATAATGGTTATTATTGGTATTCATACAGCTTACTGATACAGCCACTATGATAAGGGATTTTAGCTGGGATCATATAAGTATTTCTGATCTTTTCTCAGAAGGATGTGACTAAGTAAATCAATCTTCCTATGTGATGATGCACTCTTTAAACTACCAGTAACTAACAACAGGAACTTTGTAAATGGTACCTGGTAATCTAAAAACTTCCACTGAAACTGATCAGTGTAACTGACCTCAATTCATTCACCACAGCGCAATTTTTTTTTCTCTGGTAAATACAACTCATATGAGATATAAAAGAATGCTCTCTATGTATATGTAATTTTGCATTGTGTATATTATGTATGACTGTAAAACATAAAACAGAAGCATTAAATATTTTGAGTAATTTAACAAGCTAATTTTAAATGTTTTAGATGATTTATTTAATAACAATGCATCCTAATGGACACAGCAATGATGTATTTTGTATGTTACATTTTATTTAGCACTATAACAACTACAGTAATCAAATAAATGTGCTGGAGTACAAATGTACTGGACAATTTTTCCATTTATTTATAACAATGCTCACAATGACTCCAAATCAAACAGAAATATTGCACAGATAGATACCACAGTAAAATGGGCAGGTAAAAATGACATATTTCTTATGGTGCCACTTAAAAAAAAAAGATTTCTTAGTTTTAGTTCACACATCATCTTATAATTATTGTCTCTTTGCACTGTAATGCACAGTGCATCCACAAATGCTGGTGACAAATGAAAGCAGAGCAATTAGATATTCAATAAATATCTTCACCTGCATGTCTCAGGCAAAGGGGGTTTGGCTGATGTTTAATTTGTCTTCACATTAGATTTAACATTTAATAAAAGGCAGCAATTAAAAGTATTTGTAGCAAGATGATAAATGGTACAGTTGCTGTTTTGTTATGAGCAGATGATCAAAAGTGTCATATGCCTCAATGGTTTGTGAATATTCAAGAAATCTGCTCATGTGTGCATTTTATTTTTAATTTTACCCAGCAGACGCAGTAAGCTGAGATAATTGGCATACATCTAATTTACCAAATAAATTACAAAACCTTAGACCACTTATTTCCATAACAAATTGTTTATGTAGATCTTTTTTTTTGCTTATGTCAAATAAAATTTGGAGAGACCAAAAACCACTAAAATACGTAGTCAATCCCACTGTACTCTAAATTTGTCAAAATCAGCGTAAAAAATCGTTAACTCATGTCTTATTCATAAGGTTAAATCATTTATGACATTTTCAAGTATAGTCATAGAAGAAACACTGCAGACCACAGATGCTGTACTATAACTGTATATTTACTCAGAACTGCTGTTGGTTTACTTTAGACACACTGTGACTGTGTTTGTTAAACGACCACCGAGGGGATTAAGACTCAGTCATTTCCTTTGGTGCAGCTGAGTATCTGACCACTTCTACATGACTTGTAACATCCAGGGGGTTAGTCACTGACCCTGTGACGTGTGGGTGACCTGGGAGTTTATGTTTCTACATTCTCAGCCCGACGGAGGTTTAGAGTCACTCCTGTGCAAAGAAACCCTTCTGGTCGTGGCATGCGGCAGGGTGGTGCAAGACGGAGCTGATTTTTTCCCCTGGTGAAAACGTGTCTCAGTACACTGGCTGTTCACCTTTTCATTACACACCGTTCCACGTCAACAGTGCTCTCTATTTGAGCTGTAAACTTCCCGTTCCCTCTCCGAGAATTTCACGGGCAGTGTCCAACCCGTTCACTATGTTTAGACTGCAGTCATGTAGCCTGGCTTCCGTGCTGAGAACTGGTTGCCCAGTTCTCACAACAGGATGTAAGAACTGAAACTCCAATCTGGTCTTGTATCAGGCTTTCGTTTCCTCCACAGCGCAGCTTGTTCGGTAACAAAGCATATGACTACCTTACCGCAAGATGAGAAAAAGTAGGTCTAGTGCTTGCAGCTCTGCTTAATAGCAGCAGTCTCACTAATGCGTCAGCCCCCCTGAGGCGAGACCTGAAATCGTTACATGGTGATCTATGAGAAATCACAGACACAAACACAGGATACTGTGTTTAGCACCTGACAGATCCAATAAACAAATGTTTTCACGAACCTAGACGTCTGGTTCAGGATTTCAAAAGACAGACTGAACACCCCGGCTTCAGCATTCCCGTGGGCACACATCAAAATGGCATTTTGGCAGAGTCCGCAGGGTGGAGACTGTCTCATTTACTCTTACCGGGTTATTGACCCTTTCACTGGCAGATGAGGTACAGCAGGATTATTGTGAGACCTGAAAATGAGTCAGGGGTCTGTCTTAAGCTGCAATTATCTTAAAAGTGATGTATAAGTCTTTCAAGAATGTGCCAGACATTTTCTCGATAGGTTTAATTAAATCCACTCCTATCTTCACCTGTCTACAAACTGTCTGCCCTCTACAGACCAGCAGAAGTACTGAATGGCCTGCAGGCACTACAATTAATGTCTCCATGACAAGCAGGCTTTCCCCTTCAATTTCAGCTCTGGCAGTTTTACCTCTCAGTGTTTTGACATGTGTCCCCTTCACTCTCAGTCAGTGATTTAGAAGCACAAAGGCATATTTTCAGGAAGCAGCAAGCCAGTAGTCTTACCTCCAGATGGTCAACAGTACCACTAGTCCATGTTACTGAGGGCCTCTGTTGAAAAGATCTCCTCCCAGTGTTGACATGGAGGAGCAGCTGGCAGTTTGGACCACAGGCTGCTCAGCTACCTATCAGTGGGAGGTTGAATTATCACTCTAATGCATGCAGCCAGCTTTACTGTTGTGGAATTCCTGTTTAATTACAAAACCGTGCTTGATTGCAGTTGCTTTTCTGCTTATTCCTTAAATAACTTCTAACAAAGACTGACTCATAAACAGAGTTTTTCTAAGTGCCTCAGCCGTCGGTCTTGCATGGTGGGTGGGCATGTTCCTGAAATGCACTGCTGCACTTGAAGATAACAAGGACTTCCTCGTGGGAACAACTGGCTTAGATTCCAGTATAACAGACTCAGCTATTTTCTATTCTTACCTTCTTAAGATACAATATTTTCTGTCTCTGAGTAAATGTCTCCATTAGTGGTTGTGCAGCGTACAGTACAGTGGATCTGAGAGCGCCTGAACAATAGAGGAAGAAAAGAGCCGTGACTCTGCATTTGAGTATAATTTTACATATGCAGCGGTCGGCCGTCAACTTCCCTGTTTCAATGACTTATATAGACGAATACCTTGAGGTGTTTCAACAGTAAGAACAGAGACCCAAGTAGTTTCCTACAACATTGCTCAAATGTGTGAAAAGTGAAATTGACAGGTTGCTGTTCATTTTATTTACAGGACGAAACATCACCTACGAAGCGGGATACAAATAACTGGAAGGCTCTTTAAGGAGGCGACTGGAGGCTTGCACGATTGGCAGAACTTATTAAGAAGCAGTCTGTAAAATCCTGTTTCGGGAACAGCTACATCCAAGAATGAGGATCAAATACACAATACCCATTGTCTTTTTTATGGCACTTGTTATCATTGAGAAAGAAAACAACATTATCTCAAGGTAAGTCCATTTCAGTGGTGAATGGGTCATTTTATTTATCTGCTTAAAGCTTTACATATATTTTTTTTCCAAATACTCCTTAAAAACATGGGTTGATCTAATGGATAATGTAATTCTGTTATTTCTCTTGCACTTGCAGGGTGTCAGATAAGCTCACTTTAAAGCAGACCCCCCAGACCCCTCTACAGCCCAGTGGGTTCACGCATATGCTGCTAAAGCACAATGGTTCCTTAAGATCACTTAGCAAGATGGACTCTGCCTTCACCTTGATGAAGCGGCGCCTTGAGAACTACAGGGAGCACCAGGGGGCGGCGACGAGGGGCAGGAAACACATTCTCCTGTTAGCCACCACCAGGACAGGCTCGTCTTTCGTGGGCGAGTTTTTCAACCAGCAGGGGAACAACATGTTTTACCTGTTTGAGCCTTTGTGGCATGTGGAGAAGATGCTGACCCTGGAGACCGGTGGCACTAATGCCACAGTGGCTGCCAAGGCATACCGTGATGTGCTCCAGCAGCTCTTCCTGTGCGATTTTACACTGCTGGAGAGCTTCATCGAGCCCCTCCCTGTGAACCACGTCACCCCAGCCCTCTTTCGCAGGGAGTCCAGCAGCTCTCTGTGTGAGGACTCAGTCTGCAGCCCCCCAATCAAAGGGATCTTTGAGCCTTATCACTGCAGGACCAGACGCTGTGGGCCCCTGAACCTGACCATGGCATCTGAGTCCTGCCTCCAAAAAGAACACAGGGCCATCAAGTCAGTAAGGGTGCGCCAGCTGGAGACCCTCCGTCCTCTGGCTGAGGACCCACGTCTTGACATAAAGTTCATTCAACTGGTTCGGGATCCTCGGGCCGTGCTAGCTTCCCGTATGGTGGCTTTTGAAGCCAAATACAGAAACTGGAAGCAGTGGGCTTTGAAAGGAGATGTGCCTATCGATGATGATGAAGTGAGAAAGCTGAAAGGGAACTGCGACAACATAAGAATGTCTGCTGAGATTGGCCTCAGACAGCCACCATGGCTGCGTGGACGTTACATGCTGGTGAGGTACGAGGACATCGCTCGATTCCCTATGAGGAAGGCCACAGAGATGTACAAATTTACTGGAATCCCGTTTACTCCAAAAGTAAAATCCTGGATCCTGAGGAACATCCAGGCCTCCAAGAAAACCAGTGGTGTTTATTCCACACAGAAAAACTCCTCAGAACAAGTAGAGAAATGGAGGTTCAGTTTACCATTCAAAATAGCCCAGGTTGTACAGAGAGTCTGTGGGCCAACACTGAAGCTTTTTGGGTATAAATTTGTTAGCAGTGAAGAAATGCTAACAGATAAGTCTGTTAGCTTGATTGAGGACAAAGTTTTCAACTTTCTATAGACTTTCAGGTACATGAACTCCGAACCTCGATGCAGGATATATAAACTGTTCAGAAAAACTCTGGAATGACTGTTTTTTAAGGTCTTTCAACCTGACACTGAGAGCAATATATTTTCTGATACTGTGCTATTTAAAGTTGTTTTTTTATTATTTAAAGTAGTTTGATGAAGAAAATGTACAGTTGAGTGGAAAAATCATAAAAAGCTTCTAACTATCGAAGCAAGGACATTTGAAACAATGTTGTAACTATACTTATGGGTGTAGCATGGTGATGAAAATAGAAAGCTATCTTTGTTTTTGCACTCCAGACTGTTTTCCCTGTTTGACACAACCTAAATCCTTGGCTTGTCCTTCAAGTCTGTCAAAAAAATGTATTTCTTTAGCAAATATAGGACATCCTACGGGAGATAGCTGTGGGATTTCTGAACAATAATGAGCTGTTTTACACTTTTGGGAATCCCCATCAGTTAGTTTTGTCCAGCAACTTCTGAGTAAGCAATGTAAGCTGCTTTTAAGCCAAAGAAACTTGAAATTTATTGTTTATGCATAGCCAAAAAAAAGAAAAAAAAAAGAATTGCTCTGTGTAGCAATACTCATTGCAGGAAAAGAAAATATCTTTTTACCAGGTAATTCAGTGCAAGGGATTAAGATGAAAGGTCCCATGCCTTTTTATTTATTTCTTCTTTTTGCTAAAAGTCATAATGACTCCAGCTCTAAATATGCTGCACAGGTTCTTTTCCCCTCTGCTGGGATACTTTTCTTGCACACGTATACTGTAGTTTGCTGTAAATGCATGTCTGTAATTGGCCAAAAGCTGTTTGAAGTTGTCCTTGTGACTGTTAGGACCTATTTTGTAAAAACAGATGTTTGCACTGCCACTGTATGCAAACATTCCAACTGCAGCTGGTTTGCGGGATTGTGCGAGGTCGATCGTCAGGATTCTGTCTGTTGACACAAGTCTCTTGGCTGGTGATAAAAAGGGGCCCCTGATGCTCTGGCCGGCCAGACTGTTTGCTGATGTTCCAGTCTGTTCCTTTTGCAATTTGTTTGTCAAAATAAACCCTCTTTCACCCCAACTGTAAAACATCTCATTTTTGGCATGAAAATCCTGCATTCATTACTGTGGCAAAACTATTTAGTTCACTTTCTAAAAGAGTTTTATATTCAAACACAACATACACATTTTAAAACCTTTTTCACTTATCTTTTTTAATTATCAAAAGAGGCTTAGTGACAAAAAGAAGGAAGTAAATGTTGTAGGTCAGTGTAAAAGATAAGAGGTTACCCGCAGGGTGAAAAAAAAGAACACTCCTCATCACAGTACACAGTAAGCACTCCTTTTGCAATCAATACAACCTTCGTTAATGGAGTATCCAGTTTGAATGAGCCTTAAGAGGGGACTGCTTGTAACTATTACTGTCTTTTCCAATGCAGTTACACCAAGTGCAGGAACATTAGCAAAGAGGAAAAACTGGGCACTAGACTCAACAACTCTAAAAGAGCATTCACAGAATATTTGCTTAACAACATAACAAACTGTGGCTCTAAAAGTAACCAGTTGGCTCAACACCTCCCTGACGCAGTCACAAGGGTCTGCTAAATGCTAATGAGGGCAAGCTGACATGTACACAATGACAAAGCTAACACAGTATTTCACTGGTAAAATTTTTTATTATGTTCAAATTGTAGTTAATTGGTCATAAAGTGGCATTGGACTAATTGAAATTTTGACCTGATGATGGCACAAGATGCAAATCTAAAGTATTATTTATCCTGAGGAGAGTATTAAAAAATGTGGATAAAAATTTCATGACATTTCACATTATAGTAGTTAAAATGTCAAAATGTCAACTTAATGGTGGAGATTAATGAAAAGTTCGAACAGAGTTTTTGTGAAACTGGACCATACTTTATAAAGAAAATGCTCTTTAGTTGAAGCTGTGATGTTTTTTGGCTGCTCTGCCTCAATTCTCTGTGATTTATGGAGTTTTCTGAAGTAACCTGTAACTGCTGCTACTATAGCTGCTACTTAGCTCTGTTAGCTGTGCAGCTGGCTGACCGTTTTGGGGCACCAAGGTGTGTTTGTGTTTATAACTGCTTTCACAGGAGCTTTGAAGTGTAATATGAAAGAGGTTTTAATGTCTGGGGCAGAAGGAGGACCCAGTAGAAAATGTTGGTGGGGAATCAGCCTAAATGGGCAACAGAACTGGAGCTCGGCAAGCTGAGCATTGCTCAGGCTCAGCAGCCTCGATGGACACCTTGACAGCTGCAAAAATACAGAAGAGGACGTTAACAGAGGAAGCAATGAAGAGATAAAGAGAATGACTGAGCAAAAGATGAGAGTCAGTGTTGGACTAAATTTGAGTCATTGGCCAGAGCTTCACAAAATAAAAGAGTGCAAGCCAGATGCTGAGGTGGACTTATTGCTGTTGGAATAGATATTAATATTAACTGGCTGGCTAAATTACGTGACTTGTGTTGATGCAATTCCTTGATATTGGCTGTGCTTGTTTTTAATTATAAGCCAAGTCAGCCCATGTGAAATGAATTTTCAGTTGAATGTTACAGCCAAGTGTTAAGGTTACGTTAGCTTGGAACGCTGTCGCTCTGTGTTGTGTGCAACGCTTATGAAAACTCTGTCACATCAAGACTAATGTTTTCAGGAATAAACAGTCTAATAACATTTGGTTGTAGTTAGCACATTAAATAAAACTGAAAATACTGTTAGAGAAACCTGAGATCTGTATGTACAACAGTGGCCTTGCCCTCGGGTGGGGTGGGGGTGGGGGCACCAAATCGCACAAAATACTATTTTAAACATGATGTTGCGTTAAGTTATCTCTGTAATTGGGATTTGAGTTGGTTAAATTGTTTTTGTTTTAAGCCAAAAAAAGCGAAAAAGAAAGAGTTCCTTAAAAGAAACATTTACAGTTCATTTCAAGTTTAAGTTGTGAAACACAACCGCTCACTAATTTTCAAACCTCTTTATGTTTTCTTTGTGTGGTTAATTGAAGTGTCTCTGTCTTTTTTTTTGTTCTACCTAAACCAAATGTTTAAGTTTTCTGCATACAGTTTGTCTCTGAGGAGGCAAGAAGGAATGATACTGTGGAGGCTGCCTGACTTCCAGTGTGTTTACCACTGTGGGCCCGGCTATTTAGGGCTGCAAACCTAGTAATTACTCCAACTTTACATATAATGTGGTCCAAGTCATTTTCGTCCACCTGACCCCACCCGCTCCCAGAAACGCAGGAAAGCTGTCATTTATACAGTCTTTCTCTCTCTGTCTTAGTCAGTCTTTTTTCCATAAAAAGTGACCTTTTTGTTTAAATATTTATTATTAAAGTCGTCTTAGCTCTCACACATTGAGGACAAAGCCACATCAGTCCACTTAAAGTACATTCACGCGTATCAACAGATCATTATCTGGTTAGTTTGGGCGGGTTGTTCTATTTTAATAAAAAGTGTTGCCAGATCTGCAGCTTCTGAGTCAAAATCTAATGAGGAGAGATTCGGCATTTATAAAGTCTTATATTGGAGTGGCGTAATGTGGGACGTGTGGAGGGTGGAGTAACTGTATGGTTGAAGCAAATATAGAATAACCACTTTCCACTGAATTGAAGCCTCCCACCCCCCTCTCTGCAGTAAACTGAGGGCATTTAGGTAACCCCACCCTCCTGCTCTGTTATGGTGCCTTGCCACATCAACCATGAGGGGTTTAAAATATGCAAAAAAGCCCGAGCAGAGGATCCGAATGACAAGGTGCTGTAAGATTTGTGATAAACAGACATAAAATTGAGTTAATTCAGACGTGTCTGAGAGCCACGCATAAAACTCGTGCTGCTGCAGGCGATAATGATGGCTGAGGAGGAGACATAAATCTAAATACACAGTAAATTATCTTACTCTGAGGAATGCAATTCATAAAACTCAGGTTGTTGCATGTGATAATAATGAGTGATTGTGCGAAGCCTGGGCGCAGAATTTCAATGAACAAAACTTACTGTATGCAGCTGATGAATGATGAGGAGACGAATTAAGTCATTTTCATCTGTCATATAAAACTGTTGTATTGGAAATGTCCCTGTTATTGAGTTTTCTCTCATCTTTGACCATTTCCTGACTGTACATAAAATGTATAAAGGAGCAGTTTTACAGTTTTTCTGCAGAAGTTGCACTGTGGCAAACTTTGCATAGGAAGCTCTGCTTGGCTAATATCATGCTGCTTCAAATAAATTGCTAGCAATAAAACCTGTTTTTTACAAGCTTTTATTGACATGGGATCAAATGTCACGTGAGCTGTCTTGCTGTTATGAAAGCCAGACTTTTTTCTAATTTTCAGCTCAAACAGGAAATGGCAACCTGGGGATTTATGACTGCTGTTATTTTTTTTCTCATATACAACTATAGGCGGACATCAAAGATCTGATGTGGTTTAGTTGCCCTGCCACAGCTGCACTGATGTATTTGCTGTCAAGTTTCTAAAAAGCAATGCAGTAATGAGTAGGTAAACAAGCTTTTCCTATAGAGAAGTTACATAACAGCCCAAACATATCAACACTGTGCCAAAACTTTATCTACGGACATTGTTTGTTGTCTTTTTATCCTTATCTATGTGTCAATTCATGTTTCGGCAGGAAGTAAGCAGCTTTTTTCATCCTGCTGCATCACAGAGGGGTTTTGAAATCGCATTTTTCAGATGTAGATGATAATGCATTTTTATAATGTTTCACTGACCTATTGAGTAACATTGTTAAATTACTTTATGACAGACTTATAACTCATCTTTTTTTCTTTTTTTTTTTGAGTGCTCCCCTATGACTGACCACACTATAAAAGCCTTTGACAGGGCGGAAATGGACGCCCATTCCCCCCGGATTTAGATTTAACAAAACATGTCAGAAGTGCCCCCAGGACGTAGGCAGAGGCTTAAGCTGTCTGACCATTACAACCACTAAAATGTATAGAGACACAAAATAAAAATAACTGTAATGACTGTGGTAGTTTAGAAACATGCAGTAACCAAATTCCATTCTTACAGCAAAGTGCAGAAGCTTCCTGTGGGGTGTTTGCCATAATGTTCTGTTAAAAACAATCAAAAATATCCTACTTCTTTAGAAAACCACAACTTTAACAAAGAGAAAATTGTAAACTTAATTCATAGCTATCCTCAGACAACTTTGTGTTCGCATTTTCTTGATGCTTTAATTACCCTGAGAGAAGGCTTATTGGAATAGCATACTAGAGGGCATGTGTAATGTGATAAACACCGGGGATTTTCCATCCAAATACAGGATAATCTTTGACTTCCCTACTTGGTTTTCTCTTGGCTGCATTTGTTTTCACTGGAACACCCTTTATCATTTTGATTATGAGCTCAGTGTTTATGTGTGGTGCTGCCAACCTCTCTACCCAGTCCCACATGAAAACAGAAAGCATTACTCCCACTCTAAATTTAGATATTGATTTTAGTTTGAAATGAGATGGACATTTCTGGTTTTAGCCATCTAGTTTGAGACTTGACCTCAGTCAGACCCTGCAGAACAAACAATGGTTCTGTGTGTGTGTGTGTGTATGTTTATGTGTGTGTGTATATCCACGTGCACTCATACTTGGTTGCATGTGGCCTTCTGTCTGTGCATA